>OX424561.1:16890000-17490000 GCA_949152475.1 Terebella lapidaria | reverse complement strand
TAATAACCGCGAATAACCGGCTGTTAAATCTCCAAACGATTAACCGGTTAACCGTCAAACACCGGTTAACTGTCTTTTATAACCTTGATCAGTGATCACCAAACCGTCTGCTCATGCTCCTGAGGCATGCTTTTGAGGGCATTTAAACTCGTTAACTTTGTCGCCATGGGGCCATAAAGCAATCTGTGGTTTGCTGCGGTCGCGTGGATGCGTGCCACCTGTTAAAGGGATTGTGTGTGCATCTTTCACAGATACACAGGCTCGCGGCCTTCTCTCATATTAATACCGAAATTAACGAAGTTAAATAGGGGAAATACAAGTTTTCTTAAATGAAACATAAAGACACCTACACACACATAGACATATAGCAATCAAAACCATTCGGGGGACGTATTAAGAAGTGAACCCCAAACACTTCGCCTCAGGCTTAACTTCGAATGGTAAGGATTGTATATGTGAAAGAATGTGCAATGTCAGGTATAACGCAATCAGAACTGGAAAGAGAACATATATTCAGTAATATGCAAAATATGTACAGTTAATACATCAATAAGAAAAAAAGTTACTGAACAGATTTTGAGAAAACGACCGTCAAAGTCCAAAATTGGCCATTTTTCGACGAAAACGGCCGCTCTGACCTCGAAACCGAGGTCAGAGGTCAAATTCAAGGTCACGACAATGTTCGGCATATATCATTTCCTATATGTCCACAATTGAATACTAGTCTCTAATCTCAATATTAAGTGAGATATTATGGCTTAATGTGTCCCATTATAAAGCATAGGAGAATTTAACATGGGAAAGTCCCATTTGGGCCGAGTTTGGGCCCAAAATGGCCCACTTCGAGCGATTCAAGGGCAACGAAATTTATACATGTCACAGGGGTACATATGAGGAGTGTTATGCATCAATACAAAAAAAAGTTACTGAACAGATTTTGAGAAAACGACCGTCAAAGTCCAAAATTGGCCATTTTTCGACGAAAACGGCCGCTCTGACCTTGAAACCAAGGTCAGAGGTCAAATTCAAGGTCACGACAATATTCAGCATATATCATTTCCTATATGTCCACAATTGATTCCCAGTCTCTAATCTCAATATTAAGTGAGATATAAGACATAATGTGTCCCATTATAAAGCATAGGAGAATTTAACATGGGAAAGTCCCATTTGGGCCGAGTTTGGCCCAAAATGGCCCACTTCAAGCGATTCAAGCGCAACGAAACTTATACACATCACAGGAGTATATATGAGGAGTGTTATGTATCAAAAAGAAAAAAAGTTACTGAACAGTTTTTGAGAAAATGGCCGCCGAAGTCCAAAATCAGGCATTTTTCGACGAAAACGGCCGCCATTTTGAAAAAAATGCGAAAATCAATAAACTAAAAAATACCTCCCTCTCGAAATATTTTTAGGCATTTTTGTGCAAAATTTCAGAAAAATTCGTCCGTAAACAAAAAAGATAAAAATGTTAACAGACGGACGACGGACGGACGACGGACGCAACGCCATGGCAATAGGTTATCGGACCATAGGTCCGGTAACCTAAAAATTAGCCCAAGGGCTAAGATAGGTTACCGGACAATTTTGGTTTCAAGCATTGTAGGTGACATATGATTTTGAGATTTACCAGTCAAGGTCATCTTTGTGAATCTCAATGTCACCATCAGGTATGCTGCATATGACTTTGTATGTTCATAATACAAACATATAAGTTTTATCAACAAGTATTTCGTGTGTAGAGGCCAATTTCAGATTTTGAGATTCGCCCTTCAAGGTCTTCAAGGTCAAGTTCAAGGTCACCAAAAAATGTGCCATTTATACATGACTTTTTTACAGGCTTATACACAATCCTAACCTGTATGTGCAAAAGTTTATGCTTCAGAGGCCACTTTCAAGATTTCAAGTCAGAAATTTAGCACTCAAGGTCATCCAAAGTCAAAATCAAGGTCATCATTAGGTGTTCCATATATGACTTCCTATATGTTCATAATGCAAACTGAAGCTCTATCTACATGCATTTCATCTGTAGAGGCAAATTTGGGCATTTTTTCACCCAAAAATGGCTGTTTTGACCTTTCAAGGTCATCAAAGGTCAAATTCAAGGTCACCTCCCAACTCGCTATATATGACTTCCAATTTGAAAGTGCCAATATCTAAGCGCTATCTTCAAGCGTACTATGAGTACAGTCCTGGCAGCTCCCATTATGAAGGAAAAAAGTGCCGAAAATTTTCTAAGTCCAAATTTTTTTTGAAAGGGTGAAAAAAATATTTTTGTCTAGAAATGACCCAAAATGAATAGTAATGCGATTTGGGGCAAACAAAAATTTTTTCGCTGACCCGTCAAAAATTCAAAATGGCCGCCACACGGAGACCAGCGATTCAAGGGCAACAAAACTTATAAACATCATAAAGGTACATAAGGGGAATATTTTGAAACAATAATCTCAAAACTGATCAGACAGTTTTCGAGAAAAGACAGGCCAGGTGCAAATTTGAGCATTTCTCGACCCAAAAATGGCTGTTTTGACCTTTCAAGGTCATCCAAGGTCAAATTCAAGGTCACCACACAAGTCGCCATATATGACTTTCCATTTGAAAGTGCCAATATCTAAGCTTTATCTTCAAGCGTTCTATGAGTACAGTCCCGGCAGCTCTCATTATGAAGGAAAAAAGTGCCGAAAATTTTCTAAGTCCCCAAATTTTTTCAAAGGGTGAACAAATTTTTTTTGTCTAGAAATGACCCAAAATGGATAGTAACGCGATTTGGGACAAAAAAATTTTTTTTCGCCGACCCGTCAAAAATTCAAAATGGCCGCCACACGGAGACCGGCGATTCAAGGGCAACAAAACTTATACACATCATAAAGGTACATAAGGGGAATCTTTTGAAACAAAAATCTCAAAACTGATCAGACAGTTTTTGAGAAAATGGCCGCCAAAGTCCAAAATTGGCCATTTTTCGTCAAAAATGGCCGCCATTTTGAGAAAAATGTGAAAATAAAAAAACTGAAAAAAAATAACCCCCTCTTGAAATATTTTTAGGCAACTTTGTGCAAAATTTCAGGAAAATCCGCCTGTAAACTTTAAAGATAAAAATGTGGACGGACGACGGACGACGGACGGACGACGGACGCAACGCGACGGCAATAGGTTATCGGACCATAGGTCCGGTAACCTAAAAAACCTAATGACTTCGCTTTATAAGTTGTAAGGACCTGGCGTAGGATGCAAGGACCTGGCGTATTCCATGCGTATTTAATAACCAATTCGTATTTTTTTCCACACTACGAATTTTTTTTTTCTGAATTTTAGGGGGTGCATTCGCACCCAACGCACCCCCGTCCTATGGCCCTGGGTTTACACAATCAAACTTGGCGTCAAACTCCAAATATTGAAGTATTTTGATTGTGTAAACCGTACCTTATGCATAGCGTGTTGGAGAATCCTTCTCTGCATTCCACATCACTTTTTAAATAATGATAAATTTATAATTGTTTTGCCAGAACTCAGACTTTGTCTGCATGATAAAGTTCCCATACTAGTAGCTCTGATACATCGGCCCTTCCATCGGCCCAGTACCTAATGATCGGACATTGTTTATAAGAAGTTTATGTAGCCTGTAGAATTCATTATTCATTCAATGATTGTTTAAGCTTAAAATTGATTGGGCTTGACCACTTTTTCATTAAATTTTGCAAGCATTGGTTAGCTGTTCTATCGGTAGAGCTGATATCCTGCCGATCATATGTCCCACCATGCTAGATTGCATTGCACATTATTTCCAGCAAATGAATCCACATGATAAAATTCATTTTAATTATACTAAAAAAAATCAAATAGATTTCAGAATATCCTGGAAATGAATAATGTCGAACCACCAAATTGCAGGAATCCTAAAGTAAACGATACATCAGTATCAAAATTTGAGGTTAACATGTAGAATAATTTATAATAATTTATTAAAGTGGTCAAAGTACTAGTATTGTTGACTCAAAAATGGCCCATAGGCTCCAAATTTGATACTGTAAATTATGTTTGTATAATATATAAAAATGTTGACGAATTTGGGACAGATACCAAGACATAATAATCATAATGTAACTCATGACGTACAATACCAAGACACAAGTAGTATGTAGTAATGACGGTTCAGGAATTCCATATTTGAGAACCCCTGATAACCAGATAACGATACCATACCATACCAACGACCACATTATACATTATAGCAGCAACAATACTTCAATTCTAAAACTGTAAAATACCACATTATCAAATTATGAAAGTCTACCTGTCTTCTGCTCCACACACCTTTTTATATCCACGGAAAAAGATGAAAAGGCCCCCAAATTGTAGCCACTGAATTTTATGAAGGATTGGCCAGCTATGGAATGCCTGCAATTGTAATGCACAGAAACGACATTCAGGTTGTACATCGCTATTCTTGGATGTACTTAGTAACCGTTACCTTGCGATCGACCGCACGACACTTCAGTGAACTGAATTAGTAAAATGTAACGAAAAAGTCTACTCCGTATGCTCCTCAAAGCCCTTATTGCAGGGGTATAAACTATAAAGTCAAATCGAAAACCAAACCTCCAATAGTATTTGCCTATAACTTGGTTTTAGATCATCGGATTAATTTTCTCGATCATGCTGTTAGTAGAGGCGGATCCAGGAATTTAGATTAGGGGGGGGGGGGGCGCAAACAAACATCATGCGGTCTGGGGGTTCGGGGGGCGCCGTAAGCCCCCCGAAAAAAATTTAGCATTTTTTTGGTTTTATGAGAGCATTTGGGGTGGTTTCTGGAGACGTTTCTGGTACTATTGGATGCCTATTTCGTGTACTAATCAGGGACGAGTACAGGGTGCTTGGTTCCAGGTTGTGTGTGTGTGTGTGTGGGGGGGGGGGGGGGTTGCGTCGTAAGCCCCCTTTAGTAATTGAATTAGTATGAATGTATATCATACTAAATGAAGAGAGTAGTGCATCCAGGTGAAGATCCAGGATTTAAGGGAGTGGACCAATGCGAGCCCGGCAAGCAACTCGCGGCCGGGGGTCTGGGGTCCGCTGAAAGGCCCCAGAAGACAGTGCCCTTTTCATGTTCTGTAGTAGCTTTCTGGCCTCTCCTGAGTATAAATTTCACACAAACTCACTAAAACCACCTTTTTTAATCAAGCAATTGTTATTAAATCCAGACTAGTTATTTTTATCACCATCAATGCCAAATAATGCCAATGCCAAATTATATTAAATCTAGGGCCTATTTTTTTTCTCTCTCTCTCTATCGAATAACTCAAATTGTGTCTAGGTTCGCAAACTTCAGATGTGATCATGTGAGGTGGCCCACGGCAGAACCTGTATTCTCGATCGATACTTTCCCTGCCTTTGGTAGATTGGAATACACTTACCAAAGTTATTATGTGAGGTGAATTATGGGCATAAATCGTCGAGATTTTATGTTGGACTTGACTCTGGGAGCTATGTAGTCGTGATATAGGAGATGGTCGATGATAATTCGTACATTCTCGTTATATCAGAGCTTCCGTAATATTGTACAGCCAGAGTAATCATCAACTGATCAGACATAGCTGTATGATCATACTTTAGATGAAGATGAACATGTATCATACATACACGTGTATGGAGACTACAACCCCCAACCCCGTCGACGTTTCGACTTGGTATCTACCCGTGCGCTTGATCATGATGTTCCAATTCGTAATTCAGATTTGTGAATTAGTCGTATTATAAGTAGACAGATCGTTGTTTGGATTGCAGGCAATTGATGGGGGCCTAATCGCACATTATTTAGGCTAATAGGGATTAATTCTTGTTTGAGAGTTATTCGCATCTTGGCTAGGCTACACATACACCATATATAAATTTTGAACGGTAAGACTTGACAAGAAGGTAAACCTATAGCTATGCAAATGCAACAGTTACTTTCAAATGGTGGATATATTATTGCACAATTCTTTACATACTTGCTATACGCGTGTAATCGACCTGCCATGCTATATATCCACTTGAAATAATCTTCATCATGGTGCAATAGTACTATAGTAGGCCTATTACCTCTGCGTAGCTAGAATGAAAGCGGGTTACGAATGTAGCCGAAAGTTATTTTCTTCAGGCATGCACGAACGCAAGAAAAGTCTCGTGTTTTAGGAAAGTGTTCACGTCGACATTTGTGGATGAAAACGAATAAAAATGAACCCAGAAATTCAGGAGTTGATGGTCAAATTGACTGCTGCAGTGGAAGCAGTCATGAACCCATTGACTCCGCATGAACAACGGCTTGCGGCATACCAGGTGATACGTTATTTTCACATATTATCGCCCAGTAACCACTAAATTGACTAAATCACTACGACGTATCAATAGGAGCGCGTACATATATGGACAATTTACGGCCTAAAACCCCGGGGACAATTGCGAACCCAACTGTTTTAGGTGTCACTTGAGTCTCTATTGGAAGGGTGATCGCTTGATTTGACTTGCGCTGTGCTAGTCCTACAATTCACGAGCATTCCTTTAGTACTAAGGGCCTCTTCGATTCGCCTCTTCCTATTCCAGCCTACCAAAATTTTCCCTTCGATTCGAACGGAAGACGTTATTCTGGAAGAGGAAGACCTCTGCCGCTCTACCAGCTCGGAGGCTGGTTTACGGTAGATCTTCTGAGTTTTGCAATATGGCGGGGTGCAGAATTGCAAATGGCGGCCGAATTGGTGCTCCCTCATTTTTCGTCGAAATATGGGAATGTACCAGTCATCAATTGTACCCTATTATCACAGAATGTATATCTTATGCGCAGATTCAATACCGTTTGGAAATTTGTAGTGTTTGATGAATATTTACGCCATATCACATCATTTTCTAATTTTAATTCACTGCTGAAAATGGCAGAACACATTCGATTCAAAACCATCTTCCGTCTTCTTGGAAGGCATCTACCCCTTCCAGAATATTACCAATCGAAGAGGCCCTAAGATTGTCTCGATATCACGTGTTCTTCTTACATAGGAACATGACAAGGATCCAAGTTCAAGACCATTTATTCCATACCCAATCGATGTCTCTTGTTCACGAATACAAAGTTCTCGATGCAACATTCACCCCACACATTCTAGTCCTTTACAGTTATTAAGGTATTGGGAATTCCGTAGTAGTAAACCATGGCTTAATACTACGAAATTCCCAAGTCTAGTGTCTATTAAACCATGGTATTCTATAATTCTACGGGGCTCCAAACATCCCAAAACAAGGTTATTCGATTCTTACTAAATGAACACCCAAGGTATCATATCGGTTACGAACAATTTGTAAAGGTGGGCATGCTACCTGTCCAGCTCAGAGTAAATCAGTTAAAACTTAATCATGTTTTCAATATAAAAACTGGCACTTCACCTTCATACATAAGTGATTGTTTCAGTCTAAATGTATCACAGTACAATACCAGGTCCATACCAAACTCTTTTGTTGTACCTCGAGTAAGTAGTTTTGGAAGTGCTTCTTTCGTGTATACAGCTTTTAAGTTATGGCGTGAACTACCTACATCACACAGAAACATTGTCATCAAGCCTCACTTCAAGGCAGCAGTTAAACATTATCTGTTCTCCAAACTACAATCAACAGAAAACAATGACTTCATATATCAGTGAATATTGTTGTCTACCACCTTAATGTTCAAATGTCACAACCCTTTTATCCATGTCATAGGATTGTTACACAACATGCCTGTCTCCATTTCAAAAATACTTATATTAGCATAATGGGACCACGATGTAAATAAGCACACTCCAGAGCTTTATTGTGTTATCCCGGCATTGTGCAACAGTATTAATCATAAATATATTATGGTAACTATCAGTAATTCCCATCTTTAGTACCCGTCCTTTTGTGTTGTTTTACATATCTGTATTATATATGTTGCTTTTGCCAAATAAATCAAATCAAAAAATAAAAAAAACTCTAATCCCCGATACACAATGAAAGTCCGAGTCCAGTCCTGGTAATGTTAATTTCTGAATAATCAACATTGTTCACAGAATCACTATTACATGTGTTCTCCTCAAGATCTCTCTCACAAGTGCAGGGAATAGCGTCTGGGCCTCGTCCGTATGTCTGTTCGCGTGACCTGTCTTTGTCTAGGGGGAGTTCTACTCAGTCGGGCTGGTCTGGCCTGGTACGCGAGTCGCATGTACTCTGCCTCGTACAGCGTTACGTACACAAGTCTCTCTGTCTGTCCGTGTAACGTAAGCCGTCAGTCACAGTCAGTGTGTGGTAGTCGCGTAGGGACGGGGGCAGAGTCCAATTGCGATTATTCTTTTAACTGTCTCAGTCGTCCTTCTCTAATCGCTACACGTAGCTACGGAAAGCCGGAGGGGACATGGGAATTGGGTATTGGGAATTCCGTAGTAGTAAACTATGGCTTAATACTATGAAATTCCCAAGTCTAGTGTCTATTAAACCATGGTATTCTATAATTCTACGGGGCTCCCTATTCCCATTTAGCCATGTCACCCTGGGCTTTCCATACATAGCACAGTAAAATGTAAAAACTCAGTTCTTGTTTTTGCACCAAAGTATTCTTGAATCACATGTGAGGTCAGGTATTGTTTTTGTTTTCACACTGAAAAAATATAAAACATTTCCCATAGAATAGTCCAATACGCAACTTCTCAAATCACCTTACTGTGCAAGTGCATATTGATATACATCGCTGTGCCGAGCCAATGGCTGGCGCCTGGCCGGGAAAATTGAAAATCTTGATCAAAGTATTTCAGGCATAATTATCGTGCAGTGCATACCAAAATCTGTGCGGTCTATCCCAGCTACCATGCAGCGACATCGCTTTAAGAGATTTTTTTTTCTTTACCTCAATTCTCTTGTGCAGGCATGTGAGGACTTCAAGGAGAATTCTCCTCACTGTGCCTTGTGTGGCATGTTCATGTCATCACTGGACCACAACCACATTGTGCGGCATTTCGGTTTGCAACTCCTGGAACATTGTGTCAAGTATGCATTGCATTTTTATACTTACCCTAGCGTTGTTTGACATGAAACAATGGCTTTGAAGTTTCACAATATATACACATGTAATAACAGTATTATTCTCTTTTGTTTCAATGAATGATTCTCTTCACATTGTTGGCAACGATGCAACAGTTTTTTGCACATAACTTACATGTGTTGTACTGACAATTGCTTTCAGATATCGATGGAACACCATGGTAATAGAAGAGAAAGTTTTCATCAAAGAAAACACAATGAAATTAGTGCAGGAGGTCAGTTCAGAGTCATGTTCGTGCAAAACAAAGTGATCTATAGAACAACTGATTACGAGTTGGTATTTCTTCTTCTGTTTACATCAAGTATAATACTATAGATATATCATTTTGACCAATCTTGTAGATTTCTCATAACAGTCATGGGCCTCCAAATTCAGGTGACTTGTAACTTTCTGCAGGGTACACTGGATCTGCTGACAGAAGAGGCTCATGTGAAGGATGCGTTGTCACGCATCGTGGTGGAGATGATCAAGAGAGAGTGGCCGCAGCAGTGGCCCACGCTCATGGAGGAGCTTAACACCATCTGTCAACTTGGGGTCAGTCACACATACCCGGCGGATTTGTGACATAGATTTACTGCTGATTGTCGGTTACGTTTGACTCAGCATTGAAGAAATAGCCATCCCAATAGTCATTTTGGAAGAAAGTTCCGCAAACATACATTGATTCTATGTTTTGCGTTGTTAGTTTATACCTCACGTGGGTACATGTACTGCAAAAAATGATGTGCAGTTGTGAGGATACTTTGTAAATGTTACAGTCTTTTAGCAGTGGATCATGCATAGTTTTTCGTGTTGACAGCCAACTCAGACTGAACTGGTACTGATGGTGTTCCTGCGTCTTGCTGAGGATGTCCTCCAGTTCCAGGCTATTCCTCACCAGCGCAAGCGAGAGGTCATGAAGGCACTGACCGACAAAATGCAGCATCTCTTCCGCTACTTCATGGAAACTCTCCAAACCAATTCCACCATATATAAGCAACTGGTAGGTGGTCAACAATTTCAGTAATACGTGTGCTTCGAATTGTGGTTTCAAGGCATACAAGATATGATGACATGATAAAGTGTCAAGAGGTACTGTGTCATTGTTTTGTACAGAGTACGAGTGTAGATCCCGCCCAGAAGAAGCAGTCCCAGATGTCGTGTCGAGTGATGATCGCTGTACTGAACACGATGGCAGCGTTCGTTGACTGGGTCAGCATGAGCTATATCACGGATAACAACGGCCTGCTGCTGGAGATGTTGTGTGCCATGCTGAGCGACTCCAACCTGCAGCTGTCAGCAGCGGAGTGCCTGCTCGTCATCACCAGTCGCAGGGTACCGAGGGGCAAGCGAAGTGGGAGTTATAAGTGATAAGTGGCTCTTTCGAGTTATCTAGAAAATTCTAACGATGTAGTTGCCAGTGATAGTGGGATCTCGGCCATCAACTTGCCTCTAAATATAGTGCTCAATAGTACCGGTATTTAGAAGTATTACTGTACAATATATTTTCAGTGAAAAACTATGTTTAAAGAATAATAACACTTGATGCATTTCTTTTTTGCTTCATTCACAGCAAAAACTTGAAGAGAGGAAACCAATGTTGCTTTTGTTCAATGACGATCCGATATCATCAATACTCAATGCTGCCGTGTGAGTTTTCCAAAGTGTCTGTGTGAACAATGTAGTCCAAAAACTATCAGACAAATCATTTTGGAGATGAATGCATTGCTGATGTAAGTTTTATGTTTTTTCATAGGTTGGCGTCTCAGGCTGATTTGGAGGAGTATCACTACCTGTTCTTGAAGCGACTGTGCCAAGTTCTCACAGCTATTGGCAGTCAGCTCTGTGCTCTCTGGGTCAGTTTAACTAAATGCTTTGAAAATGTTCTGTAGTCAAATTTCAATGTTCATGCCATTGGTACATAATGCAATGACACAAATATTTTCCTTCTTTTCAATATGACACTGACTATAGTAGTAGGCTTACAATGATTAGTGTTGACTGTTCAATATGACATTGCATTATGCTATATTACAGGGAAGCTGTGAAGGTGTTGGACAACCTCCCAATTTTGCGCAATACCTGAAAGCAATTTTTGCTTTCACGACTCATCCTAGTCAGGCAAGTTTAGAGATATCGCATGAGTATTTCTTGTGACTAGACACCTGTTGTTCCTATAAAGTAATGGTGCAACTGGTGATTTATATCCTTTCAGACTTTAGGAAGTATTGCTCACACTTTGTGGGTATCATTCTTTCGTCACGAGAAGATTTCCGTCAACCCAGTCTTCCAGTCCTTCATTCCCATGTTGATTGAATCCACCAGAAGTGCATTGATCAAGGCAAGTCGTGTTGAACTCAACCATTTTTTAACCCACATTTCACAGTCAGATAAACAAAACTCTTGTGTCAAAAGACTTGAAAATGATAAGGAATAGTCATTATTTTGCAGGTTGGATTTCCTTCGCAGGATAATTCAAGGAGCTGTGCATATGCTCGTCTCGATTTTGACTCAGATGAAGACTTCTGCGTTTTCATAGCAAGTATGTATATTATGTTAAATATGCAACTGGATTACTTAAAAATTTTAGGTAGAGGCCAGCCATCAAATGTATGGTCAGTATTTTGTTGAATTAACCCTTGATGATTTTCATGCAGAGTATCGGGCAGAGGTAGCGGACACCATCAGACATGCGACGATTACCAATCCGGAGATCACCTTCCCTTTTGTGGTTCGCTGGCTCCAAGATCAGATGAAGAAACCTCTTGATATTGGGGAATGTGAGTGAGACTGACAGTTACAAATGTTGCAGTTTACCTAGAATGTATCCACAGAGCAAGCAACTAAAAACATTCTACATGAATACCGGTACTCAGTATGTCATTTATTTCCACACAGCACGGAATCACTGTAACCAGAGTTCTCCAGCGTTCCAGGAGTGGGACGCGCTGACCGTGTGTCTGGAGAGCGTCATGTCTCGCCTCCACCTGACCGACAAACAGGCACCTATGGTCTCCGACGGTATTCAGCTGCTCAAGGATGTGTTGGCCTTCGAAACACAGGTCAAGCTTGCACAGAGCTGTGAATAAATGAGTAAATGTTTGATTGAATCATACAAACCAATCTTCTATGGTGAGAAGTTCAAGTTTACACACTACACAGTAAGTTTATGCTATTGACTTACTCTGATTTTGATGTGGCTTTCCTCTGTTCCCTATCTCACAGGATCCACTGATTTTGTCGAGTATTCTTTCTACGATATCAGCATTGTTCCCCTTCATCACACATGCCCCAGATGTGCTGCCAAGCGTTTTGAATAAGGTGTGTACAGGCCTGTGTTTCCAATGACAATGCAGATTTTGACATCAGCTTGTATCGACTTAATTGGGAGTACATGTACATATCATCAGTTGTGCATTTTATGGCGTGCAGATATTCTCTTCTGCGGTGTTCAACATGCAAGGACAGACAAAAGCGACAAGGAGCAAGGCTGTGAAAAATGTCCGCCGTCATGCCTGTTCTGTTCTTGTCAAGATATGTAAACAATATCCAGTTCTGCTGCAGGTGTGTACTATCAATAATTATAAGGTATTGTGCAGAACCAATTATGTTAATGATATTTATAAATATACTTGATGTTCGTAAATGGACACAGATCTACTCATGAAAAGAGTTTTTAAAGAGATTTGTGATTTTGTTCCAGCCTGGGTTTGACCACTTGTACACACATATCAAACAGCTGAGTAGTGATCCCGAGGAGCTGTCTCAGATGGAAAAGTGTACTCTGACTGAGGCACTCATACTTATCAGGTCAGCTCATTCCTCCATCACACAAGTTACTGGATCAAATACCAGTAGCAATTATGTATACCGGTATATATATGTAGCGGATTTGACTTGCAGCAATCAGTTCAAGGACTTCCAGCGTCAGTCCAGCTTCCTGGAGGAGGTTCTTGCACCTGTCAAACAGATCTGGTTGTCTCCAGAAATGAGAGAGTGAGTTGTGAAAGCTTCAGAGCCACCTTGTCACTGACCTGATTACTGTAAAGCCATTTAAGTTTGCTCTGGTAACATATTACGGATTGGATCCTGGCTCCATGAAATGTTTTTGTACTGCTTTTTGATAGGTCTCTGTGGTCGACGGAGAAGTTTCTGAGTTACGTTGGACTGGACCGGCCTCCAGTAGAACCCAGCTCTGAAGACACTTGTGGCATCAACAGGTCCCAGGTCAGGATGCTAATCAAAGTGTTATGACCAGTTTGACAGGAATACTACTGGATTTTAGTGAATATGATACAGCCCTAGTAATATGTGTGACATTCTGGTGTTTCAGATTCTGCACTGTAACACGTTCATCCTGGCTGTGCTGAAACGCAGCATGTGGCCCGAGGAGCTGGAGGTGATTATAGGCTTACGTGATTTCTTTGTTTGTGTTCTCTAATAGAATGTTGATCATTGTTATAAGTATTGTGAGTCCTGTTGAAATTCTTGTCACCAGGCAGCCAAGTCGGGAGGGTTTGTGATTGAGGCAGAGCCTGGAGCTGTTGTGATGCGTAACCCTGCCACACCCCACCTCCTAGGCATGCTGGACTGTGTGCTCGCTCTCGCCAGGTATGACATCAGTACTAGCATGTTTAGTGATTTGCTATTCAAAGACTGCACATCTCAGCTCATAGAATGAGAGTGAATCATATGGCAAATGTTACCATATATATCATAAATTATTCATTGTTGCATGTGTTTTCAGCTATTACTGGTATTTCTGCAGCTTAATTGATAGTAGTAGTAGTAGTTTTATTGACATAAAACAAGCAAAATGCGTACAAAGGGATAGGTGAAAGACAAAGTTATATGTCCAGTAACAAATTATTGCTGGTAGTAGACATTTACTAAGTATAGTGAAGAGGTTCTTCAACTTATAGAGACATAGGTTCGTTATAAACTAAACTTCAGGTTTAAGTAGTATAGTTATATTGGAGCAAAATACTTAGCCAAATTATTATACTTGAGATGAGCGGACATTGTATTGAAAACAAAAGCATACTTATTATAGACACATTCAAACATAGAAAAATGATGTTTTAGAACAAAAAGTATAATGTGGGTTTTACATTGGGTAAGTAGATACCTCTCACACTTGGAAACATCAAGACATTATTTTTGACATATTATCCATGTATATAATTTGAAATTGTACTAGATACAATATAGCATATGATAATGGCACATGAGAGGTTGGTTATTGACTGTGCTCCCACTGATACCAGAGTGTTGAACTTGGTGTGGAGTCCCGAGTACCTGCCCAGGAGACATCCAGCCTTCCAGAAATCCTACGACATGCAGGATACAGACAAACATGTCCTGCTTGGTACAGTCACGTTTTATGTACATCGATCAGCATGAATACAGAATAATCTTCCATGAGTGGATTGAAAATGAAAGTTTATCTTTCCATGAGTGTATTGAAAATGAAGATGTGCCTTTGATGACAGGTATCCAGCCCCCTTGTGTGGACAATACAGATGCCACGTCCTGCAAACAGCCACTGGAGAGGATGCAGTCCTTCATCTCCAACACTCACCTCAACTGGTATGACCACAGTAACTGGAAGAATCACTTGAGTTTTGTCAGTTTCCATTATCCAATGTACATGTACATGTCCTGGTAAACTATAACTAGACACCCCCACATGCTTCTGCATTACCCAGCATAATACCCAGAGAAATCCAAATTTATTTCCCATTTCCTGCAGCTATCACATCCTGGGGAATGCCGGCCTGTGTCTAGGACATGAGTTCTACAAGTCCCCTGCCCTCGCCACCTCGCTCATCAACTCCATCTTCACGAACCTTGACGCTGTGCCAGTCTTCCGAGTTAGACCTGTGATCCGTATCCTTATACATGCCAAAACATAAAAGTAACACTAGAATGGTACTGGTAGATATACTGGTTTTTACCATGGTTCACACTTTCAACAGTAGCTCAGACCGCCATCTCTTCCATGTAGACACACCTGTAGTACAAGAACGACAGACAACTCACAGCCTAGGGTATGACTCTACACTTGTCAGTCCTCTCGCTAAAACTTGAGGATTGACTCCTATATTCGTCATACCCCACGATTGTTCATTGTCTATTCTATACATATACAGTGGTACAATATTGTGAACTTTTCGGCTTGTTTATGAACCTTGACCACCCTGACAGGTGTATTCCTGAAGCCTTACGTCCAGGCCTGTCCTAGACAGTACTACGAGTCAGCAGTCCTGCCACTCCTTAGTCTCTTCATGTCCTACATGCTGGAGGTAATGTCAAATATATACAAGAAAAACGTGGGAAAAATTGACAATGTTACTTGCATAGAACTATATGAATACGACTATCTCTATAACAAACTTTTTGTAATAAATACCAATTTCAAATGAATTAAACTTCCCACCCGGAACTTGAAAATGATTCAAGCTGACTAAATACATATGACCAAATCACATGTTTGGTTCATCCCTTATAGAGACTCAACAAGGAATGGAAGATCGTATGTGAAAGATCTCAACAAAAGTAAGTTATCTGATGTCAATACATATGTATCAGCATGTTACTATGGAGACATGAGCTGATATTTACCTTTCGCCACTTCAACCCCCCCCCCCCCCCCCCCTCGACCTCTTCCAGAGTTGAGGATCGGGATGAGAACCCTGAGTCGCAAGAAGTTCTTGATGAGCAAGTCGTACGACAGACAACCAGGGAATACCTTGATTTTGTTGGTATGCATGTTTGATAACATAGGTCAAAGGAATTGTAACCCCTTACCTTGCTCCTAAGAATGGAAACTCCGGTATTATCCATAATGAGTTCTCATGTTGTGTATTGTACATGTACCAATCTGTGCTGAAGGCTTGTTGCTACGGGAGAGGAAGTCGAGCCCCGGTCCTGACGACGGGATGATGGACGACGAGTCTCAGTCGGGACTCAACAAGGATGAGACCATCAGTGAACTGGGGCAACTCGCTCTCAGCATCGATGTAAGTCACCAGGCTTGGGATCAGATTGTCACTGCATAGACATTAAAAATCATTTCGCAATAATACTTGGTAATAATTAAAAATCATTTCGCAATAAAAATTGGTAATATATATTTGTTATTGGCAGAATATATATCCATCTGTTGTGATGGTGCTATTCACGGCCATGGGTTGGACAGACACCAAGGCCTGTTGTACAGGTTCAGTGCTTGCCTGGAGAGTGGTCAAGCGGGTAGGCACACAAAATCATCTTATCCTTTTTACAAGTACACATTACCTCTGACAATTTTAAGCTTGATATAAAATTTTTAATTCTGTTTCCAGCTCGTAGAGACCCAGAAGTTGACGAGTGCCGATATTTGTCACCTGTTTAGTCGTATACTGATGGGTCTGCAGAATAATGGCCAACATGAAAACACACTCAACACTCTACTCTCACTGGCTCTGCACTTCTATGAAAACTTAGTAAGTTCTTCAGGAGTCATGTATTCATGCTATTTAAATGATGATCTTTTCAGTGTGAGCATATCGGTGGAAATGTCGATTGGATTGATCTTTCAGAGGCCAGTTTTCCCCGATTTGAGTGCAATTCTCCAGCAGGTTCCGGGTTGCAAAGAAAAAGACCTGAAGGTGAATGCACTGTGCTCAAGCCTTTGTTTTATGTGTTATAAAGATAAATTTGTAACTACATTGTACACTGGTTACCTTGACTAAGATCTGGTATAAACAGCAATGTTCTGGTCTTTGTTTCTGGGATGACAGTCCTTTGACGACAAACTGCTCGTGAACCAAGTGCCACAGAAGGCCAAGAACATGCGAGACAGTCTCAAGAAACTTGTTCAGGGCATTATAGGGGTAAATATCTATACAATCATCTTGTAGTGTTGAAACAGAGTAACAAAATAAAAGATGACTTTCACAAATCTTCAGTTTCACAGTGTGTGTTCTCTTCTTCATCAATAGAAGAACATAGGACAGCAGTTCAAGAAAGAGCAGCATTTCAAGAACCTGCCTCCGCTGGTTAAAGCAGTGAAGCCAAAGCCTTCCAGTCCCCTGGACACAGGAGAAACAGGCGACATCGGACTCTGTCCACTCTTCGCACCAGACAAGTCATAGCATAGGTCTAACTGTGTAGCTTAGTGCTGTTCATTAATTACTGTAGGTATCATCAACTCCCAATGCATTTACTTGTAAATTATTTCGTCTACAACCTGTGCATTATATTATCATGTGTGGGGTGCTTGAATTGTATGTTGTTGTGTAATTGGACATTTGTTTGGTGAGGAATTTCTTGCATAAAAACAGTTGCTTATTGTGATAAAATTAATGTTGTGTAGTCACATTTAGTACCATCTCATTGTCATACTTTATATACCAGTAAACATGGTGGAGCTGAACTGTCAGTATCATTGTTGCCTGTTGAAACTACTGAATAATAGTGGTATGTTTATGTATGCAATGAGGGAGTCATGTGAGCTGGTATTAAAACATATCAGTATGGTTCGTTCGGAAGAGTTATTTATTACAGTAACCGTATAATCTTTGTTTCAATCTGTGATTGGTGTAAGCATCGATCTAAGTACTTTAAGATGGTATATATCGCATAATGAATGTGTATATATCGAACATTCAGATATGGTATATTTTGGATACACTGAGTATAATAGATAATTGAAGATGTAAATATCACAACGTACATTCCATTTAAGAAAAACGCTAGGATCATTCTTTAAATCTGTTGTGATATCTTCATTCAAATTGAATTATAAGGACTAATATTTTTTATTGATATAAAGAATCGCAATGAAGTCGAGTGCCTTGTCGGCCTTCACGTGGTACATGCACATATATTGCTATGAGTGAATGATAGCTGCAGATTTTGTGAAATAGTACAATACTGCTCAAAACCACTGATCTGCTTGAATTATGCCCAGTGAACCAATCCCTCTTTATTTTTGTTACGAAGCATTATATCTCCATTCTTCAGTTGTGTGACAGCTGTAAAGATGTGTTTTTGAATGTCTGAATATATGGAGCATTTTGTATATAAACTTTACATTGCATACATTGTCGCCTCCGGTATTGCAAATTTTGTATTTATATATAATACATAACTTGGATGTGGATGTGTAATGGATATGGATATGGATGTGTAATGGTAACTTGTATTGTTTAGTACAGTACATTTATAAGACATTTATAAGAGTTGTCCGTTGGCCATTATCCCTTCTGTTTGTATTTAGGCATATTTTGTTAAGATTTGGATTTTTGACTTGCATTTCATTTGGACCATTTGTAGGTCAGTTCACAACACAGTATGATTCACTTTGGCTTGCTTGTGTGTTCCACCTATCTCCCCCCAGGATATTCTGGGTACCCAGATCTTGTCCCATAGATCACACCACTACTTTTTCTGGTCCCTAGATCATGTCTAGCCAGTCAGGGTCCAGCGTTTCTCAGCTTTATGCATATTACATTCGGGCCGTCGGACAGTCTTTGCCTAGTCTCATTCTTGCTTTGGACGCCAAGACGCTGGCCCACCCCCACCCCTTTCTCCACCGCTGTAACAACTAACCTGTTCCTTTGACTTCCTCAGGGGATTTTCCCCAATAAGTTTAGATGTTCTACAAGCAAGTCAAAGGAATCTGGGGGTTGCTTTGAGTGATTAAAGCAGCCCCTAATCGCCAAACATTTTTGTAATTCAGTTCTTTTAATAAATTGATGAAGCATATGAAGTGTTGTGAATACATAGATGTTGTTTTTTACATATATCCACAAAAAAATATTTTGTGTATTGCTTATTCATGATAATTTGAATGTATTGAGAAGTGCAAGATTACAAGTGTCTTCATCGTAGCAATCATAATTGTATAAATGTTTGTGTGATGCGGCATAATTTGAAAGTGAAAATGAGAGTACATATAAGTCATGTATATCAGATAGTTGTTGAGAATGGTTATATGGCAGGTTATATGAACATGTTACAACATGTATAAAACTCCAGTCACTTCGTAATTTTGTTTCTAGTGATATATTGCCAGGTTTTGTTCAGTTCATTGTGCATCGAAGGGTTTGAAAGTTGAAAGTAATGGCTTATCTTCATCCCATGCTGTATGTTTGTTCTTAGGTAAAATATGAATAAATTTCTGAACAATATAAAGAGTTGAATTCCATGAGTAGGACAAAACAAACATGCTACCCACGTTCAAACAATATCCTCTATTATGGGGCATTGTTCTTTCTTATATATGTACAATGCGAATGGCATAACAAATACAGAAATGTCAGTTTGGAATGCTTGTTCCAGTTTGGAATGCTTGGTGAGGTAACTCTGGCCTTGTACTACAAGAAAACAAATCTTTGGCCTGAAAACACAACAGGAATGTAACTATTCTGGCCTGATAAATGTGAGTCATTGGCCTGGTAACACTTAGGTTTGTTTTCAATATAAATCTTGCATAATGCAGAAAGTATTACATTTTTATGAACCAGTGACCTGATAACTGCAGGGTGTAAGTTTTTGTCCTGATAACTACAGGAGTGTAATCTGGCCTAATAGCTACAGGAGTATAAGTCTTTGACCTAATAACTACAGCAGTGTAAGTCTTTGGCCTAATAACTACAGGAGTGTAAGTCTTTGGCTTAACCTTTTCGCTACTGACCCACCCCTCAGCCTCCATACTGAGCCGATTCATGTATGAATTGATAGGATTTCTATATATTTGATTATTAGGAAGAGCAGAGCTCTTCCTCTATGATGTTGGTTTTTTTTGGATTTTTGAAATTTTCCCTTTGTTTACATTCTTGAAAGTGCCACTTGGAACCACAACAGGCCATTCAACTGTGGCTAATTGGGAGGGCCCGGGGCCCCTTGGGAGGAAAATGACGCCCGTATACTTAATCATGGTTAATGTAATAAGTTATTATCGATAATAATCCCAGGAGACGTGTGTTCCGACCGTTTTTTTTTTTTTGTATGTCACCGTTTCATACCCATCACCTATCCCGTTTCGATCTTCACTGAAACAGTGCTTTCTTGAAAACATATGCACTCAAATTTTGTATATATACGTTCCGCACAATATATAGATACAGTATGCTATTGCAAAAATGAAAAACAAGTTGAAACGGCAACATAATAATTATGTGTTAGTGGTGGTATTCCATATTCCAGTAGGCAAATTCAATTCTCGTGTGGCCCCGATAAGCAGTCACGGCAGTCGGCCCGCAAGCCAGATAGTCACTGAATTGTCCAATCGGGAAGCTGTCTTGACGGACACACCCACATGTTTATGAACTACACGTGGATATAATTATATGCAAATTATCACGTGAGCAAGTCCCGCCAATTAGTGATAAATACTCCAAAAGGAGGTTCAGCGAAGAAGTGAGGATGGTACAGTGGGATGCGTGTCCCATTATAACATGGCCAACGGGACCGCTTTCTGCGCGCGCGCGATAGCTGAGGGATCATTCATTTTCTAATTAGAATCATTGAAACGGCGGGCTTCCGACTGGAGAAGATGGCAACATATACAGAGTGATCCGTGAATCTATTACACAAATTGTCAGAAACAAAAGGTAATTACATACAAAAGAGCTCAGTAGATTGAGGTATCATGTGTGAGCAATAGAACACATTTTTCTCCACTAAGGGCTATGAATTTAAGAACAACTTTATGTAAATTTTTTGTCAGACAAGTCGGGCGATATTGAAGGAATCTTACATAGACTCTATCAGGATATTTTTCTGCACCTGACATACAAGTTTATATTCTCTAGTATATGAGCTTTTGCTAGTGGGACCAGCCTCACAAAGTGAGCTTCGTTCTAATGGGATCGGCCTCACAAAGAGAGCCTTGTCCTAGTGGGACCGCCCTCACAAAGTGAGCCTTGTCTTAGTGGGACCCCCCTCACAAAGTGAGCCTTGTCCTAGTGGGACCGGCCTCACAAAGTAAGCCTTGTCCTAGTGGGACCGGCCTCACAAAGTGAGCCTTGTCCTAGTGGGACCGGCCTCACAAAGTGAGCCTTGCCCTAGTGGGACCAGCCTCACAAAGTGAGCCTTGTCCTAGTGGGACCGCCCTCACAAAGTGAGCCTAGCTTGTCTTAGTGGGACCGGCCTCACAAAGTGAGCCTTGTCCTAGTGGGACCGCCTCACAAAGTGAGCCTTGTCCTAGTGGGACCGCCCTCACAAAGTGAGCCTTGTCCTAGTGGTACCGCCCTCACAAAGTGAGCCTTGTCCTAGTGGGACCGCCCTCACAAAGTGAGCCTTGTCCTAGTGGGACCGCCCTCACAAAGTGAGCCTTGTCCTAGTGGGACCGGCCTCACAAAGTGAGCCTTGTCCCAGTAGGACCGGCCTCACAAAGTGAGCCTTGTCCTAGTGGGACCAGCCTCACAAAGTGAGCCATGTCCTAGTGGGACCAGCCTCACAAAGTGAGCCTTGTCCTAGTGGGACCAGCCTCACAAGGTGAGCCATGTCCTAGTGGGACCAGCCTCACAAAGTGAGCCTTGTCCTAGTGGGACCAGCCTCACAAGGTGAGCCATGTCCTAGTGGGACCAGCCTAACAAAGTGAGCCGTGTTCTAGTGGGACCAGCCTCACAAGGCGAGCCATGTTCTAGTGGGACCAGCCTCACAAAGTGAGCCATGTACAGTGGGACCGGCCTCACAAAGTCAGCGATGTTCTAGTGGGACCAGTCTCACAAAGTGAGCCGTGTACAGTGGGACCAGCCTTACAAACTGAGCCGTGTTCTAGTGGGACCAGCCTCACTAAGTGAGCCTTGTCCTAGAGGGACCAGCCTCACAAGGTGAGCCATGTCCTAGTGGGACCAGCCTCACAAAGTGAGCCGAGTACAGCGGGACCAGCCTCACAAGGCGAGCCATGTTCTAGTGGGACCAGCCTCACAAAGTGAGCCATGTACAGTGGGACCGGCCTCACAAAGTCAGCGATGTTCTAGTGGGACCAGTCTCACAAAGTGAGCCGTGTACAGTGGGACCAGCCTTACAAACTGAGCCGTGTTCTAGTGGGACCAGCCTCACTAAGTGAGCCTTGTCCTAGAGGGACCAGCCTCACAAGGTGAGCCATGTCCTAGTGGGACCAGCCTCACAAAGTGAGCCGAGTACAGCGGGACCAGCCTCACAAGGCGAGCCATGTTCTAGTGGGACCAGCCTCACAAAGTGAGCCATGTACAGTGGGACCGGCCTCACAAAGTCAGCGATGTTCTAGTGGGACCAGCCTCACAAACTGAGCCGTGTTCTAGTGGGACCAGCCTCGCAATGTGAGCCGTGTACAGTGGGGCCGGCCTCACAAAGTCAGCGATGTTCTAGTGGGACCAGCCTCACAAAGTGAGCCGTGTACAGTGGGACCAGCCTTACAAACTGAGCCGTGTTCTAGTGGGACCAGCCTCACTAAGTGAGCCTTGTCCTAGTGGGACCGGCCTCACAAGGTGAGCCATGTCCTAGTGGGACCAGCCTCACAAAGTGAGCCGTGTACAGTGGGACCGGCCTCACAAAGTGAGCCATGTCCTAGTGGGACCAGCCTCACTAAGTGAGCCTTGTTCTAGTGGGACCGATCTCACAAAGTGAGCTTGGGTTAGTGGGACCGGCCTCACAAAGTGAGCCTGGTCCTAGTGGGACCAGCCTCACAAAAAGAGCTTAGGTTAGTCGGACTGGCCTTACAAAAAGAGCTTAGGTTAGTCGGACCGGCCTTACAAAGTGAACTTAGGTTAGTTGGACCGGCCTTACAAAAAGAGCTTAGGTTAGTCGGACCGGACTTACAAAGTGAGCTTGTGCTAGTGGGACCAGCCAGTGAAATTCGAAATGACTACAAAAACAAGATTAAAAACATATCGTTTATATATTTCATGCCAATAGCAGTAAAAAGTCATGGCATTTCCAACATTCTCTTTCAGCATTGATGGAAATAGCATTGGCGGTCACTATGAATGAGTGAGCGAATTAGTGGCCCAATTCCCAGTGATCATGCAGCCCACCCGCGCGACCACTACCTGTACCAGCCTTCACTTCCATCAGCCCTTGCCAGACGAGCGATATGTTGGCATGTCGCCTGCCCCCGGTGTTGCTGAACATTGACATGGGTGACTTCCAGGTGGTCCCCTCGAAACACACCAGGAAACGGACAGATTGCCACAACTGTGGAGTGTTTGCTCTCAAGGTATACTAAGTGAGAATGATATATTTTGTAATACTATTTCTTGCAAATATTTTCCCATTGTACCATACATGCTGAATGGTATAATTGTGCTGTAAACTTTAAGTGCTTATGCAAATATCACCTGCATTTAAATTAGACATTGTACATTGAGGCTCATAAAGAAAACAAACTAATAGCATGTGTCAGCAAGTGTTTTATATTTTCCTGTTATTTTGTTACTTTTTAGCTCCTGCACGACAGATTGTCAACAAATCGCCTGGAAATGCCATCCCCTAACTACACAAGACGTGTGATTACTAGGACATTGTATGAAAAAGCTGGTATGTTGAATTTGAATTTTTGTCTCCTGCTTCACTGCATGTCTCTGTGTTTGTTATTGATAACAGACAGAAAAATGTCATGTCATAAAATATATACTAAGTTACTATACAAATATTACAAGAATGATATAATAATACCCCAAGTTTGGTGTGATTTATCAATTTCTCTTCCTTATTATGCCGTGCATTTTTCGTTAAAATTTTTGTGTAAAATTATGCTATTGTGCATGTATTATTTTCACTGAGGCAGATGATTTATTCATACTACATTTTGCCAGATGTCCGAGACAAGTTTTGTATGTGGTGTGGCCTTGGAGATGAAGAATCTATGCTGGTATGATTACATGTACAGAGTTTTGACATATCCCAAACCCAGAGTTTTTTACGTAATTTTCGGCGTATTCTGCAAAACGTTACTATTGACCAAAGAGAAGTTCTCTGACGTAATTTTTGAAACTCGGACAACTTCTGGGGACATTTGGGATAGGTCAAATGTAATCTTCACTGAAGTTTAATTGTTCAAGTCTATAAAGAAATCATTTAACAATAATTGAATAAAAACCGGTCAGCTTACATATTTGCTAAACTTTGCATATTTTTGCAAAACATACATTTGCTAATTGTACACATTCCTATTTTCCCAGATGCAGTGTGTAAAGTGTTGTGCACCATTTCATGGACGATGCACACCATCAGAAAAACGTCCATGGGGGATCTGTTTCATATGGAAACTGTAATTGTATCCCCCGAACAAAGTTTGGCGTATACTACTGATTTGCAGTCGTCGCGCTGCTGTAAACTGAAAACACTTTCTTGTGAGCGCTATACAGGTCACATTTCTAATCCAATTTTGATAATTATTTACACAAACACTTGTTATCGTAAGATCATGACACCTATCGATTTTGTTTGCCATAACAACCAAAGTGACCAATTGGGGACTCATTTTGTGATGAAATCAGTCCATTCAACACACATATGGCTTGTGAGTGCTCTAGGGGTGGCAATTTTACAGCCATCGCCGCGATATCGAAGAGGAATGTTGATTTGTTTTACAAAAAAGATTTCATGAATATCAATAGGTTAACGGGTAACCTTATTACAACAATATGAAACCTCCAGATTGAGGTTCGAGATATTCTATTTCGTTGTAATTTGAAAACAAATTATCCTGAAGGTGTGTATATGTGTAGAGTTGATGGTTTGTGCAAAACAGATTATTATTACTGAATAAGTTAACATGATTTTCACGGTTTAAGTCTGAATACGTGTGATAAGTAAACGAACAGTTGGAAATTTTTTCAGATAGATGTTTGTATAACAGCACAATGGCATGTGTATTATGAGACAGTTAGTGTATATTGTGAACTTACACAAAAAATTGCATTTGGAAATTGATATGTGCAAACTTTGATATTTTATTGTTCAGAAATGAGTATATGTTTGCAGTTTAATTATGATATTTCATGATTATTAAACACGGTGCATAATGTGCAACAACCTGTTTTTATTGTTTCATGGTAAATAAGCTGTAATGGAGATATCTCTGTTACCTTACTTGTATACCAATAGGCAGTGTGTGTGTGAGATTGAAACAATATTCGCATTCATATTTGTCAGAATATAATTGCTATTGCATGTATACAGTGTTCAGTGTGTCATGAAGTATCTCTCACTTTGTATCCATTTATGTCACCTACATTCTTGTGATGTTTATAGAATAGAAAAACCCAGATATGATATGTTACCTACTTTATACACTCATATAATTCATCATAATTGTACAAGATTCATGCTATCATAATTTTAATCAATCATGTCTACTATTTTTGCTCAAACATCCTGAAATATGACATTATTTGTGCATGTTCCATGGTAGAAATAATAAAATAGTATTTTATTGAATCACAATACAAAAGTCACCAAGAAATTACATCAATATCAATTAAATTCACACTCGATTATATCAATACGAGTATATTTGTGAACTAGCTTACCTGGAACTGCCATGATATTCCCTTTTGAGGTGCACATATTGTAAATTCTTCCAAACATATATCCATAATGAACATCACTGAAGGGATATTCCACTATTGTTACACCATTTTGGTATCTTTGGTTTACCACATTGTTCTTTTGCTGAAATGACAGAAGTAACTGCTTAAGTCGAATTATACTGATGCATGGAATGTTAAAGCATCCCTCTTTATGTTAACATTTCAAATCATTATCATAGCAAGTCATGTCACTTGTGTCTTCACAAATGTCTTCGTCGGAGTAACCGATGCATATAAGCTAGAAGTAATTTTGAACTTTGCTTTATAACCAATGCATTTTCAATAACTTAATACTTGTCAGTGTGATATTCCATATATATTTTTTCCCTGTCCAATTTACGTACATACATACATTTACATGTATAACTATATGCGTAAAAATGCTACCTGGCAGTAGAAATGCAATAAACAATTTGTTTTATACTATTTGGTTCATTGCAATAATTGAGGTGCATCATATTTAATCAATACCCCCACTAGGACTCCCATTACTCCCACTACGAGGAGGCTCACTTTGTGAGGCTGGTCCCACTGTACACAGCTCACTTTGTGAGGCTAATCCCACTAGGACAAGGCTTTGTCGTGAGGCCGGTCCCACTAGGACAAGGCTCACTTAGTGAGGCTTGTCCCACTAGGCGAGGCTCACTTTGTGAGGCCGGTCCCACTAGGACAAGGCTCACTTAGTGAGGCTGGTCCCACTAGGACATGGCTCACTTAGTGAGGCCGGTCCCACTGTACACGGCTCACTTAATGAGGCTGGTCCCACTAAGACATGGCTCACTTTGTGAGGCCGGTCCCACTGTACACGGCTCACTTTGTGAGGCTGGTCCCACTAGGACATGGCTCACTTTGTGAGGCCGGTCCCACTGTACACGGCTCACTTTGTGAGGCTGGTCCCACTAGGACATGGCTCACCTTGTGAGGCTGGTCCCACTGTACACGGCTCACTTTGTGAGGCTGGTCCCACTAGGACAAGGCTCACTTAGTGAGGCTGGTCCCACTAGGACATGGCTCACTTTGTGAGGCCGGTCCCACTGTACACGGCTCACTTTGTGAGGCTGGTCCCACTAGGACATGGCTCACTTTGTGAGGCCGGTCCCACTGTACATGGCTCACTTTGTGAGGCTGGTCCCACTAGGACATGGCTCACCTTGTGAGGCTGGTCCCACTGTACACGGCTCACTTTGTGAGGCTGGTCCCACTAGGACAAGGCTCACTTTGTGAGGCTGGTCCCACTAGGACAAGGCTCACTTTGTGAGGCTGGTCCCACTAGGACATGGCTCACTTTGTGAGGCCGGTCCCACTGTACATGGCTCACTTTGTGAGGCTGGTCCCACTAGGACATGGCTCACCTTGTGAGGCTGGTCCCACTGTACACGGCTCACTTTGTGAGGCTGGTCCCACTAGAACACGGCTCAGTTTGTGAGGCTGGTCCCACTAGAACACGGCTCAGTTTGTGAGGCTGGTCCCACTAGAACATGGCTCACTTTGTGAGGCTGGTCCCACTAGAACATGGCTCACTTTGTGAGGCCGGTCCCACTGTACACGGCTCACTTTGTGAGGCTGGTCCCACTAGGACAAGGCTCACTTTGTGAGGCTGGTCCCACTAGGACAAGGCTCACTTTGTGAGGCTGGTCCCACTAGGACATGGCTCACTTTGTGAGGCCGGTCTCACTGTACATGGCTCACTTTGTGAGGCTGGTCCCACTAGAACACGGCTCAGTTTGTGAGGCTGGTCCCACTAGAACATCGCTGACTTTGTGAGGCCGGTCCCACTGTACATGGCTCACTTTGTGAGGCTGGTCCCACTAGGACAAGGCTCACTTTGTGAGGCTGGTCCCACTAGGACAAGGCTCACTTTGTGAGGCTGGTCCCACTAGGACATGGCTCACTTTGTGAGGCCGGTCCCACTGTACACGGCTCACTTTGTGAGGCTGGTCCCACTAGAACATGGCTCACTTTGTGAGGCCGGTCCCACTGTACATGGCTCACTTTGTGAGGCTGGGCCCACTAGCACACTTTGCGGGACATCGATAATTAATAAATGCTCCCTGTCTGACAGAAGGCGGTCCCACTGTGATGTGCTAGTGGGACCACCGTGTCCCACTATACCATCCTCACTTCTTCGCTGAACCCCCCTCTCAAATACTGACGCACTGGGGTCAAGGTCATAAGCTCCCACGAGATCGTGGAATCTACTGGGTGCGGTATTTGTGGAAATACTTGTTACGACCCAAATAAATGTTTTTTTCTATGACTCTTTCCTACTTCACTGGTAATACTTCAGGAAAATATCACCATACAAAGCTTGTTCATGGGGAAATCTGATAAGAAATGCCTACTGAAGTGAAGCGAGATTTCCCGAGATTTGAGTAGGAACCTGTCGGAAGCAACAAAACTTGGCAGATTTGCCGAACTAATACACTTTGTCGGGGGAAAAAACTTAGTTTCCTCTTGACATGTGCCCCTCTGGGACAGGTCGCGCCGCTGATTACAATCTGCGGGTTGGTCGATTCTTACTTTATCTCCTCAAAATATCGCTGATTAAGGTGTATAATTCTATACCTCTGACATTTATGTTGCTGTATGACATGTACTCTAAATGTCTCTTCGAAACATAACTGCAATACAACATCATTTATTCAAATCAAAGAAAATTCGAACAGCGCGCGGCCATTTTGCCTGTGTGGGTCGCACTAATAACCGTCCGAAACCGTCCTGGACCTTCCAGGGGGCAAATACCACTGTCCGGGACCCGAGAAAACCGCCTAGGAGTGTTTTCTATATTTTTATTCAGATCTCTCATATGATTCCGAACTATACATAAAAACGAGTTAGTCACAAGACATTGCAAGAAATATTTCAATGGTAAAAATTTTATAACATCTATAGGGAAATAATGTATAATAACTGATGGGGTTTTAACACCACAGTCCTTGACTCCTTTGACATTAATAATATTTGTCTCCAAGGCACGGAGAGAACACAGTAAACATACTTTTAACTGGTGCATGAAACATTTCAAGTGGTGCATTCCACTGGTGTGTTTCTTTGCGTGCAATTGCAATCACTACTGTTCAAACTTCAAAGGGTGCCGATTGAAATATCAGCAAATTATTAACTTGGCTGTGATAGTGTGATCTATGAAATTATTTGAGACCGGCTTTGAGCGGTCTCCGAAACGAAAATAAGTGGCATGACATTGATGCCATGTTATTTATTTTTATTTATTTTTTGTTTGTTTTCTTTTTTGATTGTCAGACCTATACTCTGATTTTTCATACTTGTTACATTGTTTCTTTGCTGATTATCTTGCGATTCCAAATGGTATCATTCTATAACTTGGCATACTTGGACTGGGAGTCAAACAGCAATTTCCTACCAAATTTCAAACTCGTATCGCGAAAATCTACTTGGCAATCTACTAGTAACTCCTTGTTAGATTGGCCCCATCATGGACTTTCTGGGTCCGCACAGGAATTTGCGTATTTGCTCGGTTGTCTTCCGGAATCAACATGTATACAAAAAGGCGAAAGATAAAGCAGAATATATCGGTGAGACGTTAGCAACATATTTAAATCAATCTGGTAATTAGAGTCATAAAACTGTAGAAGCTGTCTTGTGCTGTTCACCGTGGCTTCATCTACAGGACATTTCTCCAAAGTCTTACACACTTGATTGAATTAGGAGTCATCTCTGATACACTTGACTAGATTAAACTCATATTCACGGCAGACCTCCAGAGGCAGAGATTGAAATAAAAGATTGAAGATCGAATAAATGTCTATCAGCAGATTTTCCTGATAAAATCGAACTTCACATATAGGAATGAAATCAAATACTTGTTGATGAGCTACATAAGGCAGTTTTGAGAAGTTGTGGCAGGTAAGTCGAAGACGATACCTTCAAAATGCAGTAAGCGTCTATATTTTCTTTTTGAAAGCATTTCAGAATAGAGGCATCGATGGGTATCTAAGCTGAATTTTTGTCCAAAACCGGCCATTAAGCTATTTCAAAATTCTGAATTCTTGATCTGCCCCTGACATGTACATGTATAGTGTATATTATGTGGCAGTGGAAAATCATCACACTTTTTTAAGTGTTGTTTAATATGCAGTATGTTTTTTTTTCATTTTGATGATGTTGAGTTCAAAGTATAGGGTTTTAAATGAAAAGACTGGTTGATACGGTATCACCAACACATCTCCAAGTTCCCAGAGCCCCAGAATTCACCGGATAACATCTGCACGTAGAGGTCGTCTAGAGGTATTCGAACCAACTGCGCCACCTTTTTGCCAACGTTCTGTATCCACCCATGTGATCTGCTGAAGCTTGACGAGTATTCAACTCACTTTTGAGATAAAAAACATGATAACCAATTGCTGGTAAGTCGATTTTCTCATTGCCAGTATGTTCATGAAATGCTGATGTTCTGGTTAGTTCAATAACAAATCTCGAACTGCATTGAAATCTGTAATCATTATGTAATTGGGACTATATTTACCGGTATGTGGAAGAATAAAATTTTGCTCCTGTTTTTTCTTGCTTCAGCATTCTTTTTTGCTTCGGTATTTTTGTTTTTTCAATGTAGATTATCCATAAAAGTCGAATTGAGGGAAGTTTGGTTATTCATTAATAGTTTAATATTTTACTTTATATTATGATATTTTATTCATTTTTATGGTAAGTTTTAGTACTTTCGATTGTGGTTTTATTTCTATGCTTCTGACTAATTTATTTTATTTTGATGGTACTATTATCAGTATCACATTCATATCTGAGTCAGAAAACATCTTGTCAATATTCAAATTAGTTCTTTAGTAATGTCTGTGATGAACAATGAACGCATTTCTCCTGTGGTTTTATGTTTGTATATCCACACATTATTAGTTATTAGCACAATGACATCACCCAAAAAGTTTTTCTATACAATACTGATTTTCAAACATTGATTATTACGTGCTCGTCGAGGCTGGCAATACAATCCAGTTCCCGGGTGGTTTTCTCGGGTCCCGGACAGTGTTATTTGTTCCCTGGTAGGTCCAGGACGGTTCCGGACGGTTTTTAGTGCGACCCGCACAGGCAAAATGGCCGCGCGCTGTTCGAATTTTCTTTGATTTGAATAAATGATGTTGTATTGCAGTTATGTTTCGAAGAGACATTTAGAGTACATGTCATACAGCAACATAAATGTCAGAGGTATAGAATTATACACCTAAATCAGCGATATTTTGAGGAGATAAAGTAAGAATCGACCAACCCGCAGATTGTAATCAGCGGCGCGACCTGTCCCAGAGGGGCACATGTCAAAGTTTCCTCCTGAAATAAGCAGAAACGAATGGATACTATATCAGTTATCATGTTTATGATAGTTTTATATTGCCGACGAGAATTGTCAGTGCTGATTTTGAGGGGTACAGGCGATAAGGCCACCAAGCAATCAGGCCGCAATCGAGAATTAGCGAACTGCAGAGCAAGTGATGGATGGAAATGCAGACTTTAGACAAGTTGCTGAAATGTCTCTGCAGTATAAATCGAAACACTGAAAAAAAATCCATGAAAAAGGATTTAGAACTAGCTCGAAATTTTTTTTGCCACCTAAATAAGAAAAAAAAAATATTCAGAACCTTGAAAATCTTACACATTGGTCCAAATAATACTCGGGTGATTTTTATACGGGCTCAACATGGTAAAGCTTCTGACTTGTAGAGATTTCATATATGTATATATCGGAATAATTATAGTTTTACTAATCTTATTGGCCACAATAAAATAGTTATGACAAGAATCATTTATTTTTGGGCTCAACAAGGTATATATTCTGCCCAGTGGGGAATTCATAGCTGTAACCAAATAGGTTAACATTAGTTTTACTAGTTAGATATATAGTTAGCCACAGTAAAAATGATTAAGACATGGCCAAATCAAATACAGTATTCAAGGGTTTTTAAATAGTTCTGTGCAAACATTTTCAAAGCTCTTCCTTTGAGGCCAGTGGCCCTTGTTCTTATTTAAACATGTTTCAGAATAATTAGGTGCGAAAATAAAGTCATATCATAGTGTGCTATTTCTATATAGTATACTTTTCAACCATATTTCATCAGTTACCATGGAAACGAGAAAAAATTCTAGGGACTAAACAGATAGCTATTTCCATTTTCTTTATCAGCCATATTCGAATTTGTAATGAGATATGATCCAATACATTTTACTCTAGTACTTGTAGTCTTCTATATTTGTGATGAAGTGAATATCGTGAGTTTTGATGGTGTTTACAGCATGTCAATATCTTGATTAGTTATGGAGATGTTAAAGTTTTAGTGAAAATTGTCAGTAGTCCGACCCATTTTATTCGGTATTTGTGACGTCACATGTTTAATGACAGGTTAAATATTAAATTGAGTAAACAGTCAATTAAGCTTCTAGATTTCAATCGGTGGCAATATGTATGTGCTAGTTTAGCGTGTAGGTACATTCTCGGGTATATATAACATTAAATACAATCAGTGGACAGTTACCTTTACACCTATTGGTTGTCAAAGTTATGGTTACGCAGCGTAACCATCAGTACAGCAGGAGGGGTGTGGTATGGTTACGCAGCGTAACCATGAGTAGTGAAATGGTTAATAATTACAGGAGTGTAAGTCTGGCCTAATAACTACAGGAGTGTAATCTGGCCTAATAACTACAGGAGTATAAGTCTGACCTAATAACTATAGGAGTAAGTCTTTGGCTTAATAATTACAGCAGTGTCTGGCCTCATAACTACACTAGTGTAAGTATGGCCTAATAACAACAGCAGTGTAAATCTGGCCTAAAAACTACAAGAGTGTAAGTATTTGGCCTAATAACTACATGAGTGTAAGTCTCTTGCCTAATAACTACAGGAGTGTAAGTCTGGCCTAATAACTACACTAGTGTAAGTCTGGCCTAATAACAACAGCAGTGTAAATCTGGCCTAATAACTACAGGAGTATAAGTCTTTGACCTAATAACTACAGGAGTGTAAGTCTGGCCTAATAACTACAGGAGTGTAAGCTTGCCCTAATAACTACAAAACTGTAAATCTGGCCAAATAACTACTGTAGGAGTGTGTCTTTGGCCTAATAACTAAAGGAGTATAAGTCTTTCGCCTAATAACTACAGAAGTGTAAGTCTGACCTAATAACTACAGGTGTAAGTCTGGCCTAATAACTACAGGAGTGTAATCTGGCCTAATAACTACAGAAGTGTAAGTCTGACCTAATTACAGGAGTGTAAGTCTGACCTAATAACTACAGGAGTGTAATCTGGCCTTATAACTACAGGTGTAAATTTGGCCTAATAACTACAGGAGTGTAAGTCTTTGGCCTAATAATTACAGGAGTGTAATTCTGGCCTAATAACTACAGGTGTAAATTTGGCCTAATAACTACAGGAGTGTAAGTCTTTGGCCTAATAATTACAGGAGTGTAATTCTGGCCTAATAACTACAGGTGTAAATTTGGCCTAAAAACTACAGGAGTGTAAGTCTGGCCTCATAATTACAGCAGGGTCTGGCCTAATAACTACATGTGTAAATTTGGCCTAATAACTACAGGAGTGTAAGTCTTTGGCCTAATAATTACAGCAGGGTGTGACCTAATAACTACAGGTGTAAATTTGGCCTAATAACTACAGGAGTGTAAGTTTTGGCCCAATAATTACAGCAGGGTCTGGCCTAATAACTACAGGAGTGTAAGTTTGGCCTAATAACAACAGCAGTGTAATCGGGATTAACTACAGGAGTGTAAGTCTTTGGCCTAATAACTACAGCAGTGTAAGTCTGGCCTCAAAAATACTACAGCAGTGTAAGTTTGGCCTGATAACTACAGGAGTGTAATCTGGCCTAATAACTTGAGCAGTGTAAGTTTGGCCTAATAACAACAGCAGTGGAGGTCTGGCCTAATAACTACAGCAGTGTAAGTCTGGCCTAATAACTACAGGGGTGTAAGTCTTTGGCCTAATAACTACAGCAGTGTAAGTCTGGCCTAATAACTTCAGCAGTGTCTTAGGCATAATAACTACATGTACAGGCGTGCAAGTCTGGCATAATGACAACATGAATGTAAATTTGGCCTAACAACTACAGCAGTGTCTGGCCTAAAAACTACAGGAGTGTAATCTGGCCTTATAACTACAGGTGTAAATTTGGCCTAATAACTACAGGAGTGTAAGTCTTTGGCCTAATAACTACAGGAGTTTGTCTGGCCTAAGTTTCTGGCCAGATGGCTACAGGAGTGTGAGTCTTTGGTCTAAATACCGTAATGCACGTCTTTGATTTAATACCTTTAGGAATGTCTCCAGCTGAATAACTTCAGGAATACAAGTCTTTATATCTAAGTACGGTAACCCAAAAATATCAACCCACATTCTGGAAACTCGTTTCGACTTTATTGAAAATGATGACACAATGCGGCAGTTGACAGATTCATTCACCACAATAACATACCACCATGTGATGTTTGAGCACAACTCTCTAATAGTGTCTCAGTCACAGATCGGACAAACATATCTTTGTGCTTTCTTCAGGCCACTACATATACTTTTATGTACTATAAACCCATATATTTACAGACCCCACGAGAAACATGTTAAAACACGTTCACACTATACAAAATGAAGGCTACAGGGTATATACACATTTAACAAACGAGGCAATAACAATGCAGATGGTCATCACAAAACGCAGAACTGACAATATAAAGTGCAGGTAAGACTTTCAGTGACTTTCCTGAAATGAGAATGCTTTAAAAAGCAATCTACTGTGCTCTATACCATATTTGTGTGGCCTGAAGTTACAACAAAATATATATTTTCAAGCAAAGCTATTATTTTTTTACATCTTACGAATGAGATCAAAAATATTTCTGCCAATACATGTATCGCTTTTACAGTAACATTATCCATGTTACCATGCAAACTAAACATTGTCTGATAAACAAAGTTTGCATTCCTCAAAAGAGTTAAGTAAGTCCCGCAGGTCTATTCTATTCAAAAATAATGTACATACTTTTAGTAGCAAGTTAAATATACATATTACACATCAAAACAAATACATGTAGTATACTACCATAATACAATACTAAGAAACATTTGTGAATATTTTTATCCTCACCCAGGCAGCTGATGTTTATTATATTTTGCAAGTTCACTGCCTGGTGATGGTATTTCCTACTCCCGATAACTGCTTGTAACCATGGTAACTGAAAGACAATGTTGCTTGGCTCCTGTTATGAGCAGACTGGGCGAGCCTTGTATGTCCATTCAGTAAAATATCTTATAGCCACTGTCATGTACTTGCTACTACGGTCATGTACGTATTCTCACAAGTTCTGTCATGTAATCTCTTGACATCACTCGGCCTGTAATCATTCTCTAATCATTGTCAATATCATGTACGGTGAGCAGCTTAGCTGGACAGACATGTTACTCCCCAAGCCATTTTGCGGTACATGTCAATGATTACGGTAATCAAGTTCATCATTGTTATTTTACAGTTTTGATCTTGTCAATCAACCCCACAATGCTTCTTGTATTTTTCAGGACTTGTAAACTCCAGTACATGCATAAACCATTTCATATACTGCAGAAAATGATAGAACAATGTTGTAGATTTCCTCATATATCATCACAAGTAAGGCACTTCTCTGTACATCACAATCAATTGAACTTGCGACATTTATAAAAATACACACCTTTAATTGTTGCATAAATTAAGTACTGGTAACACAAAAAGAAACGATGCAAGAAGTATGCTTTAGAAATGTCATGGTCACTTCACAAACCAGAAACTCAGTGACATAAAACACAGCCGCCAATGGGGCACCGGCGACTATTGCAAATTGGTAGGAGTTGTTCAGTAGAGACCTGCATTTCACGACCTATTCAGAAGAAAGTATTAATGCATAGAGAAGTCAGTGTTTTGGTCACCCGGCTGGTCAGCACTGATCAGTTACTATGAATATTGATTGTCTTTAGCCTTGGGTGATTAACTCTGACATTCAGAATATCTGTATATTAAGTCGGTTCTGCATGCAGAAAGATACATACAACTTGAAGCATTTGATAATGTACGGTGTACTCCATTGCACAGTACGAGAAAGACAGAAACGATGTGTTTTATAGAAGTCCGATATCCCCCATTATTTTGTAGGCCTACTAGAAGGCGAGAAATGAGATCACCATCAAGGTAGTCAATGACATGAAAGACCTGACTGTAGTTTGAAAGAAACAAAGCAACAGAAAACAATGGATATCAGCAGTATAACTTCTATATTAAGGTCGACCACACTATTTTTTCCAACATTTTCAAGGTCAGGATAGCATGAGTTATGAAATATCAACAGTGACTCAGGTACTCAACTGTGACCTTCAAAGAGATGATACTTCCAAGGTCATAGAATTCAACACTCTCCATACAGACACAATCAAACATTATATTGCATACTGCAGCCCACTGAGAATCTTGTCCATCAAAACACTCTGGCACAATGAGCGAATTCACCCAAAACTATTCCACTAGCAAACCCGCAATACACAAAATATATAAATGAGATTACTGAAAGATCTACAATTTGTCTTTGAAGCAATGTACTTTACACAAATAAATAATCATGGATGACTAATATATTCCTAACCAGTGCAGGCCTCAAGCCTTGGGACTGGGCCCTGGTGCTATGGTAACAGTCTCTGGTGCGGGGCGAGGAGCAGGCTTCTTCTTGTTCATCCTACTGATATAGATCCTAGCAATGACTGCACTGAACACTATGACAATGCCGAGAAGTCCCTTCATGTTGACGGGATGATGGTAGATAATACATGACAGAAGGATAGCGACGCCCTGTCTGATGGTCATGATAATGGTGAAAGTCACGGCACCAAACTTGTTGATGGTGTAGAAAATGAAGAGCTGTCCTGTGGCGGAGGTGATTGCAAGAACGACAATGTGAAGCACAAAGCTTGGGTACTTGGTCATGAAGGCCAGGGACTCCACGAAGCCGCCCTGCTCGATGAGGGACACGGTTGTGAAGAGCACAGAGAACAGATTGACACCTGCCATCATCTGCATGGAGGTCATCTGGTGCTGCTTGAAGAGCTCCCCCTGCCAGTTGGATGTGAATGCATCAAAGGTCAGGTAGCCGATGAGGATGACGATGCCGGAGACTGTTGTGGCCTTGCCTTCTCCCTGCATACCGTCGTCACTGGCGAGCATGAAGACGGCAACTCCGACGGAGATCAGGAGCGCTGTCGCATACTCATACAGGTCGTATGTGCGCTTGGAGACGATTTTGCCCATCAACATGACAGGGATGACTTTGGAGGCTTTGGCGAGAACCTGGACTGGGAAGCTGACGAATTTAAGGGCCTCGTATTGGCACCAGCTGCTCATGATATTGGAGAAGGAGCTGTAGGAATACTTGTAGAGTGGTGCCGAGTGACGAGGCTGGCGAGTCAAGCCAACGTATGCAACAGCCACAGCAAAGGCCAGAATTCGGTTCATGAAGACAAGGAACTGCGAGTTTTTGAAGCGTTCGCCCGGCTCTGTATCCGTCATGCCATACTCGAAGGCCATGATTCGCTCCTGTAGGAGTCCCCAGGTCAAGTATGAGCCCAGGAGACCACCAGCACACCACGTCAAAAGTAGACACTGACTACAGAAGGTCATGGGAGGTTTAGGGGCTGGGGTGGGGTCTGGAGCAGCGCCTCCCTCCTCCACTGTGGCTTTTTCTGCCTCCTGGCCGTATACACATAGCCGCACACTAAACGGCACGCAACCTTTACCTGCAACAGTAACACACAACTATGAACATGAGTGAAGGCTATTTTCCAGTTACATGTACACTGAACTCATCAGGTTTTATTGAAGTCAGAATTTTATCATGATTTTTGTATCATGAAGGTACATAAACTTTCAAAGTGATTGAAAAAAAGCGTTCATTTGGATTGCTAAAATATTTACATCATGATACATATAGCAAACAATTCCTTACGGTCTGTAGGCAACAGTATAGGCAACAAACTATATTGAGATCAGGTAGCAAGCACTCACCAGCTTTCTCGACGTAGTTGCTCTGTCTGATGTATTTGATGATGAAGTAGCCTGGTACAAAGATGGTGGCATAGCCGAGCAGGTTGAGGAAGAGCCGGAAGATCCAGTACTCCTGCAGCATCGTGGCCCAGTTGGGCTCCGCCTCGGAGCCGGCCACTGATTGGCCATGGATGAAGGACGGCACGGCCACCAGGAACAGGAACAGACCCAGCACGATCATCACTCTGCAATCAAGGAACGTACACCGTGACATCTGTAGGTGTGGCATCATGGCAGTGTCCACAATTCATGTGATTTGAGAAGATCTTGGTACAATCTTGATGAAGAGAGCATTATTGATCAAGCACATCTTATAACATAACAGCTGTTGATGAGCTATAGACACCACAATATGCTGAGTCCATGACTAAACTTATTTTCTAACATCAAACACTTTTATCCCGTTGCCTCACATTCAGTGTTGTTGGAACATTATGAATGAAACACACGAAGGGAATTCAGATATCGACACTACTGGTATAACCATCTATGAAATAAGAGGCATTCAAACCATATGTCACTTCTGAAATCTAACATTCAGATACTGTAAACCCAGAAAGTATTAGCATCCATTTATTTAGCATTTTTAAAAAATTCGCTAGTATTTGTGGACGCTAAGTCATAAAATACGGATTTGTTTTTCTGTTTCTGTCATCCACCAGCTAAATTAAATGGCCGCTAATACGTCCACTTTGGTAAAAACGCTAAACTTAATGGATGCTAACATTTCTGGGTTTACAGTTTCGATACTAACCAGTAACCATCTATGAAATAAAAGGCATTCAAACCATATGTCACTTTTAAAAACGTTTTCTAATATTCATCAGTGAACCACATGCATAAGTTAAACCTGTACTACTTCATGATTGTATGAGTGACCTTCATTAGCAAAAATCAATAGAAAATCAATACGCGTATGGCCTAAGTGAAGCTCAACACTGCAATATTGGTAGATGGTCAATTTCTGTTGACCTATGTTATAATAGTATTGCTACGTTCACACGTTAAAATGGCAATCAAAACCTGCCCACAGTATCCTGCACATGCTCTGAAAGTACATCGCTGACTGAGAAAGCAAAACACAGGCTGACATGTACAAGACAAAACAGCAGGTCATTCATAATCGATAATCTGGAGATTGTGCTACATAACCATGGTATTCATAGTCTATAGCCAACCAAATATGTAGCACATTTACAAGACTAATGCATAAAGATTTGTCTCACCATATACCTACATGTACATGAATCCAATCAACCAGTCAGAGTCCAATTTGCAACTATTTACTACTACCCTATGATATGGAGTCTAAGTATGATATTGAACTTCCTGGTAATCAAATTTTTCTTAGAATCTATGAAGCTGTTGTGGCTTGATATTATGTGTAAATGAGAATGTTATTCATACCAGTACTTGCCCACTTTTGTTAGTGAGTTGAGCACATAAAAAAATAATGAAGATATCTTATACACTGTCCAAGTGCAACCTGACTACATACATGTGCCTATACAGTCTCCACTAAGGCGCAATAGTGGATGTATGCAGGTTTTTTTTCGCATGAATGCATGTACATATACATGCACTGTGCCAGACTGCCTATCTCTCATCATTGGGCTACTGGGCAAAACAGCCAGTAGGTCATCATGGTCGTGGTTCCTTCATACATACAAAAACCAAGTATATACATAATGTTTACATAAAACTTGACAGGCAAAATTGTAAACAAGTAGTTATTATACAATCATATGTGTGTCAAGTGAATTCCTGGAAAGGCATTCAGAACATATTTCATTGAATCTTACATGTATATTCAGAGCCCGTCCCCAAAACAGGTACAGCAATGAAAGGTAGATGTAGATGAATACTCACAGCGCTATTGCTCTTGCTGCCATAGTAATTGGTAATCCAGTTAGTTTACCAGTAAATCTACATGCATGCGAAAACTGTCACGCTAATTTCGGGATGATTTATTACATGTGGCATGGCAAGATTTACCGTGATACACAGTGTTTCAGATCTAGGCTATCAGGAGATGATAAGAATGCTATGCTGTCTGTCTAGGACATGTTTGCGTGATAAGGTTTCACGCTACACAATGGCTATCAACTCACTTGCTTGTGTGTGCTGAACACATTGAATAAACACAAATTATTGAATTATTTCAGAACAAACTATTCAATAGCAATACAATGCATCTCCGACTATGACGCTATCCACGCACAAACAAATTTTTAATTGATTTTCCTCCTGCTGCTGAACTGTACAGGCTTATATTTAAATCAATTTTAACTGCACACATATTGAAAGTTAGACCATACTCTGAAAAAAATCCATTGTATCCACAATATTTTTGCAAGTGCACACATCATGACGGGAAATGATGGTGCAGTCGTTAGGCTGTGAGCAGATAGAGGCCACAACAAACTAGACATCAAGATCTAAAGATGCCTTGGGCCATTTCGACTGGAAACTAGACGTCAAGGCCTAAAGATGCCTTGGAGGCATTTCGGTGTGATGAATAATTTATAATACTAGATATCGACGAAAATGAAAAATGTCGACAAATTTCGGGTCAAGGTCAAATTCATCCATAATACCCGCTAGACATGTTTGTCTAGGGCGACGAGTCCGAAAATACCATCCGTTTCGCTCTACGACGCACCGTTTCCGAGATATCGACGAAAACAAAAACTGCCGACTCGGCAAAAAAATTTCGGGTCAAGGTCAAAGTTAATCCATAATACCCCTTAGACATGTTTGTCTAGGGCGACGAGTCCGAAAGTAACGTCCGTTTCGCTCTACGACGCACCGTTTCCGAGATATCGACGAAAACGAAAAATGCCGACTCGGCAAAAAAATTTCGAGTCAAGGTCAAAGTTCATCCATAATACCCCTTAGACATGTTTGTCTAGTGCGACGAGTCCGAAAATAACGTCCGTTTCGCTCTACGACGCACCGTTTCTGAGATATCGACGAAAACGAAAAATGCCGACTCGGCAAAAAAATTTCGGGTCAAGGTCAAAGTTCATCCATAATACCCCTTAGACATGTTTGTCTAGTGCGACGAGTCCGAAAATAACGTCCGTTTCGCTCTACGACGCACCGTTTCCGAGATAACGACGAAAACGAAAAATGCCGACTCGGCAAAAAAATTTCGGGTCAAGGTCAAAGTTCATCCATAATACCCCTAAGACATGTTTGTCTAGTGCGACGAGTCCGAAAATAACGTCCGTTTCGCTCTACGACGCACCGTTTCCGAGATAACGGCGAAAACGAAAAATGCCGACTCGGCAAAAAAATTTCGGGTCAAGGTCAAAGTTCATCAATAATATCCCTTAGACATGTTTGTCTAGTGCGACGAGTCCGAAAATAACGTCCGTTTCGCTCTACGACGCACCGTTTCCGAGATATCGACGAAAACGAAAAATGCCGACTCGGCAAAAAAATTTCGGGTCAAGGTCAAAGTTCATCCATAATTCCCCTTAGACATGTTTGTCTAGTGCGACGAATCCGAAAATAACGTCCGTTTCGCTCTACGGCGCACCGTTTCCGAGATATCGACGAAAACGAAAAATGCCGACTCGGCAAAAAAATTTCGGGTCAAGGTCAAAGTTCATCAATAATTCCCCGTAGACATGTTTGTCTACGTAGACAATTCCCCGTAGACATGTTTGGCGACGAGTCCGAAAATAACGTCCGTTTCGCTCTACGACGCACCGTTTCCGAGATATCGACGAAAACGAAAAATGCCGACTCGGCAAAAAAATTTCGGTCAAGGTCAAAGTTCATCCATAATACCCCTTAGACATGTTTGTCTAGTGCGACGAGTCCGAAAATAACGTCCGTTTCGCTCTACGACGCACCGTTTCCGAGATATCGACGAAAACGAAAAATGCCGACTCGGCAAAAAAATTTCGGGTCAAGGTCAAATTTCATCCATAATACCTCTTAGACATGTTTGTCTAAGGCGACGAGTCCGAAAATAACGTCCGTTTCGCTCTACAACGCACCGTTTCCGAGATATGCAGGATGAATCAAGGATGACTCAGCAAAAAATTATTTCGACCTCTAGGTCAAAGGTCGTTTGAGGTATCGATCCCAAAATCAATAGGGTTCTTCCCTGGTGATATATAAACCTCCGTGCAAAATTCTGCAACTATTGCCTGAATATTTTTTGAATTATCGTCCGGAAACCAAGTTCCTCGATTTCATCCTCACGGACCTCACGGACCTCGGAGCCGGATCAAAAAAAAAAGTACACCCTAGAGATGTTTGTCTAGGGCGACGAGTCCGAAAATAACGTCCGTTTCGCTCTACGACACACAGTTTCCGAGATATGCAGGAAGCCTCAAGGATGAATCAGCAAAAAATTATTTTGTCCTCTAGGTCAAAGGTCGTTTGACGGATCGATCCCAAAATCAATAGGGTTCTTCCCTGGTGGCATATGAACCTCCATGCAGAGTTCTGCAACTATTGCATAAATATTTTTCCAGTTATCGTCCGGAAACCAAGTCTTAAAATTAGCCTTGATTTCATCCTCACGGACCTCACGGACCTCCGATCCGGCTCAAAAAGAATAGGGTTCTTCCTCATATCATTTCTGACTTGCGGTGAAAATTTGACAAGGATCCGTCAAGGCAATCTAAAGTTATCGTCCGGAAACCAAAAGTGGCGGAAGAAGAAAAAAAAAAAAAAAAAAAAAAAAAATTCTGCTAAAACAGTAAAGGCATTTCTGCCGAAATGCCTTAATTATGTGTATCTCCACCACTGGTGACATAAAAAATGCTTGTCTACACAATTTACACCCAGATCAGGCGATACTTTGAGAGATTTAGCTTTCAGGGTTGTTTAAGGTCAAGTTCAAGGTCACCAAAATGTGTGCCATATATGACTTCCTATAATCTTATATACCACAATGTACCACAATCCTAACCTCTAGATGCAAACGTTCAAGCCTCAGAGGCCAATTCACACATTCCTAATGAGACATTTAGCACAGCCCACATCAAGCTCAAGCTCATCATTAGTTCTTCTATATGCGACTTCCTATGTGCTCATGGTGCAAACATAAGCTCTATCTACAAGCCTTTCATCTGTACAGCCAAATTTGGGCATTTTTTTTACCGAGAAAATGGCTGTTCTGACCTTCCAATATGCGACTTTCTGTAATACTAGTGCAAACATAAGCTCTACCACAACGTTTCATCTGTATAGCCATATTTGGGCATTTTTTTTACCAAAGAATGGCTGTTTTGACCTTTCAAGGTCATCAACGATAAAATTCAAGGTCACCACTGGAATCACAATACATGATTTGCCTTTTGAATGTGCCAATATTTAGGTTCTATCTTGAGATGTTCTAGGAGTTTACTCCATAACCTAACATTATCACAAAACAATAAGGACATTCATGCCGAAATGCCCTGGCTATCCTGGAGACTTGTATTTTCAAGTCTTTAACAGGTATGAAACAGAATTTCTATTTGTATTAGTATAAATTCATATCAGTACATGTACATACATGTACATTGTACATAATAAAAATTTACACAGTTCACACATACAGTACCTATTTCACAAAACCTCACTAACCACGTGATATGACATGCCAATTGCTAGCTTACATGTATGGCAGCCTCAACTCGCATGGTGCCACCAGTGGGCCCAATGTCAACGCATCTGAGGCCATCTTAGTTGAACAGGTGAGCATTGTCTTGCACAGATGCGCGCATCCTTGATTTCAGACGCAAACACGACTCTAATATGAACTGAACTTGAACACTGCATTTGCACATGCAATGTACATACTAGTAATACAGACTGTCTATAAACCAATGGACCATGTGCTTGCGATCATATGCCAGCATAAAATGGCCTTCACCGACAAAATGCGGAATAAGAAATGCGTTTAGAGTGACACAGTGCCAAGAAGCAATGCTAGCATCGGGCGATGCTCGCACACACAAGGCCAGCATCAAATCACACGATGCTACATGTACTTATAGGTCAGGCGAAGTTAGGCTAGCATGTGCTGAATGCCAAGTTCAGCATGCTAGCATTTTGGTGAGGATTGGTGAATATGGTACTGTAAATGCATAAAGAAATCACACATGACGTACATGTACAGTACCCATTAGGCAGAAGAAGGTACTACCATCTTTGCTTCAAAATTTGTTGTGAATATCAGGATTAAAACTGACTCAATGATGCACACAACAATTTGTGTGATAGAATAAGAGAATTGCACAACTGCATGCATGCATGTTTATCTCTTTGATCTCGTCCAAGAATTAAATCAATTAGAGCTCTGTGAACCACCTGTTACCTTCATTGGAATGTAACTAATACCAAGCTTGCAGCAATAATATTTTCATCTCCCACAAGATGTGAAAAACACATGATCACACACACTAACTGATTTAAACAGACAACTAGTAACTGCTATTTACTTTTGTTGTTTGTTTTATTTTATTCTCATAACAAACTGAGAATTATTCATGAAGTGACTTTAATTACATCTCCATCTTTACTGCTCCAGCTATCACAATCAAAAGAGTTGAAGGTACACTCTTATGCGAAGCCATGTGGGTAGGGGACATTACTTATACCACACTAATTTACATGTATAGCATCCATTGATTATCATTTAGAGACTACCAGTACACGGCACTGAATATTTAGTATTTACCTCTTTATCTGACCACTGACTTCCAGTTTGCAATCACATGAGAACAATGCTGCGTTCCAATCACGTTGTGCAAATGGTGCGCACGGGTTTCCGAGGAGTATTTTGCGTTCTATTCATGACACAACTGGGAAATTCCCATTTACACAACCTGTGAAGTTGAGGCAGTTGTTCAGACTCAATGTGCACAAGTAGGAAAAACATGGCGCCAAATGGCGTATTGTATAAAAGTAATACAGAATACAAACATTTTGTTAGTTTTACCTAGTATCATACATACAGTATATGAATGAAATGATTCGAGACTGAAATTTAAACTGAAGATTTGACTGAATTTTCAATTATTTTTGGCCTGAGTTAGTTCGAATTTTTATGCAATAATTAGGGTGGCAAAATGTGTGCCTTTTTCAATGGAACGCAACAACTCGTACTCTCCAACTTCCCGCTAGTGCACACCATTTGCACAACATGATTGGAACGCAGCACAAGGCTAGCCAAACCCTGGTCCCTGGTATGTGCATGTGATTGCAGGTAATTTTATTTTAAAAACTGATGATGCACTCATAAATGGCCCATTTTCTTTGTGATTGCACTTAATTTTTTTTAAAAACTGTTAATGCATAGTAGTTCGGTGGTCTAGCTCGGTACAAGTACGAGCATGTAGTATTTCAGATTGGTAATGTTTAAAATAAACACTGCATTACTACTACATAATACATCTATAGATATGGATTTCAGACACAACATTTCTTCTGATATTTCCGTGAAGTGCCTTATCATTCTAAGAGTTACTCCGGTACATTCAGATCACACTATCTCATGACTCACCTTTCAGTTTTCACAAATATGCCTTTCATATTGTATGATTGCCAGTGACACTCACACTATCAATGGAGAAATGGCAAAGCCACAGAATATATTAATGAGCAGGTAGAAACGGCATATATATCTTGTATCATATGTTGCCTGCTCAAGTGCTGCAACTGAACAGCCCTCCCAGAACCGAGCTGTGAAAGCTGTTGCGTATCGAGTCACAAATGCAGAGCACACTGAGTGAAAGACACAACGCCTACAATGATAAATGTTGATCAAAGAGTTGGCAAGTGGATATTTCGTTGCCACATCGGCACAGATCAAGCTGTCCACGAGGTTCTGATCAGAGCCTCATCTCGGTTCATCAGTAGTGCCAACGAGAGCCACACTTGAGCAGGCCAGCCATCCATACATACACGTACCTATACACATTTATTGATGGAATGTGCTCGGCATAGTATCAAATAAAAATCAATGATCGCCATTAACATATTGGATAAAAGCCACGAGTCTGAATGTGAATCAATAAATAGATACATGTATCTCTAGAAATAAGTCACTGTACAAATACTACATGCGCATTGAGGTCTCTCCTATCATTTCAAATTCTCTCGCCCAATGGAAAAAGTGTGCATGCCCAGAGGAATAACTGCAGACTGAGGATGTGGCAGTCATTGGAAAATCATCTTACCTGAGTTAATATTAGTATCATTTTATTCTAGATTAATATACTGTGCTTTTGGTACTACTCGAACAGTTTTTGTCAAATAGTTCGTCTCCTTCAACAATGATATACAAAACATCAAACATGTTCAAGGAATACAATTATGATTACATTTCGTCTGATCACTCAAGATCAATTGAAGCAGAGTTAAAAGTCACCATTAACTGTGTTTTCCAAGAGAATTTCACATGCTTTCTTGTGGACAAAAACTTCCTGTTTGAAAAGTACTTCATCTGTGGCCAAGAATAACATGATCGAAAGGCACCAGATTATGCTATATTATAAATACATAATTGCACATACATGCATGATGTACATTACGTAATCCACATCTAAGCTTTATCTGAGCTTTATAAAGACTAATTTACACATTTCGGAGAAGACATGTTCCAGCACTCGGATCAAGATCAAGGACATCAGAAGATGTAGGCCTACCATATGAGATACATTATGACGTATTCCATATTGCAAAACTTTCATTGATCATTTCAAAAGTGCCCAATCTTCCCACGACGGCACAGCTTTCGAACAAACCATCTCGATACCTTACACAACACAACAGTTCAAACATAAACTGGTTGGCTTTTTCTGGTATAGTATTCCGAGAAAATCTCTGTACATGTATGAACATCAATTCATGTCAGATAGAGACTAGTATGTTTTCACTCACGTGTTGGAATAAAATGTTGCAATTCACAAGCACACAATCTTCCTTCCAATAAGTAAATTCACTGCAGAGTATAATTAACTCTCTGTTGTGTCATACTTAGCTGATTGATCAGCTATACCAAATAACGCTAATTTACATGTGCACAAGTATGTTAATATATACATACAACATGTACAATTAAGCTGTGCATGAACAATGATGGCCTTCCTCAGGTGCGCCTCACACATAATCACACTTCACATCAAACACCTGTCTGATACCTTTGACCTTTAAACTGTGCTGGTTACTGTTATTACGTTTAAAATGAAGAGGATAATGAAATATTGCTGGTATCAAGTAAAATATCCGCAACCGATCGAGTCCATAAGCTGCTATTTTATTCCATCACAAACACTGTTTTCACTTCGAAATTTTCCCTTCCATCATGGTCATTGATGAAGTTGCACAAAATATTGATTAAAATTTATTCATTCAAGACGATTGAACATGCTCGACTTGAACTATACACTTGACATATGCCTGACATGTAGGCTACATGTATGCTAAGCAAACTTGTGACTGTACAAAATAAACATAGTATCATATCTGTGTTACACCCTCTATTATGTACAGTGCACTTACACTCTCAAATGTTTTTCATGTTGCTCAATCACGAAGCACAACATGACTTTTAATCCAGTTCCAAAACTCTTCTTCAATTTTTGGCTAGATTATTCCAGTGTTTAACTTCATATTCTGCTCATCGCTATTTCCATGTTTTATTCCTCATAGTATCAACCTCAAACACAGCCATAGCCATAATGCATCAACATCTCTCACGAGACAAACAGACTAATCACAGAATTCATCAAATCAACAAGATAACATCCTTGGGAGTACACCAAGACTGCGAGGTAGATTCTGATACAACAAATTAGTCATTCTATTCTGAGCAACAGATGTGCCTCGCTGAATCTGAGACAATTCCCTCGCTTGTCACATCTGCAGGTGCTCTACTGTCCTGCAGCTGCAGCAGGCAGATCATAACAAGGCCGGCATAATTCATTTCTCAGAGTATCGTTTCAATTGTTTCAGTGCGGGAGAAGAGAATGTACAACGTACATGATTACAAACCAGTGAACAGGTCAAAAGTGGTAGCATACGATGTGCCTGTACAGCAGACCTACTCTATATTGTACACCAACTATCATGTTCCAAATACCATATTCTTCATTTAGTGTTGATATTGATTTCTCTGAAAAGTGACATACCAGCTGTTTAGGAAATACATTTATTTATCAAAGCATTCAATTTACCCTTCCCATGGCATTGATTAAACATACCGGTACATGTAAATTAGTATGTTCATTCAGCCTGTTCAACACTCTGATACAGTACATTGTGATGAAATGCTGAATTTTAGACATGATCACCATTATGGTACCTACATGTAGATCTTGTAACTCTTTGTGTCAAAAATAAACAATAATTGGTCCAAAACATATTCATCCACTGAAAAAATACCATTTAATATGTATCATAGATTTTTTTTTATCTATATTGAATTAGAAGAACAAGCTGCACAAATTGCTTGCGCCCAATGGTCTTTCAGTTTGGCATGCATGAGCTGATGAGAGAAATGTGATTGTTGTTTCTTGTGGAAACTAGAAGCTTCCGGTCGCCTACGACCGCTTGGGTGTATCCCCCGTAGCCCTATCATCTCTGTTGCCCCAAATATATCACTGTCAAGTGTGAAAAACTAGAGCAAGGGCTAAAAAAGATTACCAGAGAAATGTTAAATCTAAAGTCACAACTGTTTTCTTTTCCCAACCAAAATTGCTGCACTAATTTTCCCAGGTTATTGAAGGTCAAATTCAAAATCACCACTGAAATCTCTTTATATGAATTTCCATTCGACATGTTTGATAAAATAACGATAATACAGATAGATCAATCTTTTCACCTGTTTATATTTCAACTCAGAGTATTTTACAAACTTGGTTCCAAGTTGAAATTCAAAGTAAAATTTGACCAAAAATGCATTTCAACATGACAAAATTGGAGCCAGATTGAACTTCTCACCATAAGTTATATTTCGATTCATAATACATGTACATGTATGTGCCAAACATGGTTTCAAGTTGAAATTCAAAGTAAAAGTTAATCAAAACTGCATTTCAAGATGACAAAATTGGAGCCAGATCAAACTTTTCGTCATGAGTTATATTTTAACTCATAATACCTGCCCAACTTGATTTCAAGTTGAAATTCAAACTAAAAGTTGACCAAAACTGCATTTCAAGAGGATGAAATTGGAGCCAGATCAAACTTTTCGCCATGAGTTACATTTCAACTCATAATATGTGCCAAACTTGGTATGAAGTTGAAATTCAATGTAAAAGTTGACCAAAACTGCATTTCAAGATGACAAAATTGGAGCCAGATAGAACTTTTCGTCATAAGTTATATTTTAACTCATAATATGTGCCAAACTTGGATTCAAGTTGAAATTCAAGCTAAAAATTTACCAAAAATGCATTTCAAGATGACGAAATTGGAGCCAGATCGAACTTTTCATCATAAGATATATTTTAACTCATAATATGTGCCAAACTTGGTTTCAAGTTGAAATTCAAACTAAAAATTGACCAAAACTGCATTTCAAGATGACGAAAATGGAGCCAGATCGAACTTTTCACCATAAGTTATATTTTGACTTATAATATGTGCCGAACATGCTTTCAAGTTGAAATTCAAAGTAAAAGTTGACCAAAACTGCATTTCAAGATGACGAAATTGGAGCCAGATCGAATTTTTCACCATAAGTTATATTTTAACTCATAATTTGTGCCAAACATGGTCTCAAGTTGAAATTTAAAGTAAAAGTTGATCAATGTTTTCATAAAAAGCTATTGTGATCAATAATAGACTTAACTAGCAAAAAAATAATGTTAACTTATTTGGTCACAGCCATAAAATCTCTACTGGACAAAGCCTTCACCTTGTTGAGCCCAATAATAAATATTTCTTGTCTTAACTATTTTCATTGTGGTCAATAATAGACTTAACATGTAAAAATAAAGTTAACTTATTCAGTTACACCCAGAAATTTCTACCGGACAAAACCTTAACCTTGTTGAGCTCAATATTAATTGTTTCTCATCTTAACTATTTTTGTTGAGGTCAATAATAGACTTAACTAGCAAAAAAAATGTTAACTTATTTGGTTACAGATATAAAATGTCTACTGGACAGAATCTTTACCTTGTTGAGCACAATAATAAATATTTCTTGTCTTAACTATATTTATTGTGATCAATAATAGACTAAACTAGTAAAAATAATGTTAACTTATTCAGTACACCCATGAAATCTGTACTGGACATACTTTCACCTTGTTGAGCTTAATAATAAATATTTCTCATCTTAACTATTTTTATTGTGGTCAATAATAGACTTAACTATTTTTATTGTGGTCAATAATAGACTTAACTAGTGAAAATAATGTTAACTTATTCGGTTACACCAATGAAATTTGTACTGGACAAAACATTTACCTTGTTGAAGTTAATAATAAATATTTCTTGTCTTAACTATTTTTATTGTGGTCAATAATAGACTTAACTATTAAAAATAATGTTAACTTATTCAGTTACACCCATGAAATCTGTACTGGACAAAACCTTTACCTTGTTGAGCTTAATAATAAACGTTCCTCGTCTTAACTATTTTTATTGTGGACAATAATAGACTTAACTAGTAAAACTAATGTTAACTTATTCAGTAATATTGTCCTGTTTTCACTGAAAACTTCAGTTCTCCATTCTGAACAAGAAACCAGTGTCATTACCTTCCATTGTACAGGCTATTGGAATGATCGTACATGTCAAAATGGATATTTCAAAATTCTGTAATAAGTTAGGCTGTTAACATATTAATATTTATATGATCATTCTAAAAAACGATTGGTTTCGTGTGAAAGCCCTTCCAAATATTATCGAGATTCGTCAAAAATTGCCATCTGTAGAGCGTTCACAAGCCATGTGTCTCAAACAGGCTGTTTTCAATGCAAAATGTGTCTCCAAACGACCAATTCAGTTGCCACGGCAACCAAAATCGATTGGTGTCGGGATCTTACCATAACATATGTGCCTGCAAAAAATAATGGTGATCGGGTGAGAATTGCGGCCTACAGCGCGTTCACAAGCCATGTGTCTCAAACAGGCTGTTTTCAATGCAAAATGTGTCCCCAAACGACCAATTCAGTTGCCACGGCAACCAAAATCGATTGGTGTCGGGATCTTACCATTATATATGTGCCTGCAAAAAATAATGGTGATCGGGTGAGAATTGCGGCCTGTAGCGCGTTCACAAGAAAATCTCTGCGGACGCGGACGACGAAGCCAAATCCATAGTATCCGCCGAACTTTGTTCGGGGGATACAATTATTAATATAGCCCTACCAGTAATACTAGATTATCTACATATATATGTTGGCAACTTACCGGTACTAAAGTTGGATCATAAATTCAATTCAATCAATACACACAATTTAATCAATACAGACTACCTGGTTCTAGGTAACTGACTGAAAACATCATCTCTGGCCTGAATATATATGAATACCGATACATGTGAGCTTACGTTACATGGAAGGCACATATCCGGATATTTGAACCCACCCTCAGAGAAACGGATCACAAGTTATGACAGATTCCAGGCAATGAAAGAATTTCAACAAAATTATCTGGCATTCCGCAGATAAACTAGACGCTTCCGGTCGCCTACGACCGCTTGGGTGTATCCCCCGTAGCCCTATCATCTCTGTTGCCCCAAATATATCACTGTCAAGTGTGAAAAACTAGAGCAAGGGCTAAAAAAGATTACCAGAGAAATGTTAAATCCCAAGTCACAACTGTTTTCTTTTCCCCACCAAAACTGCTGCACTGATTTTCCGAGGTTATTGAAGGTCGAATTCAAAATCACCACTGAAATCTCTTTATATGAATTTCCATTCGACATGTTTGATAAAATAACGAAAATACAGACAGATCAATCTTTTCACCTATTTATATTTCAACTCAGAATATTTTACAAACTTGGTTCCAAGTTGAAATTCAAAGTAAAATTTGACCAAAAATGCATTTCAAGATGACGAAATTGGAGCTAGATTGAACTTCTCACCATAAGTTATATTTCGATTCATAATACATGTATGGGCTAAACATGGTTTCAAGTTGAAATTCAAAGTAAAAGTTAATCAAAACTGCATTTCAAGATGACAAAATTAGAGCCAGATCAAACTTTTCGTCATAAGTTATATTTTAACTCATAATACCTGCCCAACTTGGTTTCAAATTGAAATTCAAACTAAAAGTTGACCAAAACTGCATTTCAAGATGGCGAAATTGGAGCCAGATCGAACTTTTCACCATAAGTTATATTTCGACTCATAATATGTGCCAAATATGCTTCCAAGTTGAAATTCAAAGTAAAAGTTGACCAAAACTGCATTTCAAGATGACGAAATTGGACCCAGATCAAACTTTTCGCCATGAGTTATATTTCAACTCATAATATGTGCCAAACTTGGTATTAAGTTGAAATTCAATGTAAAAGTTGACCAAAACTGCATTTCAAGATGACGAAATTGGAGCCAGATAGAACTTTTCGCCATAAGTTATATTTCGACTTATAATATGTGCCAAACATGCTTTCAAGTTGAAATTCAAAGTAAAAGTTGACCAAAACTGCATTTCAAGATGACGAAATTGGAGCCAGATCGAATTTTTCACCATAAGTTATATTTTAACTCATAATTTGTGCCAAACATGGTCTCAAGTTGAAATTCAAAGTAAAAGTTGATCAATGTTTTCATAAAAAGCTATTGTGATCAATAATAGACTTAACTAGCAAAAAAATAATGTTAACTTATTTGGTCACAAACATAAAATCTCTACTGGACAAAGCCTTCACCTTGTTGAGCCCAATAATAAATATTTCTTGTCTTAACTATTTTCATTGTGGTCAATAATAGACTTAACATGTAAAAATAAAGTTAACTTATTCGGTTACACCCAGAAATTTCTACCAGACAAAACCTTAACCTTGTTGAGCTCAATAATAATTGTTTCTCATCTTAACTATTTTTATTGAGGTCAATAATAGACTCAACTAGCAAAAAAAATGTTAACTTATTTGGTTACAGACATAAAATGTCTACTAGACAGAATCTTTACCTTGTTGAGCCCAATAATAAATATTTCTTGTCTTAACTATTTTTATTGTGGTCAATAATAGACTAAACTAGTAAAAATAATGTTAACTTATTCAGTACACCCACGAAATCTGTACTGGACATACTTTCACCTTGTTGAGCTTAATAATAAATATTTCTCATCTTAACTATTTTTATTGTGGTCAATAATAGACTTAACTATTTTTATTGTGGTCAATAATAGACTTAACTAGTGAAAATAATGTTAACTTATTCGGTTACACCAATGAAATTTGTACTGGACAAATCTTTAACCTTGTTGAGCTCAATAATAATTGTTTCTCATCTTAACTATTTTTATTGAGGTCAATAATAGACTTAACTAGCAAAAAAAATGTTAACTTATTTGGTTACAGACATAAAATGTCTACTGGACAGAATCTTTACCTTGTTGAGCCCAATAATAAATATTTCTTGCTTAACTATTTTTATTGTGGTCAATAATAGACTAAACTAGTAAAAATAATGTTAACTTATTCAGTACACCCATGAAATTTGTACTGGACATACTTTCACCTTGTTGAGCTTAATAATAAATATTTCTCATCTTAACTATTTTTATTGTGGTCAATAATAGACTTAACTATTTTTATTGTGGTCAATAATAGACTTAACTAGTGAAAATAATGTTAACTTATTCGGTTACACCAATGAAATTTGTACTGGACAAAACATTTACCTTGTTGAGGTTAATAATAAATATTTCTTGTCTTAACTATTTTTATTGTGGTCAATAATAGACTTAACTATTAAAAATAATGTTAACTTATTCAGTTACACCCATGAAATTTGTACTGGACAAAACCTTTACCTTGTTGAGCTTAATAATAAACGTTTCTCGTCTTAACTATTTTTATTGTGGACAATAATAGACTTAACTAATAAAACTAATGTTAACTTATTCAGTAATATTGTCCTGTTTTCACTGAAAACTTCAGTTCTCCATTCTGAACAAGAAACCAGTGTCATTACCTTCCACTGTACAGGCTATTGGAATGATCGTACATGTCAAAATGGATATTTCAAAATTCTGTAATAAGTTAGGCTGTTAACATATTAATATTTATATGATCATTCTAAAAAACGATTGGTTTCGTGTGACAGCCCTTCCCAACAACACTTCCAAATATTATCGAGATTCGTCAAAAATTGCCATCTGTAGAGCGTTCACAAGCCATGTGTCTCAAACAGGCTGTTTTCAATGCAAAATGTGTCCCCAAACGACCAATTCAGTTGCCACGGCAACCAAAATCGATTGGTGTCGGGATCTTACCATAATATATGTGCCTGCAAAAAATAATGGTGATCGGGTGAGAATTGCGGCCTGTAGCGCGTTCACAAGCCATGTGTCTCAAACAGGCTGTTTTCAATGCAAAATGTGTCCCCAAACGACCAATTCAGTTGCCACGGCAACCAAAATCGATTGGTGTCGGGATCTTACCATTATATATGTGCCTGCAAAAAATAATGGTGATCGGGTGAGAATTGCGGCCTGTAGCGCGTTCACAAGAAAATCTCTGCGGACGCGGACGCGGACGCGGGCGCGGACGCGGACGCGGACGACGAAGCCAAATCCATAGTATCCGCCGAACTTTGTTCGGGGGATACAATGATAAACACGAGCATTGGTTGCCATACATGTGCTGCACACAAGTCAGTAATGACTATACTATGATTGCCATGTTCTATTTTAGAGAAATTTTATGTGTTTTTTGTATACATATGATAATTTTGAGATATTGTCATTTTTTTTTACTTGCGAGACTAAGCAACCTTGAATTACCAAACAATAAATGCACATTCTTATATCAATTCAGCATTGATCTCTATGCAGTATGTGATGTGGACTTCCAGATGCTTTGAAACATTTCTGTTACTTCCCCTACCGACCTCATACCATACACACACAGACCCAACTGGAAGCAACTTTGTCATGTTTGTACATGTCTTGTATGTGTAAACAATCGTATTTTTGCATTCTTTTGTGACTCATAGATGGAATTATATATCAATTTGTATGTTCCAATCTCTTGATTTAAAAAAAAATATTTTAAACAGAGAAATTTGATTTTTTCCATTGGTCCTAAATACCAGTCTGGAAACTAACAGAGCATGAGCATTGGGAATATGAGTCATTGACTCATACTGATGAAGATGGAAGATAAAACCAGAACAGGTGAAAAGCTTTTTTTTACTTCTAGTGATATGCAAAAGAAACATCATAACATGCATGCCACTGAATGAAATTACCGTATTGGTCCTAATAGTGGCACATGCCCTAATGGTACAGCGCCCTCCTCTTTCCCCCCAAAATGTTCGTTTTTTGTTGCCTTGTAATTCAATCCATATCTTTCTAATAAAATCTTGCACTGTTCCAATCCACATATTTATGTTATTTAAATTATAATAAAGGGAATTGAAGTAATAATAATAATAATAATAGTAGTAATAATTTATTTTTATATAGTGCCAATAAACTATGACATAATTCTCGTGGGGCTTTATATGTGACATAAAAACAAGTACAGTAATACCAGACATAAAATTTAGAATATAGTATAACACATAAAAATTACTTAGTACACTAAATTGTATAAAGTGTAGATATATAGTCTATAGATACATTGTTGAGTTATTTTCTTAATTTTGATCTCAAGTTTGACCTCATAAGTTTGTGCACGCTGCTGCAGCTTGCAGGAGGTATTGCTTTGGCTCGCCGTAACTTAGGCCACACCAATTTATAAAGTTGGTCTATGGAATCGCCGCCCCTAAAAATTCATTCTCAAAATTTCGGTAAAAAAAATCGCCGCACCTATTTTGACCTAATAAAATTCATCGACAACTTAGTTTTTGCCCCAAATAACAATCACAGTCTGTATCCACCCAATTGGGTGTCGAAAACCGCATTTAGAGAGCCAGTATTGTTGATTTTTTCCGAGGAACTGTTTGAATCATTGTGTGCCAACACTACACAGGATCAACTGTGAGCGGAAAATATCAGCATTTTGGGCCTTTAGCACAGCTCCGGGCAGGTCTTCCTGGCATGACATGTTGATATACGTGATTTTAACAGAATATATCACAATACCAGAAATTTTCCAGAACTTAACCAATAGTTTCTTGCGATAGATAATTCTTCTGTAACTCATAGGTCTATTTTTCCAACTAGGGTCATCTGAATACATCAGGGGCCTAGTGCACCAAACCGTCGTAAAACAAGCGTCGGTTGAGTGTCGGTGGGACCTACGTCCGTCGTAGAAACGTCCGTCGTGAAATCACCGCCCGTGTGGCGTGCACCAAGAAGTCGCAAATTGGTCGTTAGTCCGATGCGTCGGCGTGCCGACCGACGAATCGGTGCATACTTGTTTGAGCTTTTAAATGTCAAGATTATCAGATTTAACTGTTAAATGCATTTTATATGGATGGCTGGTGTTGGAAATACACGTACAGTATGATTCTGGAAAGCTATTGTGTGGACAATAAATTTTTCAAACATTCACTGTAACCATTCTGGTATGCACTGCAACTGCACACATAAACCTATTGAAGCGTACAATAAATGTGTGGCAATGAATGTGTATTTTACCCTGTGCGATTCCAATATTTCACACATGTATTGTAATTTAGCATTGATTAACACATGATGCAATTGCAAAGGATCAACCATTACAGCCTTTTGGTATATAATGAGTGTTATCGTCCCTTATCACAATACGATCTGTACATTGGTTTAGTGTATAAATATATCTAAGTATTTGGAAACCAAAATATGGCTATTTACAGTAAATTCAAAATGAATGATTTAGTGCAGCTTCATTATTTGAGTTTTCTTCGCGTGTTCAAGCAACCATCATAATAGCGCAGTTGGTAGCATAATTATACTGATACTCAATTTCAATCATTGAAATTTTGATAACAGCTCATTCCCAACGCTATCAGAGTGTTATGTGAACATATCGCACAGATAAAAATATTTTACTCCACTTATATTGTGCCGTACACGATTTCAAAAACCTGTACGACCCATCTACGACTGCTCAGTAGGAGTCGCAGATTTTACGTCCAGTGGACGTTAGTTTTCAACGACCGACAGCTTTGTGCACACCAACTTTCACACCGACGCAGAATTCACGACGGACGTTGGTGTTTTTACGACGGACGTTGTCACTGACGCTTCACCGACGGTTTGGTGCACTAGGCCCCAGGACAGTTCGGAGTTTTACTCAATAATACTGCAAAAATTTGCGTTATTTTAGACAAACTCATAAACATGACAAGACATGTAATTCAACATGAGACATTGAAAATCATTCACGAATTTCTAAACTATTTACTGTGAAAAAAGGCAAAGAATACATATTGAATTGTTCATCTACCAGAAATTATCTATAAGGCCTAGATATATACATGTAGATGGGTTAACAGAGGAAAGAACAGGTTATAATTGATTTAAATGATCCTATTCTCCAGGTAAACTGGCCAATTCGATTTTATAAGGTCATGACGGTTGAATACAATACCCAAATCAGCGGCAAATACATAAGTTATCATTAAAAAAAATCCCTTGCACGAATTTTGGCTATCTAAATTCCAAAGACAGAAATTATCAGTAAAAAATAATATATCGCTCGTACCATTTTTGAAGTTAAATATTCCAAAGACAGAAAATATAATACTGAATGTAAAAAAATTTCGCTCCCACGTACGATTTTTTTCGGACAAAAATCCATAGACCAACTTTATAAATTGGTGTGGCCTTAGGCACAACTCACAATGCTAGGCTCGCTGTGCGACTATCAGGACCAATACGATATGTGAACTTGGGGATATACGCCTTGTAAATGTTAGGCTATGTTAGGTTAGGACTAGGTCATACTGTGCAAAACAAATGATGCGTCAATGCGTCATAGGCATGCCATAGCCTTATTGTTGGCTGGCAGTCTGATAGTGTTCCTCACCTCTTGTCAAATTTTACCACCGAAACCATCTGTCTCAGGTATTGCAAGTGATATAGCAGGGCGATATATGATATTGTGACCGAAAATCGATATGTATCGGTCTAATCGAGTGACAGCTGTCAACTCGCTAAGTATGAAAATATTTTGCTTGTTGTCGTGTCATTTTTGAGGGGAATCCCCACACCAGCTCACGCTCAACGGAAGTACAAGTTCATATAAAGTAAATCCTCGACTAATAGATCTAGTCGAAAACATCACATTTTTCAACAATATGTCCACAAATTATAGCTGAAAGAGAATCTGAAGGCTAAAGGTATATTTGAATGAAATAAAATAACGATACTTTAACAAACTCATCGCAACAATTAACCAGTGGGAACAAGACCGTGTATTCAGTCGCGGAACGGAAGTATCACGCTGGTGAAGCTTATCCATACATCGCGCCACAACTGTTCAATGCGTTTCACAAGCACTGCTTCATATGATCTGGTTCATGTTTTGCATAGATATACATATACAGTATGTCCATGATGTTTTGGTCCAAAAAGTTGAATAACAAATCTCAAACATGCACCTAATATCAAAAAGTTGAACCAAATACAAACTGGTTCACATGAAATTTTCAACAGTTGAACCACTTCTCAAATGTTGGAACTTTAAAATGCAATTTTACTTTACCAAAATACTAATATCCCAATGGCAACCATTCATGTGAACAATGGGCAGTTGTCTTTACTTCTACTCTGTCTCTGAACAGTTATGAATCCAAGGGTCAACTGGTTCAACTTGCTGTGATTTGTTCCAACTTTTACTTGAACCAGATTCGACCCAGACCACACACTGGACCTGGTCCTCTCAAACCGGCCATCTTTAATACAGAGATGCGAACCCCTGTCTGGCATTGCAGACCATGCCATTGATTGGTAATAACCAAGCTCGTAGCACCCACTCGAAACCAGCAAAACGGAAGATCCATCTCTGGAAACGGGCGGACATGGAGAAAATACGGTCACATATCAAATCTTTCAATATCACTTTCCATGAGAGTCACAACACTGACACACCAGTCCAAGAACTGTGGAAAACCTTTTGTGATGAAACAAATCTCTTCATGACTAAATTTGTACCATCAAAATGGTCTTCAACACGCTACAACCAGGTATGCATAACAACAGAAATCAAGCGACTCGCAAGAAGGAAGAAAAAAGCTTTTATGAAATGCCTTTTCCACCAGGAAGAGAAGGATAAGAACAGGTTAGTCCGGTTAGAAAAAGGAATGAAGGAGAAATCTAGGAGTGCTTTCAACACCTACCTGATGGACATCCTGGACCCTGAAACCGACCTGAATGCTGAGCGCCTTTACAGCTATGTAAAGTCACATAAGAAAGACAGCAACAGTGTCGGTCCTCTGAGGGGCCCAGATGGGCCGACACGCTCAAATCCACACGAAAAAGCCAACATCTTGAACGATCAGTTTGCCTCAGTATTTAACATTGAGGACAAAAACAGTATGATCCCAGAGTTGTCACAATGCCCATACTGAGACATGGAAGAGATCACCATCCACCAGAATGGTGTAGCCAAACTCCTGAGGGGACTAAAGGCCCACAAAGTGACCGGCCCAGACGAAGTCCCTGCTAGACTTCTCAAGGAAGCAGCAGACCAGCTTGCGCCGATCCTAACAACTATTTTCAGCGCTTCATACAAACAATCCAGCATGCCATCTGAGTGGACGAAAGCAACTGTGGTCCCAATATTCAAGAAGGGAGACCATGCCACTGCTGCCAACTACCGCCCGGTGTCGCTCACATCAATCTGTATTGAACTAATGGAAAATATCACCAGTTCCCATATGATGCGACACTTTGACCTAAACAACATACTGAATGATGCCCAGCATGGCTTCAGAAAGAAGCATTCGTGCGAGACTCAGCTTATCCTGGCGTCTAATGACTTCTTGACAGCGCTGGATAACAACATACAAGTAGATGCTATTCTTCTTGACTTTGCCAGAGCATTTGACAAGGTCGCCCATAATTGCCCTCTCCAGAAACTCAAATCTGTGGGAATCTCCCGAAACACCCTTGGATGGATAACATCATTCCTTACAGATAGAAACCAGGTAGTAGTCCTTGGAGGGGAGTCATCAGACTCTAAACCAGTCACCTCTGGTGTCCCAGAGGGAACGGTACTAGGACCCTCGCTGTTCCTAGTTTATATCAAAGACCTTCCCCAGAACGTCACCTCATCTACGACTCGGCTCTTCGCAGATGACTGCCTGGTCTATAGGGAGATCACTTCTTCTGAAGACGCAGTCTCTCTCCAAAAAGATCTAGATGCCTCACAGACCTGGGAATGTAAATGGCTGATGAGTTTCCACCCACACAAGTGCCAGCTCCTTAGGATCACCAAGAAAAGATCTCCAGTCGAAGCAGCATATACCATCCATGGCCACACACTTGAGAGTGGAGACACAGCAAAATACCTTGGCGTAACCCTGCACAAACATCAGTCCTGGTCGCCACACATCCGCCAAATGGCAAAGAAGGCTAATAGCACACGAGCATTCCTCCAGCGGAATCTGCGGCAGACACCAACTGAAGTTAAGAAACAAGCATATGAAACTTTGGTTCGACCCATTTTGGAGGAATGTACAAGATATCAAGCTGCTGGAAATAATCCAACAACGCTGTTTGACGTTACACCTGCAACGACTTTAGACACACCAGTAGCGTGAAAGCCATGCTGAATGAGATCTGCTGGGAGACCCTACAAGAGCGTAGAGCCAAAGCCAAAGTGACATGCTTTATCACATTGTACATGGCCTTGTTGATACCGACCCAAAAGTTCTCCCACTGTCAGCTCCATCCACAAGAACATCTGGCAATGCCAAGTTCCGTGTGCCATATGAGCGGGCTTTGGCATACCAGCGTGGATTCTTCCTGGATGGAACTTGCATGTGGAATGATCTCCCTTCCGACGTGGCCAAAGCTGAGAGTCCCAACACCTTTAAGGATCAACTCTCGAACATCTGTATCCGATGCTAGACTACAGCAAATATGCCTGTATATAGTTTGCACCCTGATTTTAACGAGCCTGTTGTCAGCCGTTTCCGCAACCACGACAGTACGCCATGTTCTTAGCTAGAACCCTGTACCCAAGGATCCTCTATAATAGGATATCCTACTCTGCCTAAAAAGGCGTGATTACGTAATATGACGTAAATCTGATTTGAGCGTGTTGAAGCGGTGCCGGGCGTTAATAACCAGAATGTGCACATCGATTTGTAATAAACATGAGCAGAGTTGTGAACCATCTATTGAAATGAATGATAGGTGATTGCGTTGAGTGGGGGTATGGCCCAAATTTCCACAACAATACTCAGCATTTGCGTTGCCGATGATGTGGTATTGGGGTCGGGATTTGTGCGTGTCCGTGTATATGTTTGTATGTGAATCGAAGGCTGTAACTCAAACGGGTTTAATCCAATCGTCTTTAAATTAGAGAAGTGGGAGGTATAACCTCTCGGCTTGAACATATTTAGTTTCCATGGAAATCGGTTGATTTTTGTTGCCATGGCAACCGTTCAAAACCCTGAAATGCCATTTTATTGTCATCGAAAACGCCTCTAAAACGGACCCACTCATGGTGACAATGAAATTGACCCCTCATTAAAAAAACACCCACATAATCGAGAGCAAGTTCTGATGTAACTCTTGTGGTATTTTGCAGGTGAAAGGTAGATTCATTTCAGAGTTAAGAGACAGAACATCTTCCTCCAAATTTAGTGAAAATTGAGTATTGCAATGATATTAGAAAGGTTCTCATACCGACAGTTTTTATCGGATTTCCTTGGAAACGGGATATTTCCGAGACATTGGATAATGCTTCTCAGTCCTACATTTTTGAAAATATCGAATGGTAAATATTTTAATTATTGACGTGGATGTGCTCAAAAACACGCATACAGACATGCACGTGCTTAGACCACATCAAAAATATCTTCGCAAGCGGGGAGAAAGACAAATTGTGCATGACAATGAGGCTCCACCCCTCACGCGTGCCCTCCAAGATCACTGAGCTCAATCCCAGGGCCCGATCATGTATGATGTCACCATGAGTGAAGTGATAAGCAGTATGAAAAACTCAGTTTCGAGCACCTGTCACCGTTTTGACACGCTCAAATGATATTTCGTCATTTTACGTATTCACGTATTTTACGTCCACAATGAGCAGAGTTGGACATCCTATTATAGATGATCCTTGCTGTACCTTAATGGAAGAAGAAGAAGCAGTTTATATGAACCTTTTTTTGTGAAACGTGCTCTTTGGTTCTTAGATTTCATGGAACCACTCGTACGTTTTATCAACAAATAGCACTTCAACTAGCTCGCACCTCATGTTGGGAGCTTCTGCTCATGGAGGGTGTAGATGCTCTTCTTGTTCAGTGTCTTCCATCGAACCTCTGGTATTGGGGTTTTGAACAGCTCGTGGCAGGTAGTACAGTGCAATGTCTCTGATGAAGAGATCACGACGAGCAGTGACAGCGCCTTGATGTGTAGGAGGGCATTGATTGATGGTACCCCGTTGAGCAAGCGGACAGTCTCTTAAGCTGTGTGTTCAAGCGACATCAGTTGCTTGAGTGTTTTATGATGATATCGGTCAATTTCTCCCAGATGTGACTTCTCCAGTACTTCAGGTACATCTTTCACACGACAACGGTGGTATTACCATTGTTGCCATGGAAGCCCAACCCATCAGGGCTTAGATTAGTTGTCGTGCAGTGCTTATGCAGTCATAGATAATCTTCGATGAAGCTCTGTCCTCAGAATACATCTACGAGCCAAAGTGATGTCATGATGGGGAGAAGGGCACCACTGTGTCAACAAAGTTCCAGGATGCTCTGGGTCTGTGTCTGAAGGCTTGCTACTCTCGTGTACCACTATTATAGACTTTGTGGAGTGGATGATGTACTGTTTATCTCGGGAGGACTCCAGGACAATGTTGAGAAGCTGGAGTTCATCTCCATCATTGGTGACTATGAGCATATAGTCAGTACAGGTGGGGCGACCAGTCGATGAAGGCCTATATTCGTGTGGCTCGTGCCGAGGCCAGACTTGAGAGGTGTGATGATCAGATCACTGATCATTGTCTCGTAGTCATGGGATGAATTGGGGCAGCCTTGGCCCACACCTTGGAAGAGCTAGACTGACCTACTCAGGTAGTTGCCGACACTATCTCTAAGGAATATGTTGTCGAACATCATCTTCCTCAGGAGCCAGTTGTCATCCATTCCAAGTATGTGTAGTTTCCTTAACAAGGAGTCATGCCACACTGTGTCCAGCGATTTCTGAATTTAAAGGCCTGCACTAAACGTAAGAGCTTTGTGTCCTTGGACTTGGCAAGTGTCTTTCTGAACATCAGGGGACATGCGCTGAAAGAATCCCACTGGTAGTCCGTTCTGAAGTCTGGTAATGAGGTGTTCATTCTGTGCCAACAGTACATGTTCGAGGGTCTTGATGATCATGTAGATGAGGAATATGCCTTGTTGTTTTGTTTGTAGGAGTGAGTCTTTCTCCTTCTTCGGCATAGGTACCTTAGTTCCAGAATAAGGTACTTGAGATGTACCGTAGGACCATAATACTTGTGAGGATTTTGGACAGGTGTGGTGCTAACATGGCTGCACCTAGCTTCAAGTGCTCAGCCTGGAGGTCTGATGGGTCGGGACTCCTTCACCATCACTGGAGCTGCAACATGCTCACTAGGCTCATACAGGGCCTCGATTGTCTGGGTGTCATTCTGGATCCTGGTCCGACATTCCTCATAAAAGTTGGGAGGGCAGCTAGGGGTGTTCAGTTGTGGAAGTAGACTGTCCAAGTGTTATGAGCGATTTTTTACCTTTAATTTTGTTCACCCATTCTCTTGCGTGGAGACCATTCATTCTTGTGCACACGCCCTCGTCTGTGGACAGGGAATGTTCTTCCTTTCCTTTTCTATAGAGGCAGCCAAGCATGGGGGCCTTGTGTATGTCCACCAACAAATCGAGCTGTGGTCAGACAGCACTTGGGACACCGGTCCGTCAACATCGCTGTGGTGCATTTGGTCACGCTTAGACATTTGCCTTAAAAGTTAGTTTTTATTTCAGTACCAGAGTGTTTTTTTTGTACATCGCTGTTGTTAGCTTTCGGGTAACGTTTTTGATTTGTAGATATTTTGCTGGTAAGCGCAGTTAGTTAAACTTTTGTCTTTAGTTCTAACACCACGTGTGTCCTGATTTGAATATTGTTTCAGAGGGAAATTGACTCAGAATAAATTGGACCAGACTCGACGGCCAGTTCGTAACACCAGACTTCGCCTACTTCTTACACGTCAGATTTGGTCATCGATGGAATGAATCATGTGTGTAGTATTATTTCTGGATCATTGCCTTGCCATGATATTGTGTAAGATTTTGTCTTTGTTGGAGTGCCTTGGCATCAGCTTCTCTGTCAAGTTGTTTCTTGTCCTGGCTGTTTTTGTCCCGGGTGTTCTGGTTTGTCAAGCCTGCAGTAAGGCGAGTATGATCTATGAGCACCCGTATTTTACAAGCTGATGAGATTGCCCTGGGTACCCTGATTTGCTGTACCCTGATTTGTCTGGTGGTTCGATGATTTTGGACTGGTGCTTGTTAGGCGCTGTCCCAGGTACCAAGTTGGGTCAGGGTGTTGAGGTGGTTTTCTGTAGCCAGGGTGGTGTGTTTTGGCCGACGACTGCATCATAGCTGCTTGGGGAGGTCCATGACACATACATGTAAGCTCATTTGCATGGCCAAACCAAAGTTAGGGGGAATGTTATTGCTGTCATTAGCGTATGACAGCCAGGATACATTGGGGCACCGCAGGAGGGGTTCATCCATGTAGGAGAAGGCGTGTAGTTAGCCATGCATGGGTACACATGGTACATGAACGAGGTCGGCATCATCTGGGGGTAGGCTTAGACATTAAATTTTGCAATGACAAAGGCACTCGGGATCATTTGACTTGATTCGACCTACAAAAATTTGAGCTGTCTAAGCTCGTTTTTCCTTGCAGTTTACTACTCAGACAAACTAACCCAAAATAAGAATCAATTCAGCATCATGGATTCCCAGAGTTTTCAATTGTTATTTCTCTATTTCTATATTTCAATGAACCAGCTTTTGACTTTTGCTATGTTGGCTATGTTGGCTACTCTGGCTAACCTTTTTTACTTGCGAAGTACTTTAAAGACCTAGTAGCATGCCAATGAAAGTGCTTTTCATTTGGTCTATTATGAATAGTTTTCAATACATTCAAACGAGTTTTACAAATACAATCAATGGGTTTCGAGATATTGAACCAAATAGGCACTCCTTCCGTAAATTGCCGAAGATTTTGATCCTGATTTTAGTGTGGGTCACGTGGTTGGTGATATCAGTTGAGGCAGACCTGAAAGTACATGTAACCAGCAAGGTAAACTACAAGTCGCATATCATGTATGTTTGACAATTCAAGCGAAAGGGTGAGATTGGCAGAAATACGGCATATTTTGTTTTGATATTTATAATCAGTACTATTTATTCACCCAGAACGGAGGTTTGTTGAACTGCAAGATGTTCAGTATTTACTGGTTCTTGCGTGTTTTCTGTTGAATTGCATGCATTTTGGCATGATTGTCCGTCTTTGAGACGTTTTCGGCGAGCCATCAAAGCACATTCTGCCTCAACTGACGTCACGATTACGGAAATTGCCGGAGCTATTTCTTTCATCGGCTGGAGAAGGCGATTGTAATGCTGGCTCAATATACTCCATTACATGTTGCTTTTATTAGTTACCAATTAACGCTAACCTTTTTCATCACCAAATGTCCACAATGTCTTTATCTGAGCAGGAATAAATCCATATAATGGTACCTCGCTACTATGACTTTAATCCAACTTGTAGTATGTGAGCCTGATTCAAACGTAGCCAGCTTGAAATTAATCCAGAGTAGGTAACCTTAACTTCATCTTCGTGACACAGGTCCCTAGTCTGGTAGGTCTACCTTTCGGCTACCAGTATTTCGTTACATTAGGTTATGGGCGGTCCAGGATAAGGGTTGTGCATATAGGCCTATAGGTTTTGATTGATGTGATCAAAGTATAATCGGGATCATTATTAAATTAATCGGGGCGTTTCATGCAGAATTTGAAGTGATCTATCAGGATCAGAAAAAGTGAAATCTCTTTCACCAAAAACGACATGACACCATGGTATATCTACACATTACGATCCAATACAGTAAGTCAAGCTGGGATTATGTATCTCATTATCACTTTATCAGTGCGTTTCATGCAACTTGATATCAATATATCATATGGGCTTTCTTTGTTATCAAATTAATTTTTGATGAACTTTTTACATTGAAAGATAAAAGATAATGAGATAATAATCACAGTTCGTTAAACACGCATGTCTGGGCATTGTTTGCTTACCCTAGCTGGCTGCCCTAAGTTATGCTTGCCCAGCGTGATATGATATCCAGAAAGTAGTTCGGTTCGGAAACAAATCAACAACTCTCCAAAAATGTCCCGTGGTTCTAGCGCTGGTTTTGACCGGCATATTACAATTTTTTCCCCCGAAGGTCGTCTGTATCAAGTCGGTAAGAATGTTGTTTATCCGTACCTATATCGGATTTCGTGAAGACAATACTCGCAATTATCGGGACATCATTCTAACATGAAATTTGACTGATGTTGCAAGTCACCAATGGGCGATAATGGGTTGAGATGCCGGTTTTCATACGATATGGTTGTATAATCTAGACCTATACTCTGATTGGACTACCCGGGTTCCGGCCGCTGCCGGGCTCCGGCCGCTATACAAACATATAGACATAGCGCAGCCGAGGTGTGACCGCCTACCGGCGGTCACACCTCGGCTGCGCTATCTGTGGACTGGCTGCGGCCGCCTATACAAATCAATACAAGATACCGGCGCCCATCGTGGTGAACGGTTGATTGATTAGACCTTAATTGTTTGTTTTAACACCGCCTGTTGATCCTCATGATTTTGACACGCCAGTAAGCGTGACATGAAGATATTGATAACTGATAATTGATAGCACAATGCTTTTTCAAGGTTGAACATTTATTCATTGCCGCCAATTTGATACCCAAAAGTATCAATTAAAAAATATACGACAACTACATATACAAAAGCTGATAATTGATAACACAATGCTTTTTCAAGGATGAAAATTTATTCATTGCTGCGAATTTCATACCCAAAAGTATCGATTAACAAATATACGACAACTGCATATACAAAATCCTCAGACAATATCAAGCTGTAGCCTACAGAATTCATAGAATACTAATACCACTAGAACTACAAGTTATACAAGGGTCTTTCACTACTTGGAATCCCACTCGGTTGAGTCGCCTCAACCGGCATTTGTTGATAATTAATCCGCTCAGATCTATTTAATTGATTACTTTAATAATGGCTTACAGTTTCACAGCTTCGGGTTATTCTACATCACCGTACATGGTGGCTTCTCAATTTATGCATGGTTACAGGGTATGCCAAAGTAACCAGCCCACAGCCCAAGACTGGTAAAAAACATCCTGGGCTGGTAATAATAACAGTGTCACTGGCCCAGGTGGCCGGAAAGTTTTTATCAGTAAAATTATCATAACTCTACTAAAATAAAATTATAATATTGTAATATAGTAAAATATTTCATTTGTCAGTAATATATTATTCAACCAGATCTTGGATCCTCAAGTCATGAGTGATACGCCTCAGCCTGAGGCTGGGGGGCAGTGAGACGGCTGATTGGAAATAAAAATGATATGAACAAATCAGGCTGAGAATGTCAATATATTTGCTTAATATACTACAACATATCTACATATCGCCATGCATATCTCAATTCTACTATTTTGTTGGGTGTGACTTATGATTTCTGGACCAGTAAAAATTGCTCTGGGCTGGTAATATTGAAATGTTTACTGGCCCAATGGACCAGTAATGTTTTTCCCACTTTGGCATACCCTGCATGGTTAACCATTTGCGCGGGTGGCTTCCTGACAGTTGATGGATATAATGCTTTGTTTGGGTGGCTTCTTCGCAGTTGATGGCAATTACCGTGTATTTCAATCGTGTACCTTCAACCATAATATATTTGTTGTCCAATGTTTAAAAATCAAATTTTCATCAACATCTAATTTAAATATTCTAATGTTCCATACGTATACGTGGTTAATATGGCAGGTCTTGAAATTGACCGTATGTATTTGATTATGAAGTTTTTTCTATGATCTTAGTTTCGTTTTAAATATGTGGTTGAAGTCTCTTCCATTTTTCTTTAACCTATCGTAATGTTTCTTATTTTTGTTTCTTATACATCGTTTAATATATTTCCTATGGTTTCCGTTGACGTCGTTAAAATCTCATCTATGCCTAATTGTATAGCATCCACAAAATACCACATAAAGTATAAACACCTAGACTGACAAAAACACGACAAGTTGAATAATTCAAATAGTTTTTTATTTCAATTTATGGCTACACAGTACTATGTTCATGTAATCAGCTTTATTTGATACAGTTAATTTGAATGGTGGGTCGACGACATCGATACTAGCAACGATGTCGTTCATGGTTTTCTGCATTGTCCATCTGGTTAGATCCTAGTATTCGCCGTTTACGCTCCGACATCAGCCAGGACAATCCACGCGAATCTGCAAATAAATGGAGTATATCAGACTAAAGGCAATAAGGTTTCAATACGCAAGCGATTATTTAGTCTGGCTGCGTGTTCGTTCCGTCTTTTATCTATCTCACAGGCGGCCGCACCCCGGCTCCAACAGGCGGCCGCACCCCGGCTATAACACGGGGGCCGCAGCCCGGCGGCGGCCGGAGCCCGTATACCCCCTCTGATTTTTCTAACTCGTTTACACCGTTTTTTGCCGATATTTTTGCGATGTTTAATGGTATCGTATTGTAACTTGGCATACTTCACCTGGAGATCAAACGGCATTTTTCTGCAAACTTTCAAGTTTCAGACTTCTGCTCATAGAACTGTGAGAGTTAGCAATCTACTGCAATGTTAAATTTTCCCTGAAATCCTGTCGTTTGCATGTCAACAAATATTGTTTTCCTTTGGCACGTGATGGGCGATTCTGTTCCGATAATTTGCATAGGGGGGAGGGTTCGGATTCCGGAACTCCCACGCAGGGTTTAAGGTGCGCTATGAGCACATTAGTGAGCTATGGTATGTTTGAGTTGGTGCTAGGGGCCTATCTAGCCAATGAGGGGGGTTAGATCACCATGGTGAAAGTCGAATACCGCACCTTACTCCACGCAGGTAAACTGGTTCGAAATTGCTCGCACGTGCAGGCACCTTGACGACAACTGACAACCCGATCCCCCTATTATGACTAATTTGAACTTGTCCATTTGGATTCCGTCATCAGTTGTCGAGAACCAAGCAATATGTCGGCGCCCATGGTTCGAGCAAATCCTCGCTTAAATAAAACTTTTGTGATTTGAAAGAAACAGATAGCGTTCCGGAAGGCAGGTTTGTGTAAATTAATTGCCGTTTGTATCACAGATATGCAATATTCAGTTAAATAGTTTGCTCGAAGTAACTTGACTGAACTGAAGGCAAAAAACGGTGTAAACGAGTTAAAAAAATCAGAGTATAGGTAATGTCATAAGATTATTTATTAGGTACCGTCATCACTTCGGGCTTACCAAATATAGTCATAAAGGCATTCCACCCTGAGTGTTCTGACAAATATTATGTTGGCTCTATAGTCGGCTTCATTGGTCTGTAATCGGTGGTTTTTAGGCAATTACTCTGTCATTATTTGAGATAATTCTATGGAATTTTGACAGGTATGTTATCTCATAACTTTTTTGTTTACACACCAATCTTTCCTAAAATTTATACCCTATTAGGCGAACATAAAATAACACTCCTGCCAAAATTTCATTGAAATATGTTAATTATTGACGGAATAATCGCGAAAAAACCACCGCTCACAGACCAATGATGCCGACTATAGATCTAGTATTTATCAAACAGTTGATAACCGCACCTCAGTTTTTTTCTGAGAAAGTCCATTCATTTCCGAGCAAAACGATCACTGACACTGTGTTATCACTCGAACAGATTGCCAACAATAAATTTATTTCCACAGTGCTATCAAATTCGAGTTTTCTGGCCGCCTTCTAGAAGCCGGAAATTTCCATTAACCGTTAAGTACAGCATCGATTTTACGATGACCAAACTTCATTTTGCTGTCTGCGCATGTCCGACATGGCCCGGGAGGCATTTTTGTCATCGAAAACTGTGAATGGCCAATCCCGCTTGCCAGAAGACGGCCAGAAAACTTAAATTTTATGACTACACAGTGATAGTGTCGTTTTGCTTGGAAATGAATGGACATTATGGCAAAAAATCGAGGTATGGGTTTTCAGAACTGTCAGGGTCGAAAGCTTTTATGACTTTATTTGGTCCGCCTGAGGGATTACCTTACCAAATAAACGAGTGGTAGACCCTAGATCTAGATCGAGATAAAATGGAGGAGCTATCAATGCTGGTTAATACATAATTTACACAATCTATGCCTACTCAGCTCCCAGGCTGTTGGGTCATGGACCGACATCATTATTTTTCTAGATGATAATTAAACATTTTCTCACTGTCTTGCTTGTGTTTCAGAGTATGCCTTCAAAGCTATCAACAATGGTGGTCTGACATCCGTAGCAATCAAGGGAAAGGATTCTGCAGTGGTTGTCACACAGAAAAAAGTGCCAGTATGTGCCGTAATAAATATTTGTGAAGGATTTTGCAAAAGTTCTTCGTCGAAGCAGCTTAAATAATAAGAGTATCAACTACATGTACTGACCATGTGTTTGAAGGGAAAATTTACTGTTTTAATTTAGGCATAACAAAAGGAAAATACACCTATGTTATTTTACTAATTGTATCCCCCGAACAAAGTTCGGCGGATACTATGGATTTGGCTTCGTCGTCCGCGTCCGCGTCCGTGTCCGCGTCCGCAGAGATTTTCTTGTGAACGCGCTACAGGCCGCAATTCTCACCCGATCACCATTATTTTTTGCATGCACATATATGATGGTAAGATCCCGACACCAATCGATTTTGGTTGCCTTGGCAACTGAATTGGTCGTTTGGGGACACATTTTGCATTGAAAACAGCCTGTTTGAGACACATGGCTTGTGAACGCGCTACAGGCCGCAATTCTCACCCGATCACCATTATTTTTTGCAGGCACATATATTATGGTAAGATCCCGACACCAATCGATTTTGGTTGCCGTGGCAACTGAATTGGTCATTTGGGGACACATTTTGCATTGAAAACAGCCTGTTTGAGACACATGGCTTGTGAACGCTCTACAGATGGCAATTTTTGACGAATCTCGATAATATTTGGAAGTGTTGTTGGGAAGGGCTGTCACACGAAACCAATCGTTTTTTAGAATGATCATATAAATATTAATATGTTAACAGCCTAACTTATTACAGAATTTTGAAATATCCATTTTGACATGTGAGATCATTCCAATAGCCTGTACAATGGAAGGTATTGACACTGGTTTCTCGTTCAGAATGGAGAACTGATGTTTTCAGTGAAAACAGGACAATATTACTGAATAAGTTAACATTAGTTTTACTAGTTAAGTCTATTATTGTCCACAATAAAAAAAGTTAAGACGAGAAACGTTTATTATTAAGCTCAACAAGGTGAAGGTTTTGTCCAGTACAGATCTCATGGGTGTAACTGAATAAGTTAACATTATTTTTAATAGTTAAGTCTATTATTGACCACAATAAAAATAGTTAAGACAAGAAATATTTATTATTAACCTCAACAAGGTAACTGTTTTGTCCAGTACAAATTTCATTGGTGTAAACACATTATTTTCACTAGTTAAGTCTATTATTGACCTCAATAAAAATAGTTAAGTCTATTATTGACCACAATAAAAATAGTTAAGATGATAAATATTTATTATTAAGCTCAACAAGGTGAAAGTATGTCCAGTACAGATTTCATGGGTGTACTGAATAAGTTAACATTATTTTTACTAGTTTAGTCTATTATTGACCACAATAAAAATAGTTAAGACAAGAAATATTTATTATTGGGCTCAACAAGGTGAAGATTCTGTCCAGTAGACATTTTATGTCTGTAACCAAATAAGTTAACTTTTTTTTTGCTAGTTAAGTCTATTATTGACCTCAATAAAAAATAGTTAAGATGAGAAACAATTATTATTGAGCTTAACAAGGTTAAGGTTTTGTCCGGTAGAAATTTCTGGGTGTAACCGAATAAGTTAACATTAGTTTTACATGTTAAGTCTATTATTGACCACAATGAAGATAGTCAAGACAAGAAATATTTATTATTGGGCTCAACAAGTTAAGCTGAACAAGGTTAAGGTTTTGTCCGGTAGAAATTTCTGGGTGTAACCAAAAAGGTTAACATTATTTTTTACATGTTAAGTCTATTATTGACCATAATGAAAATAGTTAAGACAAGAAATATTTATTATTGGGCTCAACAAGGTGAAGGCTTTGTCCAGCAGAGATTTTATGGCTGTGACCAAACAAGTTAACATTATTTCTTGCTAGTTAAGTCTATTATTGATCACAATAGCTTTTTATGAAAACATTGATCAACTTTTACTTTGAATTTCAACTTGAGACTATGTTTGGCACAAATTATGAGTTAAAATATAACTTATGGTGAAAAATTCGATCTGGCTGCAATTTCGTCATCTTGAAATGCAGTTTTGGTCAACTTTTACTTTGAATTTCAACTTGAAAGCATGTTTGGCACATATTAAAGGTCGAAATATAACTTATGGTGAAAAGTTCGATCTGGCTCCATTTTCGTCATCTTGAAATGCAGTTTTGATCAATTTTTAGTTTGAATTTCAACTTGAAACCAAGTTTGGCACATATTATGAGTTAAAATATAACTTATGATGAAAAGTTCGATCTGGCTCCAATTTCGTCATCTTGAAATGCAGTTTTGGTCAACTTTTACATTGAATTTCAACTTAATACCAAGTTTGGCACATATTATGAGTTGAAATATAACTCATGGCGAAAAGTTTGATCTGGCTCCAATTTCGTCATCTTGGAATGCATTTTTGGTCAAATTTTACTTTGAATTTCAACTTGGAACCAAGTTTGTAAAATACTCTGAGTTAAATATAAATAGGTGAAAAGATTGATCTATCTGTATTTTCGTTATTTTATCAAACATAAAGAGATTTCAGTGGGGATTTTGAATTCGACCTTCAATAACCTCGGAAAATCAGTGCAGCAATTTTGTTGGGGAAAAGAAAACAGTTGTGACTTGAGATTTAACATTTCTCTGGTAATCTTTTTTAGCCCTTGCTCTAGTTTTTCACACTTGACAGTGATATATTTGGGGCAACAGAGATGATAGGGCTACGGGGGATACACCCAAGCGGTCGTAGGCGACCGGAAGCATCTAGTTTCTGTACTTGAATTGCAGACAAACTTAGCTTCAAAAGCACTTGGGCGAAGGCTGTGAAAATTTCCATAGAAATTCATACATACATGTACTACCATTCATCATTTGTTATTTCTGAGTCATATGTCATGTATATCGGGAATAGTTTATCATGTTTATCGTAGAGTGACAGACCTTTTCTTTTTATTCTCAATCATATCTCGAAAACAGTACAGGGCTATTTTGGGTGAACTTCACCTTGACTAAGAATATTTCTGTTTAGTCGACCATGTGTTGGAGTTGATGCTTCAAACTGAAATGCCTCCAATGCATATTCAGGCTTGACGCTTGAGGTTTGATGTACACATGTATATTGTGAATTTGTAGTACCTTATGAGAATAAGGACTACAAGTACAACTGTACATCGATAATATTTTCTCATACCGGTAATTCTTTCTCACAGGATAAGCTACTGGATGCCAACACAGTCAGCCATGTTTTCCCGATCACTGAAACTATTGGATGTGTGATGACAGGACTTCTAGGTATAGTACCAGGCTTTGTTACAGAAGGGCTTTGCGAAAATAACTGCACTGGTATATAGTTTTGAAACTATATCCAATACATGTAGTTCAAAAGCATACATTTGCTAAGAAGGTTCATACAATATTCTGTCAGGTTTTGATTTCTCTGTCACAATATGGTAAAGAAAATAGCCATGAAAATAGCCATATAGCCATGTAATTCATATACACAGTAGTAAACACATCAATAGTCATGTTGGTACAAGTAACTTTTATGATTGACTTTTCCCGGACAGCGGACAGTAAGTCGCAGGTGTACCGCGCACGGTCCGAGGCGGCCAAGTGGCGATACAAGTATGGCTACGACATCCCTGTCGACATGCTGTGTAAACGCATCGCTGACGTGTCACAGGTTTACACACAAAGTGCAGAAATGAGGCCGTTAGGCTGCTGTAAGTGACTGACAACAGACTTCATTGAATTCCAGTGTAAGGGTTATTCTGAAAACATGAAAACAAAACCAAATAAAATTTAAATTCACGTGCAATTACTCTATTCCCCTGCAGCCATGATCATTGTTGGTTATGACGATGAGTTGGGGCCTCAAGTCTACAAGACGGACCCGGCAGGATATTACTGCGGTTACAAGGCAACGGCTGTCGGTGTCAAACAAATCGAAGCCAACAGTTTCCTGGAGAAAAAGATCAAAAAGCGCCAGGATTACACAATAACTGAAGTCCAAGAGGTTGGTGAATTTTTGCAGATCCCAGTGTATGTAGTAGCTGTCTTATACGCACAATTGGATCTTGAATATTGATTTTCAGTACCAAATATCATGGCAGTCAAATGTATCTGAATGTATGGCTTCAGTTTATATTCACCAGGTGTCAGTACACATCCAGCCAGTAGTCACTTGCTCAATTCACCAGGTGGCAGCACTATATGACTTGGTTCTGTTTCCATCCAACAGATTGCAGTAACCTGTCTCTCATCAATACTGTCTGCTGACTTCAAGCCCAGTAAAATCGAAATAGCAGTAGTGACAAAAGACAACCCGAAATTCAAGTAAGCAAATCAGTTCAAATTTGAAGAGACTGGTATATCACTATATGGTATAGACTTTTGGAAGACTAAAGTCATCTTACAAAAAATAAAGTAATTTGTTTGTAATTATATGCACTCTGTATGATTTTCAGGGTGTTAAACGAAACAGAGATAGATGTCATATTAACAGCCATCGCTGAAAAGGAATAGGATCTTTGCGCCATTCAGGGATGTCACAAGTCATCTTAATTAAGCATTAATCTGTTTAATTAAGTGTCAGAAATATAATAATCTGTTCTGGTAACCGTTATGCAGGTAATGCTAGGGAAATTGTCAAAAAAAAAATAATCGTAGTGAGTTTTGTATCTTTTGAATCACGATGGTTACAATGAAATACGAGTAGTGCTCTCTCACCAGCATGTGAGTTTGAAGTTCTGATATATGTATTCCTTTATGTACTCTAGTACTTGTATATGAATAATATGTCTGATATATGTATTCCTTTATGTATGCTATTACATGTACTTGTATATGAATATATTATGTTTGATATATGTATTTCCATCATATATTGTATTGCTAATATATGAATATATTAATGTGCCTGTATGCAAGATAATATATTGTGGTGTGAAGTAAATGATCATTTGTATGGAAACCGAATAAACTGATTGTCTGTCAATGTCAGACAATTATGTGCATAAATACAAATCTATTTTCATTTTGACTGACAAAATGTGACAAATATGTTGGTAGAAATAAATAAGTTTCAGGGGAAGTTACATAATCTAAAACATTTGATATAAAAACATGTAAACATTTTTTTAAACAATATATATCTAATGCTTTGTGTGATATGTGGTGGTCAATCACAATCCAGCTTGTTGTATCCCCCGAACAAAGTTCGGCGAATACTATGGATTTACGATCGTCGCGCCGCCGCCGCGTCCGCAGACACTTTCTTGTGAACGCGCTACAGCTTGCAAATCTGAACCGAATTTGATAATATTTTATATGGACATGTCTTATGGTAAGATCACGACACCTATCGATTTTGGTTGCCATAGCAACCAATTTGGCCGATTGGCGACACATTTTGTGCAAAATTAGCCTGTTTAACACACATGGCTTGTGAACACTCTATGAGTGGGAGTTTTCTATGAATGATGATGAAAACGCACAGGCTCGATAAGAAAGACTGTCACACGAAACCTATTGTTTTTCAGAATGATCAAGTGAATATTAATTAGTTAGCAGGCTAACTTATTACGACCATTAAAATACCCACTTTGACATCTGTGATCACTCCAATACCCTGTATTATGAAAGTAAATGGCAATGGATTCTTGTTCAGAATAGAGAACTGTTGTTTTGGGTGAAAACAGAACAATATTATTGAATAAGTTAACGTTAGTTTTACTAGTTAAGTCTATTATTTACCACAATAAAAATAGTTAAGATGAGAAACATTTATTATTAAGCTCAACAAGGTAAAATTTTCGACCAGTACAAATTTCATGGGTGTAACCGAATAAGTTAACATTATTTTTACTAGTTAAGTTTATTATTGCCCACAATAAAAATAGTTAAGAAAAAATATAATCATTATTGGGCTCAATAAGGTGAAGGTCATGTCCAGTAGAGATTTTGTGGCTTTAACCAAATAAGTTAACATTAATTTTGCTAGTTAAGTCTATTATTGACCTCAATGAAAATAGTTAAGACGAGAAACATTTATTATTGTGCTCAACAAGGTAAAAGTTTTGTCCAGTACAGGTTTCATGGGTGTAACCGAAAAAGTTGACATTATTGTTACTAGTTAAGTCTATTATTGGCCACAATAAAAATAGTTAAGACAAGAAATATTTATTATCGGGCTCAACAAAGTGAAGGTTCTGTCCTGTAGAGATTTTATGGCTGTAACCAAAGAAGTTAACATTATTTTTGCTGGTTAAGTCTAAAAAATAGTTAAGACATGGAAACGTTTATTATTGAGCTTAACCAGGTGATGGAATTTCACATTCAAATCTAATTTGGAACATATTTTGGTCAACTTTTAGTTTGAATTTCAACTTGAAACCAAGTTTGGCACATATTATGAGTTAAAATATAACTTATGGCGAAAAGTTCGATCTGGCTCCAATTTCGTCATCTTGAAATGCAGTTTTGGTCAACTTTTACATTGAATTTCAATTTGAAACCAAGTTTGGCCCATATTATAACTTATGGTGAAAAGTTCGATCTTGCACCAATTCCTTCAACTTGAAATGCAGTTTTGGTCAATTTTTACTCTGAATTTCAACTTCGGACCTGGTTTGTCAATTATTCTGAGTTGACATATATCTTTAGGTGAACAAATTGATCTGGCTGTAATTTCGTTATTTTATCGAACATGTCGAAATGGAAATCCATACAAGTATGCAGTGATGTTGGAGGTGATCTTGAATTCGACTTTCAATAATCTTGAAAGATCAATGCAGCAATTTTGGTGGAAAACAAAACAGTTGTGGCTTAAGATTTTACATTTCTCTGGTACACATGTAATCTTTTTTAGCCCTTGGTCTAGTTTTTCATACTTATCAGTAATATATTTGGGGCAACAGGGATGATAGGGTTACGGGGGATACACCAAAGCGGTCGTAGGCGACCGGAAGTGTCTAGTTTTTGTTCGGCTTTATATGAACAAAAAGGTCTGTGACTACAGAGTTAATTTTTTGTCACAATTTGTGATTTCAACTATCAGTTGTTCAGTTTCACTATCACTGGGTGGGAGCTTGCCCATGATTCTTGACGAGTCAACTCGGCAAAAATCTTTCCTCGCAGGGGCTTTGCTTGGCAAAAATCTTTAATCACGGGGGCATCTGAAAGCCTATTGGACAAAAGATTGCGAGGAAAGACTTCCCCGAGTTGATGCGTCAAGAATCATGGGCAAGCTCCCACCCAGTGACTATTTCTGTTCAACATCCAGAAAGGAAATAATGCACAGTATACATGTATGAGGAAAACTGGTGACATTCAACTTAGAAGCTTGTTGAACTGGAAAGGTAAATGATTCGAATATAGACTGAGACAAAAAGCATTGATATAAAGTTTATTGTTATGAGCAGTGCAAAATGGACATGTTCCATCCATTCTTACAATGTTGATATTCAAATCAACCTCAGTACAAAAGTTATGTCCGGTTTGTGACAGAAAACAGGAATATAATGCCAATGGTACTAGTTTCCAAAACATGAACTGTCCTGTCCGCTATTGTGCTGATCCTTCATTCTAATATTATAGAGTATATTGGTATGCAGAATGTGACTGGTTTGTTATTTGACAAGTCACTGATGACTTACCGGTATATGTAATCGATCGGTGCACTTTTTGGTTTGATAATATGTGTGATCGTTAAGCTGTTTTCACGCTAGGCTTAGATGTGTGTCATTTCTTCTGAGTGTTTCCTACCGTGGAGTGGCCTATCAGAAGGTTGTAGAGAGGCCATTTGGTCTTCAATTATTATGCTTTGGGTCAAGTAATAAGGTCCAAATTGGCTGGGCTGTGAATATAGGTTAGCCAATATGGTTGACACTTACATGTACCCACTGACGTTGTCGAGTATGGAGGTGAAGCGCATGGAGAGGCAATCTATATGTGTGTGTGTGTGACCTCGTCTGCTCGATATCTTTTTGCTGGGTTATTGTTTAACATCAACAGTGATTGCAGTCGCTGCAGGGGGTAAACTAGGAGTGATCACTATGGTAGGAGGGGGGGGGGTTATCACTTGCATGTGGTCTGTCATTGAGTTACAATACGAGAGATTACACGGTCGTGCAACATCTTATAGAGGCTGCAGTAACAGAAATTCAATGATGTAAAAATGTTTATTGCTGAGGTTAATGGCAGTCAAGTTTTATCGTAATCTAATCGTTTCTCTTTTAATGTCATTAGCTTTCTAAATTCCTGTCCCAGCACATAAAAACCGCATCCTGAAAAATTATCAACTGACGTCACTGTGAGCAAGGTAACCAACATCAATATCCCATAGAATTACGTATACCTGAAGCTGTTCTAACCGATTACACGTGTATTGTATTCACTTGGTAGCGTGTTTGTCCATCAATAATTGTGCTCCTGTATATATACCATGCATACATGGCAATATATTTGAAAAATAGTTGTAGCTTTATTGAAAGACTTCAGAATATCACAAGTAAAGATCAATATCGTGTGAAATCTGAATGTTCTGTACTTAGATAGTCTACAAATGAAATGATCTCTTCCACAGAAGAAGATTTGCACCAGGTAGGAGTGTTTTGGATGCCTTGAGGGGTTCTTCGTCTATTCCAATATCGTTTTCTCGAAAGCCCTGTAGAGAGGGAACCGGGGTACATGTAGTCTTACATTTCTCCGTGGGCTTGTCAACTCAGTGTGACGCAAACTCAAACACATTTGATTATTCTGTGCAGGTTTTGTTTGCCGAACTACAATAGGTAGCTGGAGAAGGCAAAAATACCTGCAAAATTTGAGCTTGTCTGGCTGTGCCAGTCTCGTGGCACATCTCATTTATCTGGGAGTGACCTTAGGAACCACACAGCGACCCCTTGCACGTTACTCTCTCCCCCAGGGTCGCTAGTTTGGGGGGGTGGGGCAGGTGGGCCTGGACTGACAGCTTCTAGGAACCATGGCATATAGGATGCATGTGTGTCTATAGTCAAGGTAAGCATTAGGTCAGTATGTGATATTAATCGATTATCAGAAATGTGGATTAATAGAGTTTAAGAATTATAGAATTATTATCACTACATGACTGGAATGTTGAAGTCAACTGATTTATTGTGAAGAACTATTGTTGACAGGTAGGTAGAATTTCATGTACAACAAAGAAAAGTCCCATTCAGATCTAAATGTGAGATGTAATTAGTTGTGCATGAATGATTTGATCGTGATGGACAAAAGGTTGTATATGTGTCACCAGGTCTCAATTTTATAAGGTAACCCTGGCCGATGACCATGATGACGAGTGGGTGTTGTGTTTGGAGCAAACGGCTAAAATTTGCCCGTTCTCCATCGAATTTGTTTGAAAATCGGCAAACAGCACTGGACATCGGCAAACAGCAATGTTCTGTGTGGCTTTCACATTTGATTTCTCCATTTTGTATTGCAAATGGAACATAATTAATGCAACAAAGTTCAGAAGATATTCTGTGAAGAATTATCAATATTTATGTAAAGACATATGTTTATCAGAAGTAAATAAGCTGAAAGATCAAGGCTTCAAATTTATAATGGCAGTGTGTGTCTGAGAGCTGCTAGGTATTACAGCGTCTCGCAAGCACCTGCGTACAAGCCAATTTGTACATGATATATTGTCAATAATACAGGCTATCAGAAGATTACAAGCTTGGCGCAAGCTCAAACACCAACACAGCCACTTTTGATGTTAATCTTCCACGGTGTGCATGCTTTGGACCAAGTCACTGCATTTTGCTTAGTACGTATGGCTGTTGATAATGAGCAGTCGTGCTTACACTTGGCAAATATACATGTATGAGCCCGATGAAAAGAAAGTATTATTTGTTACGTATTGGCTCGGGGACAAGTGACTTGGTGTGAGATGTTTAAGGGTCAGTGGATTGCCCCCCTTCAGGGGCTCCCTGACAACAGTTACTTTGCTGTTTTGGCTGGTGACAAAGGAAAAATATAACTTCCAAAAATCTTAGATCATCTCAAGAGCATTTCAGCGTGCTTAGTTATAAACCTCTTACCTCAAGTTTCCTAGGCAAGCACAAAGTCTACAATTACTGAGGAATATCTTCTTACACATCAATCACGCACCGTTTGGTCAGACATTTTCAAGGACACATATATTGCATAATCCAGAGGTTTAGTGCTGTAGCAGCACAGGTATTATTTATTGCTATCATTTTGCAGACTGCTGATGGAAGTCATTCACAGACGAACAACGTGACCAACTTGTTTTGGCATCCGGAGTCTCACACTTACCGTGGCAAGCATTCGACGGAAAGAAAATGTCGCGAGTAAGAAGATCGTACACAGCAGTGGATCCCTCCTTCCACAGGTAAGTTCCACAGATGAATTTCAATATAGAAAAGGGGAGTTGATTTGTTACGAATAAATAGTAAAAGAATAACTTAAATTGGACCATTCCAGACCCATGTGGCAAGTTCTGTGAACTCTTGGCACACACCTCGTACATGTAGTTCAATGATTGTCAATTTCGATTGTGTATCAGTTATATGATATTGTTTGTATAAATTGATAAAAAAATTCTTAATTCTTTGTGAATTTTACCTAAGAGTACTGGTATACATGTTTCTTAGAATACCTCTAAACTCAGCTACTCTATGTTCTGTTTGTTGTCACTTTCTGTCTAATCTGTCAATGTCTTCATATCTAATTGTTACAATAGGATAGAATAGCTGCACACAGAACAAACTGTTCACATTATGATGAGGCAAATTGTTTTCTTTAGAAGTGATGTAGGATATCAGCCAATACAAATGCATGTACATACAGTATTTAACCCAATGATAATTAATACATTCTCCATTTACATTCATGTACTAGTGTAGCTACCCTGTAGCTATTTTCCAGGTAATCCACTTGTTACATTTTATAGGAAGTGCACGTCTATGTGTACATGTTGTTTACTTAAATAAGCATTTACCAAGTCTAGCGAGATGCTCATGTGTGTGACTATTATATGCTCCAAAATATTTTGCAAGAATAAATTAATTTTGGTGTGGTTTCACGTGCAATGGTAGTAACGATTTTAGACCAGTCAAGAAAACGATTTATTTTGGTTCACAACCAATTCTCAACAGAAGTCACTCTATGATGGGCTGAAATGTATTGAATGCTTTCAATTATGAAATACATGTAGTTACTCTGTTGTTGCGTGCACTTGTGGATGGGAAATATTCAAGTGTATACTAGACTCTACATGACTGTATGTTTTACAACACTACTGCATTTATATTCAGTTTGATGCTCTAACTTGTAATATCTTTCTTTGTTGGTTGTACATGTATATACCAAATGGACCAATTATCATGTAAATCGAGCACCTGTATGCGTCTACACAGACACATCGATTGACTGTCTGGCCATGTTTCCCTGCCGTTTATTGCATAAGACAACAAGATACATCATCAGGGTTGAGTCTGCTTGTGTCACCTGATCGATTGCGTGCCGTCTCGCCCTGTTTGAGCTCTCCTGACAGTGCTGACATCACTTGTGGTGTGTCAACAGTGTCAGACAGCGAGTGTCCTAATTATTGCAGTTGTTGCAGGTGTACCGTATTGGTCCTAATAGTGGCACGTGCCCCAATAGTAGAGCGGCCCCCTCTTTTGCCCAAAAATGTTCGATTTTTGTAACCAAATAATTCACTTCATATCTTTCTAATAAGATCTTTGAGTGTTCCAATCCATACATTCATGTTATTTGAAGCATATAATAAAGGGGATTAAAGGCTATAGGTATATTATTCAGTGATTTTATTAAATTTGACCTCAAGTTTGACACCATTTTTGTGCGCGCTGCTGCATTTGGTCTTGCTTTGGCTCGCCATGCTACTATTAGGACCAATACGGTAGATTTAGTGTACATAATTGTAGAAAATCAGAAAAGGCTACACGACTTTTCTGATTATGGGTGTATCGGCTGCAGTGAATCAAGTGGGATTGCTATATGGCTACTTACATGTACATGTTTAAATCATTTGATACATGGACATAATATTCTTTAGACTGACAAAACATACTATATTCTTGTTTCCTTTATGGTGAATATGATCGATTCCCATCTGTGTTGTATTACATGCAATGTTGGTAGATTTTGTTCGTCATAATGTAAGAAATTGTACTTGCTACAACGTGAAATGCAATCTATCAGTTGAATCAGAAATACATAAAGAGAGATATGTATTTCTGGTTAAATCCAATAGAGGGGTGTTAATTGGCTATGGAATCACCATGTCATGATAAACAATTTGAATTTGTTCGAACATGTTCAAGTTTTGTTAACACATGAAAAAAAGACAGGTCAGCAGTATCAATACACTTGTATTTGCATCTCGTTTCCATGGTTGCAAAGTTTTGCACCCACCTGTAGGATTTAATATGAACACCTGCACTAACAAGTCACTGCCTGTATCACTTTGCTCAATCAAAATGATAAACAGAAAGACAAATCTAGGCTTTAACAACCAACAAAAGGAAATTTCATCACACATTGGACAGGATCTGATACTAGATGAATACATTTGTAATAAATTTTGGTTAGAGAGAAAAAAAGAAGTGTTCGCTGAGGTAGTCAAGATACGTATAGGAAACACTTCATTTGGCAACAAACATTTCTGTGAAGTGACCACAAACTCGAGTACACTTATCTATTAAATGGTTTCAATTAGGTCCGACAACATTAATTTTGACTGCGCCAGTATTTGTTGTGCATCCCAACTTTAGGTTCAGTGGCTTTGCTCCATCATTCTTTTGGAGAAGATTCTAATGATTGCATCAAGTATATTGTTTTTCAGTGTATGTACACATCACTATCACTATTTACATAACAGTAATGCAAATAATTGTAGTAAATTATTTGTGGTCAAAATGCAATTGTTAGTTTATCTTGGATTTTTTTTTCCACACTACCACAGTTCACACTGGTTAATTCCATGTATGGGTAGGTGTTGTGCTATACCAACACGAAGGCTTATTTTGCTTCATGGTGATGTGTTTTTTCCTCCCGCACTACTCAAAGTACATTTATGCTAATTTCACACCAGCGGGCTTTATATTTCACTGTTTGACCCTTGTCGCCTCTCGGATTTCAGCAGCTGTTCACTTTGTCCTCTGAATAGTTAATAGCGAGTCAACAGAAAATAAATAGGCCTGTCACTCGGATTTGTACTCTAAGTACTGCTCGTTTGTGCACATTGCCTAATAATGTTATAATGAGGTGTTGCGGAGCTGAATCTTGTTTTCTGAGGCAGTGACTGGTATAAATTTTAGATGACATGGGTGACTTGGCACCACTTTATTTCCGGGATTTACTGAACTACAAGGATCTTCATAGCATTCTCACTTGGTATGTACAGTACTACAATATTTTATTGCTATATAGTTAGTTATTTACTAAATTTATTACAGGTAAATTCCTACAATAATCTGGTACATTTACACAATGGTACATTGTATATGTAAAACGAAGAAAATATACTTATGGGCATGAGCAAGGACACTTCAAGGTGACTAGTTACAAATGATGGATCACTGATGATGTAAAGTGCACGATAAGTACAGCAAACTGCACATGTATGTGCATGTATGTAAAACTATATAAATATTGATGGAAAAAATTTGGATTCCGCTTGCCAGTACAAGAAGGTATTAATCATGGTAATTGTGCATACATGCACCTGTGACGAGCAAGAGAGGCCCACATGAGGCGGGCAACTTGGGAAAAACACAGAAATGAAAGGGAATATTTGATGGACACAGAAAGTCATAAGCCAAATAATGTTATACATGCAAATGCATCTTAATAGAATACATAATGATAGGAAACTTCATAGAAGTGAATGCCATGCAGAAGCTCCATGTATGGGGTTTTGTATCAGAAAGGGAACTTGAAAAAATTATATGTCCGTGGGGTTTTGTATTAGTGTATCAACACACGGAGACCCATTGATGATGGTGCTCAGTGCAGATCGATGCTTGGATGCTGTCTCTAAGCTGGGGCAAGTCAATAGTCTCTCTACTCTTGTCAAGTTTCTTGTCTGCACGCAAAAACCTTGCATTGCAGCATGTTGTTTGACACAGGCCGTGTCTCCAGGCTTCTCAATCTCCCTTTGTTTAATGAGGAATCCAGGTACCCTTTTTATGCGTACAGTGGATCCTTTGAGACCACCCAAGGGACCCCAAAAAGTGGTCTTAAATGAGAAAATGGTCTTTCATGATAGGTCCATTTACATGATACTTGTACAGTAAGATGCCGTCTGAGACCAAGGAAATTGGTTTTTCATGCCAAGTGGTCTTTGCCTACATGGTACAGGCCACGCTGTCACTGAAATCGCAGTTACATCACAAGTGTAAAAAATCTACTCTCACCAAAAATTAGAAATGAAATTTGGGTGAAAGCTTTCATGTTGTGTGTTAGTGCCTGATCCATAGCACTGAATTCCAGAAGGAAATGTTTTTCCTATGAAAGCAAATGTAAGGTATTGCTAAAATACTGCTCCCAAAGTGTGATGTAACGAGACACCATAACAAAATTTCGAATGCGCCAAACTGGGAGTTTTCCAGTTGAATGAGCAAGTTAAAGTCATGCTGTAGGTACTATATCATTTTACTACGCAATGGTGTTATTAAATTTTGAAATACTCATAAAAAAACATAGAATTTGCACTCAAATTATCTTAACATGTAATTGGACAACAAGGTGTAAACATACATGGCCTAAACTACGATATAAAAATGAAAAAATTCAATAATACGCAGGAAATTAGTTAGTGGCAGTCTTGAACATTTTTTTAAACATTCAACCAACATAATGGATTCATAATGTTGGAAGAGAATGCCGTTTGAGATATTTTGTGTCCATGTTACATCACAAATCACTGTATATCAGTTCGGGATATTCAGATTTTGCCTCAAAAATATTAAAAAATTAAATGTCAACGTTTTGGGAGGTATCTGTGGGAAGAAATTGAACGTATGTTTGATTCTCACTTACAGTTGACACCATGATGGGTTTGCAAGTATGAAAAAAGAACCTGATATGACGCAATGTTGGTCAACTCTCACCTTTTTGTGAAAAATTTACGAGTAACAATTTCTGTTATTCACAATTTGTAACCTGGTAAAAAAAAATCACAATGCATTCAGCAGAAATCTTTATTCGAACCAAAATGTAAAGTTTCAATCCACTTGCTACCAGAGGAATGAAGATTTTCTCGAAAATCCCCACTATATAGTATAATATAGTATAATAGTATAGTATAATACCCATACTTTGGGAACATCGTCTCGTGTTTGAAGCACACCAATGAATATTTCACCAGATCACGCAAAGAAAAATCTGCGCCAGCTATTCATCGAGAAAACAGTTCAAGAATTTAGACAATGACATTTTGAGATGTACAAGAGTAAACATCTAAAATTGTGATATCATACATGTATGCTTTTTATCCTATAACAGCAGATTTTATCAATAACATTGATTTTATACAGCCTTGTCCAAAGTTACATCACAAGTGCAAATTAGTGAGGCAGTGTTTAAAATGAAACATTATGGAAATGCTAATCGCAGGACATGATACTTACTCTTGTTTGGATTTGAAACGTATCAAATCATATGTATGTTCCGACACCAACAATGCCATCAACAAATTTAAAACTGGGCATGTAACGTGTACACAACCCGACAGCATAATAATGGCTAATGTTACATAATCAGTCAAACATTTCAATTCATGTTCTTATGGCTGTTTTGCGAGGTTCGCACCATACAAAACCAAAAAAACTACATTTTTGTATATACAAACAATGGAAAGAGCTATTGATTTTCTATGCTGCATGACTACACATTGAAACTTTCCTGATGACGTAACAGGGACACCAAAATTCTGGATGAAATACTCAGGTCACTGTTACGTATTCAGAGAAAATATCCACAGATCAGCATGAGTATGACTGTCATCTCCCAAATCCCGCTGTAAACAAATTAATAAACAGTATCTTGGCGATTTGAGATGCCCACATCAATCAACAGATACCTACCTAACGTCAGGAAGATCGATTGTTAATGCTTGGAAATTTTGTTCTTAACATGTAACAAACCAAAATTTCTGACAACACTTTACCTTATCTTGAGTGAGCTCATCGCACGTGGCGCCAGGGTAAACACCTAGATGCGGTAACCACAAGTGGGCTTCAGTGCCCCCAATGTCACAAAATGGGTCAAAAATATACAACTAGGTGGCAGTAGTGAGCCTAATATAGCGATGCCTTATTACGTAACATTTTGTGAAAGCATTGACTTGTGTTTTTCAGGACATATTTTTACCGAGAAAGGACAGAAAAAAATGTTGTTTTACAGTGTGTTTGTCTGAATTCATGTTGACTTTTCATGCATGTCACATTCAAGTATACCCTTGCAATGCCCTGGGCAGTGTTTCTTAATACGTAACCAAAAAGACACCAAATTAGGATATTTATTAATATTTCTTTATTTCTGTTCCAAACCAGCCCATATGTTCAAAAACTGTTTAAACATTTGCATTATATGTTTCTATGTTCAAGCATGCAACAATAGATGATAATTATGCGAATGGTACTTGGATATATAACACTGAATATTGTGACATGGTGCTGGGACACCAAGAATGTCCTGCAAAAAATGAAGACACGACGGAATTGAAGGTATATTTAAAAACTATTTTATTGACGAACACATTCGATGATGGAATATCTGAAACAGTATAAAGGTATTCTATGTACTTTCCCAAGGAACATACTCATTCACCTCACTGTGTGCGAGTTTGAGTGTCTTGTTATGTAACAACTTGTGATGTAACAAAATTTCAGTGACAGCGTGGCCTGTACCACATGTACATTATATTTATACATACATGTACTGTACATGAACATTATTGTAGCCTATGTACAAGTGCAGTGTCATGAAAATGTACTAATATGTATGTATTAAATCTTTATTATATAGTCACGCTGAACATTAGTTGATTATGCTGATGATTGATAATGGCTTATACCTAATTGAGTTTTGAATTATAAGCCAGGCCAATCCATATCTCCAGAACAAGTTAGGCATATATCTGCCATATCCATAGAGATTATATTGTGAGCACTATATACTGCATTTCTCATTCGATTTCAATAATATTTTACATGGATATATATGATAGTGAGACCATGTCTCATTTTGGGCAGGTAAAAATATTTGATCTCTATAAGCATGATAAGCATTCATGTACTTGTACAAGTACTGGGCGACAGGGATGGAAGGACATCAGAGGCATACACCCATACATGTACATGTATGATCATCAACGACTGCAGAGCATCTAGTTCAATCCTGGCAACATACTGGTAGTACATTAATACCTTACAACAATATTCTAATGGTCTGGGAAGTGTAGTGATATTATGGAGCAAGTAATTTCCTGGATATTCTATATCCTTGACCTCACTGTTGTCATAAATATGTGATACATACAGCCTCGGGAAACTAAAGTACATGCTACACTTCAAAGTGTATCGACCCCACAATCCCAGACAAAACTCATTATATAACTGATAATATGTATTAATGATGTTGAATGACCCACATACATATAATTTACATGATGTACAATAACTGTTATCTCACGGTACATCATGAAAACGAACAGCAGGATGGAACCTGAAAAAAAAGTGATGATCCATTGTTGGTTTTCATTCCGAAAGATAAATGTTTGTATCTGGTGGATGGTTATGCACCTGGTGGTTCCCTTGCCCACTGGTTCATGACTGATGTGTGTATTCACTGTGACCACACGACAACAACTGTGCGACTACAGTCCTGTGAATAATTGGTATGGTTGACTGAATCCACTTCCTTGCTGCTCAGCCGCAGAAACAAACAGGGCAGAAGCAATTCAGATGTCGTTTTTTGAGTGCATCGTCTGCACTGAAACGACAAAAGCCAGAAGCTGGGTTAAGGTTATTAATCAAAATCATCCTGCAGCCAAATTGTAATTAGTGTTGGTAATTAGAAGTCAAACCATTTTCAATCAATTAGTGATTGAAATTATATTTTTATGGAAAAATTACTTGAATGGAACTGTGTTGTATTAAACTGTGTATGATTATTATGACGTTATATACATGTATGCATGTATGACAGAATAGCAAGCATAAATATATCATATCATGGTTGGAAAACAATTCACCATTTGGAGATGTTGTACCCAATTTCAACTTCTAATGCAAACAAAACTGTGTTACATGGAAATAATTTATTATTGCTTATTGAATTGATTAATTGATTGAACACCTTGTTTCGATCAAACAACACTAATTCTTTAATATCTTGGAATTTATCTAAACTACATGACATTGTAATTTATCGAATTATAGACACCAACACTGAAATCATATACCTTACTGACATCAATATCTCTGATCATCCAGTGGAAAACACATTGTGAATATTTCATCTGAAAGAGAATCGATAGAAAATAACTTGCTCCGCTTTGTTTAAAAATTCAGTTGGACCCCCAAGTCTGTTGGTACTTCAGTGCCCTTACCCATACAAGTGTACATGTACATGTATGTGAGTCGTGATCGGTACAACGTCATTAAGACAATAGATGAACCACGCTCTGTCACACCCGATTATCCCTGCTGCCGTTGCCATGACTGCAGCAGTTCAGGACTGTAGTGGGCGAGAGTTTTCTGCCCAGTTCTCAAAAAGTCACCGCCGCCATTCACACGGCTTTGAAACATAAATGTTCTTTACGAGTGTGATAATTCTTGACGGTCAACATTGCTGTAAAGACACTTCACCGATCAGAAATGGTCACCGATCAGAAATTATGAACACTTTGTATTGAGTTGTAAAGTTTGAACCGATCTCTTACTTTTACGATTGGATACTTTGGAGAAAGCAAATTTGAACAGGAATTGTGTCCTGGACTTGACTGCCTGATTCTCGTCATAAAATTATTCAACACACACAAGTTGTGATACATTGGTTCAAACATTTTACGCGTCAGTGTTTGCGACATTGTTTAATGAGTGAGCGGTTTTTGTGTGACGCCCAGTGACAGTGATGGATGTGTAGTGATGGTATATTTAAAATTTTGAATTTTCATAGCTGCGATAAATTTAAGGATTTTAGACACTCACTGTGCACTTGTGGATATTTTTGGTGAATCCTGCATTGTTGATTGGAAAAAAATTGATTTCATCTGAAAAAAATAACGATGAATTTCTCGAAGGAACCAAATTTTGACCCATGGAATTCTAGTGTTTTCAACATTGTGAAAACAGTGCCGAATCCTGGGAGGTAGGTCTGGTCATTGTTGCTATGGGAATGTACACATACCACACATTCATTATAATGTATCATTTACGACAAAATAGTGAAGTGTGGCAAAGATATTGGAACTTCCATAATATCTTGCAGTATACATGTCTACTAATAGACTTTGAAAAGGCAGAAAATGATGAAAGGTCATGAGGCTAAGACATGTATTTTCGTGAATGTAGAAATGATTTACCGGTATCTCACTAATGTTTTGCTAATTATTTATTTGAGAATTTCATAGTCTTTCTACAAGTCTTTGATACCGGTGCTTGTATGAAAATCAATATGTATGACATAAAAGTAATTAGTTGGAATATTATTTTAAAATGCTATGATAATGTGTTCAATACAATTCAAATGGACATCCATGCGAATTGTATTACTTCTATTCCGTGTACAACTGTGATAATTTCTGCTTATTCAAACCTATTTTTCCTGAAAAATTAAGATTTTAATTGTAAGGATTGAATTGTATTTTGTGCTGTTTATTCACATTTCCAGCGTAATACCTATTCTACATTTACATGTTTTTGTCTTCTTTTTCATGTTTATGGTATTAAGTTAACGCAATTGGCTTGCGATGCACGTTTATATTAGAATTTTGCTTACATGTTGGCCTAAATGTATTTTCCGTTGTACATAGTTTTTCTTAAAAACATAGTTTACTTCAAGCTACCATGGTTTCTGTTCGATAAGCAAAACTTGTTTGACCTTAACCCTATATGTGTTTTGTGTGTGTTACCTAACCCTCTCCTCCTTGTCTGACCCCTTTGCCTGCTGTCTCCTGCCTGACCACTACCACCTCTAGCGGTGAGCTGACCGCCCCGGCGGCCGGAACTAGACCGCCCCAGGATGTAACGGGTTCCTTCCTCCCGTCTATTTCTAGAGAGGACAAGTCCGCACGGTTGTCAGGGCGACGGGCCACTCAGAGCCGCATGGACGTCCGGCCGCTGACTGGGAACAGACACTACACTTCCATAGCAACACAGGTGAGTACCCCAGGTACTCAGCCACAGGTGTACAGTGTACAGTGTGCAAATGTTTTCGGACCTTACAAATTATTCGTGTAAGTACAGGTACAATGTACAGGTATAAATTGCTTGGTGAAAAAGTCATAGTTCAATATGTATCCTGTTTCAATAAACAGGACTCAATCAAACAAGCTACACCAAACAAGGACTGGGTATGTGTTAGTGGAGATCTTGACTTGTTCTCTGCACTGTTTTATGTTGTTGTGTTGCATGCTAACTATTAAAAATTACGATAAAAGATATGTATGTTTGATATGTTTGAAGGTGAAAACCGTGATGCAGTGCATGTACAATGTATGTGTTTGGTTTGTGAATTATTTTGTATTGCAGCATGCAGGAATATTCTGAATGACTGTAATATTTTTAGCTGCATTACACCAATGTTTGTGTTCAGTTCATTATTAATCGTGTTCTAACATTTTCTTGTTTGCAAGTGTTATTGCATGCGTCACTCACAACAAGGTGATATTCAGAGGGGTATTCTGTACATCGTTCTGTTGACTGATTGTCTCAAGCTGTTGGTCTTCTGTCCAATTCATTTCTTTATTGTGGGTCTTGTGCGTCTTTCAGTAAACATACATGTACCAACCAACAGGGGTACAGTACAGTACGGACAGAAGAGGCATTTACAAGTAGTTGGGCTGATATGTTGACCTTGACCAAGCTTAACTACCCTTCAAATACCCTTACACCCCTGGTCCAATGAAATCGTTAATGCATTTGCATTTATGCGTAAATATCTGTGTACTGTTGATATTCTGTCAATATTGATGCACATCTAGACACGATGTGTCTTTGGAATATTATTTATACACCATGAAACTCCAGGATGACATCACCTGGGTGCTTTTGTTGAGGTTGTATTGGGTATATGCTTGTATTTGGTGCACACAATAGAATTAATAAAGCCCCAATTGTAATTTTCCGAACCTACAAGTACATACTACAAGCATGTACATTTTAAAATACATTGTACATGTTGAGTATTTTGCTTTACTCAATATGGATAATTTGTGTATTGTGCAATGTTATTTGTAACTCTCTTTTCGAGGCGCAAACAATTTTGAACCATATTTTTTAATGGACATAATATTTACTATGTTTTTAACGTCTTTCATCCGTAAGTTATTCTACATTGTATGTAGTATAATATGTCAATAAACTACTACTACTACTACTTGACACTCTTGATTATATTTCGAAATATTTGAAATTAGGTTGAATATTGATTATGTGACACATAGTTTGGTAGGTAAACGTATTTTATACGGGTTTAAAACAGATCATATTTCAGTCCTGGATTGTAGTCAGCCAGCTTACAGTCATATGTAATCAGTGACATGCCGCATGATTTGGTATAGCAAAGGAAATGTTATTCACTTGTCTGAATCATATCCTGTCTGGTGAATGTCAGCCACTGTAGATAATACATGTACAAGGACACCTTTTATGTGTGTGACTGTAGACTTCCCAGCCTAGATCTGATTGTACATGTACCTACAGCCCGTCTATGGTGGGTGGGGATCTGTCAATGGTCATTCTAAGCTTGTGTTTGACGTGAGTCCCCATGATCGAAGACCGTCCTCGGTTATACGATTGTACTCATTGCACCGACGGCTCTAGGGGGATCTGTGCCGATCGTCCCAATTGATTAACCAACAAAGCGGAGAGGTGGCCAGTTATTCAACAGCTCGTCACATGCATCGAGAGCAGACCAGGACAATCTGTCCACTGCCTACGTCAATTGGCTGGCAGTGGGGTATATATTGAAGCCGAGGCCGAGGGATTGCTCCATGGTCTTTCGGTGGTTACGACCGATGGATGTGGTAGTTTAAGCTGTTGGTTTAGCATGAAGCCAACAAGCTTTTGCATTGGGTGGATGGATGCATGCAATAAAATGTAATACATGTGTAGTCACAAATTGGACAAGGTATCAACATTTGAACTACAATTCAGCATGATGTGAAAATTGGATTACTGAAAACAGTGGGAACTTACTTAACCCGTTTGCTTGTGTTTGTATGAGTGATATGAATACATAAATTAAATGAATGATAATGATCATTGCTTGATAAATTTGACTTTACCAGCATTTAACATTCATGTTTTATCTGAAATCATAGAGACATACCTATATGCAAGGATAGATTCATGCACACATATAATGAATGTTATGTTCTGTCCCTGCTCTCAGACTGAGGAGGAGGATGACCTGGGACTGCCGTCCATCCATCCCACGATGCTGAGCTATGACGAGCCGCGGACCTACGATGTCGGCACACAAAGTGCTCGTCTGCCGGCTGGGAACAACTTCTACCAGCGTCTGCTGCAGGATGGACGAGGATACCAGACCTCCAGACTGGCACCGCCCCAGACCGCCCAGCTGGCACCGCCCCAGACCGCCCGGCCCGCCCCACCCGAGGAGCCTCGTGCCGTCAGACAGCTCAAAGAGGAGCCTGGACCTCCCATGTATGTTTGTGGGATGTATAGTGTTTAGCAGTGCATGGGTGAGAATGAATAGAAGGAGCAGGAATATTTGTGGGTGTCCCAAAAATGTTTTCTTTTTGTTGGTACAGTTTCCGAGCTGGCAGGATGGGGGCCCCATGGCGACATGTACGTCAGTGCCTTGGTAACCTTGGAAACCACATCTGCTTTGTTGATGGTGGGTAGTAGTTTGATGTTCATTAACCATCTTTATAATACATCATATCCATATGTATGGTCTGAACACTGTACAAATAGATGACATTGTGTCGTGTCAGGTTATGTCAAGGAGCATGATGTGAAGTACTACCCGCCATTCGGGTACAAACAGGCCGCGGATCCCGCCACTTACATCTCCCCGCGCCTCAACGCGGCCAGCGACAGGAAAACCCAGCCCAAATATGGCAGTATGTACAGCAGCCACGCCAAGAAAGGCTTCAAGTACTGGCATGAGGACAAACCCACTGCCAGTGAGTGTGTGTGTTTGTGGAGGGAGGGCGGTGTGTTGGTGGGGGGGGGGGGGGTTATTAGGAGAAGTGACTTTATTTTTGAGAAAGACAACAAATGATGTAGAAGCCATGAGTTAAAGACAGTGTTGACGAGAATTTGTACAAGATGTGGGTGTAAATGAAGTGATCTCTCATGTTAGGATTATGTATCTGTCTTGTGGAATCTTTCCATCACTTTGGATATCATCATCACAGTTATCATGGTTATGTGTGAATTAACACTTCCCCAGGAGCACAACATTGGCAGTTTCTTTATAGATGTTAAATCTGTGAAGACAGTAGGTACATGTATATCTAACAGAATAACTCAAGGGGCTTCATTGTGTGCACACAGGTACACGTATGCAGAACAAATATCTTTCTAATTTCAGTACCACCGCAGGACAGGATGGCCCTATGGGCAGGTTAAGTGATGTAATGATGTATAATACTTGCATGTATACATACTTTATTACTTTGTAGCTGGTTTTGCTGTAGATCTGACATAGATGGAGTCCATGTTAGAATTATGTGTGTCTAAACCATCTAATACTAGGGATGTGTTGGTTTTGAGAAGCCAATGGTCGAATTTCTCATCCGTTATGATTTCGTCATAATGCATCCTTACCATGAACATGACTGGCACGGTTCATCATGATTGCGCTCATAAGGTGTACATACCACTAAATATATCAGTACTGTAAAGACTGAGTGACAGAGATTTAATTTCACTTATTCAGATGCAGATATCTGTTTTATTTAAAAATGTCTATTTGATCCGGCGTTGAGATTCAATTTTTTGGGCTCATCCTTACCATCAAATCCAATAAATAAATTCCCCCGACAAAATTAGCTTTCTTTTCATATATCTGATAAACTTGGTGCAGGAATAACCAAAAATATTTTGATTTGACAGGAAGATTTCTGAACCATATTCTTCCCCCATCCATACCATATTCTTCCCCCTGAACCTGTTTATTAGCCTGTCTATTTGTAAATGTTGGTGTAAAATAATCGTATTCCATGATACCAGATATTCAATATGATCGTGTAGAGGTCTAGAACTTGCTGTATTCACCAGTCGTATACAACATACGTGTATCTCATATTGATGCGAATACAAAGATTAAAATCAGTTTAATAATTCATCTGTAATAATTATGGGTATTAAACATCATAATTCATTTGATGTCCTGATTTGTTTTGTTTAAATGGTAAATGTTTATTGTTTCGACTGCTCAATAACATGGAGACATGGAGTGAAGAAACTTGAATATTGACATTTATCTGTGTTTTAAGATGCACTTAACTGCATAATTATGTGCATTAACTGTCATGTGGTTGTCTTTTACAGGCTGCGCACCTAAACAGACGATACAAGGTCGCTTGATGAAGACTGGTATAGGCTACTGAAGAACAATGGCGAATGCCGGGACTGCTTCGATTCAATGAACGATGATTATTTATGTATCTGTTGTCTGTTGTGAGATACCCACTTGTTCCTGCAATTTATTGATACAATGATTGTCTGACTGAAAAGTTTTAAACTGTCTCAGAACCAAAGAGCTTCTAGTAACATAGCACAATGCTTAATTCAACAAAAATGTATGTGTCTATGTGTACTTGGGCGTTTTTTGATCCGCTCAATTAGGACAATTTTTTTCTACACAGACTATCAATGTTGTAACAATGATTAACACAATTATGTAAATGTATTTATTGTCTTCTATTGTCTGAAGTGGGTTTTCATTAGGCTGGGTATCCTACATTGGGAAGAGGCCTTGGTTCAAGCTTTACTGTGATATCAGAATACATGTAATGTGTTGTGTAATGTGATGTATGGTACAAACTCTTGTATATTTCACAATAATCATGGGGCCATTATTTATTTGAGTATGTATATGTATGTATTACATTAGTGTGTGTTGCTGAAGATTGCTATATGTCAATATGTGTATAATACCAGTACAACCAATTCACCAAGTGTACTGATAGCTTGACTGAGCGAGACAGAACGAAAAAAGATAAGTGATCTTGCTATTTACACTAATGATTGTGGTAAACTTGTACATGCTTTGCATGGGCATGATTTGTTAGATGAAATTTTTTTTTCAAAAATAATATTTAGCAAGAGCGAGCCCCTTTGTATATACTGCTTAAGTTTTTGTTGCTCATCATGGATGTTGACTACTATTTTTTTACAATTACGTACTATCTCACAAGATTATAACTTCATGCATTTGTTTTGCTGTTCCCTGCTCATTTTTTCGCCACATTCGAATTGAGTAAACATTGTATTTGCTCACTGAGGTGTAGCAGAATGGTATAGGGACACAAATGACACATTCTTTTACCTTCCCAGTATTAAGCAGTGTAAATATTGCGCAGGGTGGCGTGCCAATTATAGCTATATAGTGATGCTTTTTGCTGGATTGCACACATTTCAATCAGTTGAAGTTCTAGTTGTTTTTGCTTGCTGTATGTTAGTGGCAATGTGTAAAATTTCATAGCAGACTCTGCTCAAGTATATCCGTCCTAGACTTTTTGTGTGCCTTTTACATCTTCAATGACTGATTGAATCATTATACTTGTATTACTGTTTGAGCTTCAACAGACAACTCCATATTCCAATGCACTGATATTAGCTAAGTGTATTCATTCATTCATTTATGTGAAATATCACACTTTGAAGCAAATAAAATTTCCTCTGAATTCTCGTTTGGTGTTCATGGATTATAGTAACAGGTCTCCAAGTCATTTTTGTGCAAACAAATAGGAGAAAGTCATGTCAGAGATACACCTTATTACAAACAATTACATCCCAAATTGCAAACAGTCTGTTAAGTGGTCAATTATTCAAAAGTGAATCAACATTACCAATTTTCAGTGTCTCCTGTCTTGAATGCAACTATCGTTCATGCAACTATCGAGTATTAACCATAGTTTTCTCTTTACTTCCAAGATACTGATTTACTGATTGCAGTCAGACCTGCAAGCCCACATCATCACAGGTCATAAATCAAAACCTCGAAGTTTGGACAAATCGACAGAACACAATGTGGTTATAAAAACATTTTTATCAATGATGATGTTTACATGAGACTAAACGGCTATACAAAAATGAGAACATCCTCTTGGACATAAAAGCATATTTTCATCAATTTTGATACAACACACTCATGACGCCAGTACAAAGACCCTAGCGTAGCCAAGTTTTCACATTGGGATTATTCCAAACTAGGTATTAGCCAAGTAGATGAATTTCCAGATGCTTGACAATGAACACACAATAATTTTGGAATGAAGTTCAAAAGACTGTCATACGACCAAAATGCAATGGCTTGGGTGATAGTGAATATGTGGATCCTCAAACAGACGTTAATCACTTGCTCTGCAGTGGATTCCTCAGAACCAGGATTACTGAATCTCCTCGCAGAAACATTTTCGAGATGTAGCGATCCTTGTTGACAGGTTTTGACTTTTTCTTGCCCTTGCCAGTTTTTGGGACCTCGGTCCACATCTCCTTCACTTCCTCCAAGACCATGTTGCAGTGTCTGAAACCAAATACAGACATTGTCAATCAGAATTATAAATTCAATATTTTTATATTTTGAGTATTATGACATTGGCGAGCCTGTTCCAGATGCACACCTGTCGAAGGCCTTGACTCGACCAATCAGTTTCTTGTTGTTCCTGCAGTTGATGAGGACCTGTGTGTTGTTTTTGACAGACTGAGTCAGTACAGAGAGAGGTCCAGTGTTGAATTCCTCCTGCTCACGAGCTGCCATCTCGTCGGGATTCATATCCCCCTTGGGTTTCATGGACCTGCCGAAAGCAGAATAATTTTCACATAATTTATGAAATACCAACTAGTTTCTCAATGCATAATACTGCACAAAACTCAATTATAGATGTATGATGACGTAATTATTGGAAATTTACAATATTCTTACAGAATGCTGTTTACAATGATTAGTTGATTAGGCTACTAGAATCTAGAGCTAATCAATTTGTACAGACACAAATTCACAGGACTCATCTTTAAGAGCTAGTAGCATGCCGATAAGAATGCTTCTCATTTAGTCTATTATGAATAGTTTTCAATGAATTCGAACGAATTTTACAAATACAATCAATGGGTTTCGAGATATTGAATCAAATAGGCATTCCTTCCGTAAATCCCTGAAGATTTTGATCATGATTTTAGTATGGGTCACGTGGTTGGTGACGTTAGTTGCGGCAGAACTGAAAGTACATGTAGCCAGCAAGGTAAACAATGGCGCCAGCAATGGCGGGAATACGGCATTTCTTGTATCGATATTTAGAATCAGTACTATTTATTCAAACAGAGGCTTGTTGAACTGTGAGATGTCCAGTATTTCCTGGTTTTAGGGTGTTTTCTTTTGAATCGAATGGATTTTGGAGTGGTTTTGCATCTTTGAGCTGACCACCAAACTACATATTTCATGTTTTTGGCGAGCCATCAAAGCACATTTTGCCTCAACTGACTTCATGATTACGGAAATTGCCGAAGCTAGTTTTTTGATCGGCATGAACAGGGGATAGTAATACTGGCTCAATATACTCGATTAAATGTCACTGGTATTAATTACCAATTACCGGCGTACCGCGAACATTTTTTTTTATCACTAAGTGTCCACAATGTCTTTATCTGAACAGGAATGTGTAATGTAATGACCTCACAATTCACTTGGTGGTGCCACTTCTCATTATCTGAGATCGAGTTGTGGTGCCACCAAGCGGATTCGATGTCATACTATTGGGAAAATGGATAAACCCATGGCCCGGCCAAGAGCTTGTCAAAATCCGGTTCGCGTTTTCAAGTTGGGATATTTCAGTGATAGAGTCATTGATTGTTTTCTCTTCACTTCCAAGATACTGATTGCAGTCAATCTACAGACTACAATTGGGAATTTGACATTAGTACTTGGATTCGAGTCGAGTCAAAACACCCGAGTAGATCTACTAGATTTACGAAATCTGTACTCGTGCTGACTCTAATAGTTTCTAATCAGATATTGAGACACTAGGCCTACAGTCTACACTTGCTTTGTCTTGTAAGTTTGTCAATCGCCTATTATCGCTCATTTCAATTCCGAAAGGAAAAGATAGTTTTCGCTTTGGTTCCATATTCACAATAGATCGACACATTTTTGTCAGTTGCGTGAACTGATTAATTGGTTCAAATTTAAATACTAACATCATGAAAATGGTTTGAAACTTCGGTCAGAGGATATCTGTGTTGAAAACGATAATTCGGTGAGTGTATTTTGGGGTCATATTTTCATGTAAATACACATAGATGTCGGAAAATAATACCACAAAAGGATAGTTGAAGTAGCAGTCCATCACATGAGTTATTGCAAATCACTTACGACATCTTCCAAAATGCTGGATGGTGCCGATTTGTTCACAAAAATTAATAGCCTTCGTCGGCCAGATTACGAAAATATAACGCTAACACAACTTCCGCCGGCGTTACAATGTCAAGGTCAACTCTTCAAAACATTCGCAAGGGGGCGCGTTGCCTCAAGTTATCACCAGAGAAAATACAACCTTTGTATTTTCTCTGTTATCACACGTTTTAAGAACGTTATGATGTTCTGTAGACCATATAAAATAAAGACCAATGATCCTGTCGGTGGCGGGTCAACTTATGTTTTAGAGCATTCGCCATTTTTTGTTGGTAACTCTTCCAGAAACCTATACGAGCTTCACAACTTTCGAAACTTCATCGAGTAGCCAGCTAGATCTCTAGAGGCCGTAGAGTCTAGCCTACATGTAGGCTAGATAAAGTCAAGTTCGTTCCAAAACGAGCTTTGCTGTTTGGCCGTAGTTGTTCGAAATGCATACTCAGAAGAGACCAGGAAGCTATCACAGAATATAAAACAGGTTCTGGCTCTGCGGCATTTCAGCGGGCCCCAGACCCCCGGCCCAAATGTGTAGCTTCCCTGCTACTTTTTTTAAAAATAACTTTTCAGAACATAGTCATCAATGAATTTTAAGTGCAATTTATTCCCAGGAAAGGCCATAAAAAAAGGCTATTCCCGGCTTAAAAGTGTAGTTTTTCTTTTACATTTTTCATAAATTTTTCAGAGAATGGTCATCGATGAATTTTTAAGTGCAATTTATTCCCAGGAAAGGCCACAATATTAATTCAGAACATAAAAAGGCTCTGACTTCTGGGGCCCTTCAGCGGGCCCCAGACTCCCGGCCCAAATGTGCAGCTTCCCTTCTACATTTTTACAAACTTTTCAGAATATGGTCATCGATGAATTTTCAAGTGCAATTCATTCCCAGGGAATGTCACAAAATTAATTCAGAACATAAAAAAGGCTCTGACTTCTGGGCCCTTCAGCGGGCCCCAGACCCCCAGCTGAGACGTGTTCGCTTCATTTCTATTTTGTGCATTTATTATGAAAGTATAACGATCAATGGGTATTCAAATATACCCAGGAAATGCCATCAGTCTACCACAGAACATAAAAAATGCTCTAGCTTCAGGGTCTCTTGAGCGGCCCCCAGTCCCCCGCCGGGACAGGCTCACTTCACCCCATAATTTTTTTACAAATATACCAGGAGCAAGAAATGGAATTCATACCCAGGAGATACCAGGAAGCTATCAAAGGACAAAAAAAAGGATCTGGCTTCTGGGGCCCTTCAGCGGGCCTCAGACCCCACGCCGTATAATGTTGGACCCCTCTTTTCAAATTCCTGGATCCGCCCCTGTTCTATGGTCTGTTGAGACGAACCAGATAACACACAGGGGCGACAATTATGGTATATAGGTTGTTCAGCACTACAAATCCGAGTAGTTTTACTTTTGAAATTCAGATGAGGTAGCCTACACCACCTACATCCGGCCCAGAAATGCGTCATTTTTGGTAGTGGATATATTTGGTGACACTCATTACTAGAGATTACTGGAATGGGGACACCACGTATTTGATCAAGTATAATTAAAAACATCACCTACTGTACCAGTTGCCTAACAATTTACAACATGTAAATGTAACATCTTTTTTTTTCGTTTTCTCTCGTAAATAGTCGAAAGATGTGGTCCTAACTACCCTGGATCGAGCAACTGCTTGCGATCTTCACAGCTGTCATGAAGTGACAGCTGACTCTGCAGTTCCAGCGTGCTCCAAAATTGCAATCATCAGATCACTATTAAGCCTAGTTTAGATAGGGAGCAAATGAATAATTAATTGGTGTTGAATTGAATTGAATTGGTGTTACACAATTACGTCCAACAATATCGCCGTGAACCAAAAGTGAGTTTTTCTGACTATACCAAGAACAAGGACCATAATATACGTCGATGAACGCTCTAACAGAGCAGTGCCTACATGTTCTTTATGGAACACTCTCCCGACAGACATCCGAATATCCAAAAGTCTATTTATCTTATTGTTCCTAATGCAAGCATTTCAATAATATTTCTCCCTCTATGTTCTCCCTCAATGTTTTTTTCACAAACCAGATAACACGCTGTATAATTTTGGTAAATAATTAATCATTATTCTCCTCTTTATTACGTGTAGTTGGTTGCCTTCCATTATTTTTCATGCGAGGATCTTCTTGGACATTACAACTGTTCCGCAGTATATATGACACAAAGTACCACAAAGTATGAGTTCACGAGGAATAAAATAGAGTATCATTTACTAAATACATAACTCTCTAAAATTGGTAATGCATTCTGGGCATACATAAACCGAATGTTGGGGGCGGGGTTCTCCCCGAATCACGGGCAGCCGAAAATTGTCACACACACACAGACATCCCATGAAACAACATAAAACACTAATACTTCATATTTCGTAACGGTTTTATTTTTATTGCCTCTCGATCTTAAGCTCCACACAAAATAGGTAGCAAAAGGTAATCCTTAGTAATTGCATTGAACGACAGGTAGGGGGCAATGAGACCTTCTATGCTGAATACAATTACAAATACATCGCCGATATTTCTTTATCACGGCGGTTCGTTCTTAAGAGACGAGACATACTGGAATCGTCATCGACTATCGATTTGGCGGTCACTGCTTTTGTTGAATTTGTTATTTACCACACAAAGTGCCTCTAATGGCGTTGCCTTTATTAGCTGTTAGTATGTTTGCATTAACACGTCCAGTTAAAGCCAATGGAATCATGTGGAGACAGCTTACAGTGATGTGAACTGTTTACTCAAGGGGTCTCTGTGCTGAATGCACGCGTTGTCGGAGTAGTTTGGAATGTCACCATGTTGCCAATGTTGCCAATGTCGAAAGTTTTTTTCCACCGGGGCTTCAGGCTATCACCGTGCAATTTCAAACTGGTCGTGCCTTTTCTAAACCACCGCAAAGTGATAGATACTAGTACCTAACGAATTCAGTTGACAGTTTAACCAACATTTGGAATATTTGGAGACAAAATGGGACTTTCTTATTCTGATGGAGTATATCGATTCATATCGATTCTGATTCTACATTTGCAACAGCACTGAACAAATTCAATCACAACGACATCAGCTTCACCTGTTTTCCAGCCATAGGGCTTACTAAATACAGCACAATACAGAAACGCCAGTGTTCCTGTGTTGCCAAGGACAACTTGCGACAGAGGCCACTGTATTTTTTCCCATCATCTGGATAAAAGGAGAAAAAAATCCATTGATTTCTGATAGGCGACATCGTGGGCGCTCTAGCAACGATCAGGTGTTTATCCCCGGTGGGAGGATGGAGCTTGTGAAGGTAATATTACAGTATGCCGCCACCGCGCCGGATCATGTTGTTTCAGTGCCGAAAATAATGGGAAGGATGTCAGAACACGAATAATCATAGAGTGTCTGAGTCTCATGCCCAATCTGGCAGTGCCCACATGAGACAATCCTCAATAAAACAACACAGCCATAGAGCGGTATGAACTATGACGCTCATCACACGAGGCAAGACGGAAAGGTCTTTTTTGTTCGACCATCAATGCAAGGACAACAAACTCACTCTGACAATACCTTACCAGGCGGTCAATAACCCAGTGATCCACTAGAAAAGGAGACCGTTCTTTTGATTACCTTTCTACCAAGCAGACATTCAAAGGTGATTATGAACATAAAGACCTATTGAAGGGTATGTATTCAGTGATGGTCACCGATCGGTAGAAAGTGCGAACTTTTAGTTCTTACAGGACTAGTATAGTAAATTTGTATAAATTTACTGCGTATACTGTATATGTGAATGTGGTTATTTTTTAGTAAAGTTGTATAAATTTACTGCGTATAAATTAATGTGATTATTTTTAGTAAACATAGATCTGTCAATGCAGTTTATTCTACAATACCCTGAATGTTTCAGGTGCGTCTCTGGTGATGCAACGATCTGCAATATTAATGCGAGCAATGAACGGGAAGAGTCAATACCCCGGGGCATAACGATCTTCATGACCCTCTGCTTACCGATATAAAAATATTTTGCCTGGAATATTGTATTGGAGACGGATATTCAATGACGTCTGATGTCGTGGGACCGGGACCCAAGCTCCAGGTTAGGAGGAATATCTTCCCTGACATTTGCCGGCACGGTGTGTAGGCTGTGTGTTATCGCAGCCAGTGTCAGGCTGACCGATTTATATGCTCCGTGCTCTGCTGACGCCGTGTGATTGAAAGCGGTATAGCACGCCTTCATTACCAGCACACTGTTATCAATCAAACCGAAAAATCAATCACCGGTATCGATCCGCTATCCACGAATGATTACAAATAACCATACTAACTGGATAACAGGATAAGCTTCTAGGCGGTGCAAAGGATAAGTCCGACAGAGTGACGGGTTGACAGTTAACTGGGTGCATTCGACCATGATTCCTTTGGAAGAAGGGTGAATCGTTGGGATTTTCTGAGATGTGTGTGTCAATTGAACAGATATTGCCGTTAATCCGACAAACAAATAGACGAGAATCCTGTGAACCTTTTTGTTTCTTTGTGTTGGAAGGCAGTGTTGTGATTTGACGGACTCAGGCAACGCTGGACATACAATACGTTAGTTCTGTACATGTACATTCATCACAGCGAGTAGGAATCACGGTAATTTTTTCACCGAAACAGGAGTACAATAGTATGAGATCGACATGACAACGGCATCCGAGACGCACGCTGCACTGCGGCTGTTAGCTGCAGAATTTGAGCGATCCAAGCAGGAGCAGATAGAACGGTTTCTTCGAGACCAAGAGGAACTCAACACGAAATTCTCCGAGTTCACATCTCGCAGTGGAGATGGAGACAAGGAAGCAGAGCGTCAGAGCAGTGACGACAGCGATACAGCAAGCGTGTTCACGCAGCACATGGCACTGTATAAGTCCCGACCTCAGACAGCAGCTGGCTGGGCCAATGGTATGGACGGTAACAACAGCCGTAACCCTGGGAATTCCGGCAAGGAGGAGGGTGTCGACCATGAAGCTGAGGAATGGAGGCGAGCAGTTGAGACGGCGACGCGACTTTCTGGAGAGGATAGTCAGTACAACAGAGATGACTCTCAACAGAAGCAACAACGAGATGTTGTTACAGGTATAGGTAGATCAGGCCAAACGGGTCAAAGGTTGCTCAACAGACGCAGTAAATTCCCCCCTAAGAAAACAATACAGTCGCAGCAAGCCACTGAACCGGTGACGACAGAGACACCAGGATCAGATCCGAGACTGCTGGCTCGAAGAACGACCAGACCACGAACATCAACTGGACTACGGTCCAGAACAAAGACCTCCGACCCTCAGCAGTTAGGTGGAGCGGGTACTGAAGGTTCACTTCCTAGAAACAGACCACACCGTTCCTCGGCACCAGCAGCCCTCACCAGAGGCAGCCAAGGACAAGGCGAGTCTTCCTCCTATCTACCAGACGCCCAGCCACAGAATGGATTCATCAACAGGCAAGTTCAGCCTTCATATGCAGCCTCGAGTAAGCAAATGCCGCTGACAATTCGCACAAACGAAGTCAACAAAATGCGATCACCAGTCAAAACGAAACAGGATTCACTGGATTCTTCCAACTGCATGATAATATCCTCAATGAGTACTCACGCCAAAACCAACCAAGGCGTGGAGAATGGAAGAATCTCCGCGCAGCTACATCTCAGGAAAGAGTACGGCAATAAGAAGTTTTCCAGTTTAGATACCGGTACTGAAGATACAGTGAAGCAAAAGCGATTAGCCCAAGTTCGGCTGCCGTCAGTTTCCAGAGAAGAGCATCGAAACCAAAAGCCACATCGGTCTCCTACACAAACTGACAAAACTGCCAGGAAACGGCCGGAGTATCACCTATCAAATCGATAACAAGTGAATTGGAATCTGTTGGGAGATGATGAATTTGCTTATATTTTCTAACCTCCATATTACTACAAGTGTAGCAAGTACATGAGTCTATAATTTATCATGTTGACGAAGTACATGTACTTATGGTAAGTACATGTATAAAAGTACATGTACATATTTTGTCAAGCTGTGCATGTGCTGTAACTTTCTAAATTGGCACAATTATCAGATTATATCAACTGCTATATCAGTACAGCTCCCTCCAAACATTATCTCCTACATATCCTGGATCTTTTCCTTTCTTTCAAAGTATTTCGTGCTGCCCTGTCATTGAAAGTACATTTCGTCCTGATACATATATAATGTAGTGAAGTTTCGAGTTTTAAATTTGCAGCTGTTTCGAGTATTTCGCCAATGCTGATTTGCATAGAACATGTGCATGGATGACAAGGTCTTGCCGGTGATATGTAGGAGGTATGTGTATCATGTGACCTAACGTTACACTGTCACGTGAAATTATTTTGCACTCATATCACAATCTTCTTTCAGGAAAAGAAGGTTCAAATATTTGCAACGTATTCGTGATATTGTCACCATAGTACATTGGCAACTTGGGGGGGGGGGGGGGGGGTTCGATTGTAGATGGCCATCACGTTTCAAGTTCATTTGTGGAAGAATGTTCATGCATGACGGGAGGGAAAGGGAAATATATACCAATCACTTTATGTCTGAGTACAGAGTATGAACATGTCTTTCTACAATTGTAGAAGGACTATTGTTGGGAACACTCGTGGTTTGCTTTTATGTTCTTCATGGTTGAATAATTATGCAATGAATTCTATGAATGGATCATTTCGAAAGATCAAGGTTACATTCAAGTTAGAGTATGGCGTACATCCGTGATCGAACTCAAATGTGTGCATACTGAAATGAAGTAATATGTACTGTTATTGCAACAAAGCTACTGATTTCTGCACTGAACATTGCACACAGAATATATGCCTCATGTCTGTGAGCTTGGTAATTGTGTTGTTGAAATAAATATTCTGCTGATTATTCGCTGTATTGATGTGTTATTGGTATAAATCATAGTATAATTTGGTTCAGATAAAACAAACCCCACAGCTTCACACCATTATGTCATGGTCAAAATGTTCAGACCAAGACACGTGAACTCGATATTTGACATGCTGGAAATGATCGTTGTTGGTCATAATGCAATCAACAGGTTCAGGTTTCTTGAGAAACACGATGTGTGTGTTCGGGTGAGAGTCTGTATGTTTTCGGTTACCGTGTTGATATTTAGGCGATACAATACATATAAAACACATATATAGTCATGTTTGGTGACAGGTTTTCATTAGTCTACTAAAATGTGAACTAAAACAGGATTCACTTCTGTTTATTCATGTACGTTGATATTGGTCCAGTGATATTTATCCACGAAATAATTATCAACAATCTTTTTCATGCAGCTATTGAGCGCATGAAAGTTTTTAATGGTTCATTAGAGAAGTTGACAAGACGTTAAACTTTGGAAAATTGCAAGCAGGACAAGGAACTATTCACAAGTTAGTATATTGAACATAGCCCATTAGTATATATGACCCACTTTATAGGCCCTTCACTTGCCAACACAAAGAACAGTGGATATCTCTGATCCTTGATGTGTCTACATTTACATGTATGCTCACAATGAATGTCTGTGTTATACACATTTAAACGGTTGCCAGTTCTCCCAGTTGTGTTATTATATCAACAGATGCGAGTTTCAGATCGCTTTATAGACATAACTTGACGTAAAGCATTTTTACCAAAACAAAGTGGGGACGACAATGATTTGCCATCCTCAAATTTGGGACGCTACACATGTATATATGTACAAAATGTGGCACACCACTGGATCAAATGGTCCCTTTGTCATTAAATCAGTTGAGATTTGGTGCTTGGACCCATTGTGGTATTGTCCAGTGTCGAAGCACGGGTGAACTGCTACTACAAGCTTTCACTGCAGAATTACAAAAGTGGGTGTCGCCGTTTCTGCAAGAGTATGTCATCAATTATGCACAGGTCTTTTTCCCGACAGATAGAGTTCTCCGGTGGCCAATATGTTTTCAGTCTGGGATCATCAGTTGCATTGCCGCCTGTTTGCCGTTGGGCAGGTAGAGTCTATCTGTCTATAGATACCTAGCTGCATGCAGTCTACAGTGTCTATTGGGCTTGTCGAGCGGTGCACACACTGATCGACGTTAATTGTCATTATACATGTATCGCAGACGATATAAAATTCAATGATAGCACAAATGAATGAATGCATCATTATTTATTCATGTGTTTTGACTCTAATTGGACCGGTGCCTTTCCGAACACCGAGTATCATGGATCATTTCGGGACTGAGCAGAGACATTTGGTGATGCAATCCGCAACGACAGGGACCAGCAGCGAGGGTTGACTAGCGGATGTTTCAAGACAACACAGGGCTTCTCCAACTGGACTTCACTCTGGGGATAAATTATTCACACATCTTTGCCGCAGTATTGCAGTGGTCCCTGCCGAACAAGTTTAACAGATACATGTGACCAACATATACGAGTTAAAGGGTTGTATAATGTTTTGACTGGAGGTACTGTATTGACTAAATCAGGCACGTGCATATCAGCACATATTGAATGAACAATGGATTATACATGTACATGTACGCGATGGGATTAACACACACCTTTGTGAAACAGTAAGCAAATCGTATAACATTATATTCTCCTTTTTGTATTCATCATTTAAACATTCATGATATAATTACATGTATACTAGTAATCTCCATAGTATATAACAACGAATAATATAATAATACAATAATAATATTGAAATAATAATACAATAATAATATTGAACAGCGCATATCATTACAATGTACGTCCGTTTAGGCTCACATATTTAGGGGAAATGATACATCAATCTGGTTTTGTGTAATGCACCAATGTATTCCTAAATGTAGGCCTATATGTAAAGTTGATGTCGGTCAACACTGTTACAAAGGAGGTTGTCATTTACACGTACGGTTCGACCAGATCATTTCGCCCGAGTATCTAAATTGTCTGTTCCACAGGCTACTACTCTTTGCGTTCGCGCTTTGATGGTGGGAACGGGATCACTTTACAGCAAACTCTCGCGGGCAACTTGCAGAGATGGGCATCCTCTGGAGCCTCTGCTGCAAGGACGGCGCTGAACCCATCGGTCCGACACACACACAGAAGAAGGCCTCGGCTCGGCTCGGCAAACAAAACCAGCAGCAGGGCCCACTGGCGCCCACGTGGGGACCACCGTCCACCCCGAAGGACGGTAACAAGCGTTCAAAGCTACTGGACTCCGGGGACGGCTCGCCCACAAGCTACAGCTCCATCAATGGTACGGGACCTCTGCCAAAATTCCCGCCCCTGGCCGACAAGAACCGGCCGGAGAGGGACAAGAAGAAGGGCTCTTGGAGTCGGGCGCACACGCTATACGGACCCGGGGACCCCGGGTATGTGTCCCCCGGCTCCCCGCCCTCATCCCCCCGGGACGGGAAGGCTGGCGCCATGGGACGCAGCTTCTCCTTGAACGTCGGCAGGCCCGGCTCCGGAGACAGGCGAGCTCGGGGGAGTCTGAGGCTCGCTAAAAATAAATAGGTTGGACGTCTGGGCTGCTGCCACTTGTACATAGTTTGAAATTATATAAATTTATTTGTGATCCGTGTACATACTACATGTGTGTATGGTGACTTTCCGGTCCTCCCGTGATTTCATATGATCATTGTGTATACTTGGTGGTGTTCGCGATAGTTATATAGGATTCTGTGGATTGAAAATTATTTTAAAATCTTTACGGTTTCAAAATTATTTGATACTTGAATACCCCTATAGTAGCCTATTCACCAGCATCATTCTGGTCAATATTGATGCAATGTAACAAAACACTTCCTAAATTAACTGGTTTGCATGAGGATATGATCACTCATTACTCAGACAAGGATTCAATGCTTAGTAGTAACAAAATCGACCAAAATTTACATTTCAGGTTTATTCATACTGTACTTTGTGCAAATGGATACATGTACATTCCTATTATCACAATACAATTAGTGGATACAGCCAGTGTCGCCTTCGTGTATCAGTTCTACAAACCTTGGATGGACCAAGTCAATTACAATGACAAAACCGTAATTCAGTACGACTACTAGTAACCATTATTTCAGTACGGCTTCAATACCAGGATATGTTACCAGTATTGAAAGAATCAGTTGTATGTTTGCAACTCAGACAACCACAGACATGAATTCCTAAGACAGGCATTCATTAGAGGTTCTGAGCAGACGAAACAACAATTCTTTAATCTGGAAGTAAATCCGCAAAAGGTCATTGTAAAACAGTTACACGAAGAACCGCCGACTGCTTCGTAAGTGTTTAATATAAATATAGATAAAATAGTCCTATTCCAGAAAATAATAAACAATCTTGCCAAAAAAAAATCTGCTATTTAACATAGTCTCAATCAGTTGGTGTGTGTGGCCACATGTATACATAGAATTCGGTATGCATAAGCGTGTTGATAAAAACAATCAACTTCGTGATGTTGGTGGGTTCCTCTCCAAAAGAACATGACAATTCAATTCGCGTCTTGTTTACAGAACGCCTCATCAATATCCTATACGAGTCGAACAACGTAACAGTTCGGAATATGTTTCAAAGAACTTAATTTGAACCATAGGAGAAACTTGGATAACAAATTGAAAGGTTCTCTGAAGAACTCGAAATGTTCCATTTAAAACCTTAAGTATTTATAATGAACCAGTATTGAACGACTTGCAGGTTCTTTACCGAACCTGCAAAAAGTGAATGTTCACCAAAGAACTTGAAATGTTCAATACATGTAGTGAACTGATTATTTTGGATAGAACCAGGAAGAGTTCTTCAAAGAACCTAAAAATTAGTTTGATGATTCCTTGAGGTAATCAAAAGGTTCAATTCACTGATTGTGAAAGAACTCGATTTGAACCTTAACAAGAATCTTATCTCATAATCATTATTCTTTACACATCGAAGAACATTCGAGGTTCCGAGAAAAAAGTTCCATACAAAGAACCTTACAAAAAGGTTCTAGGGCTAAATAGAAATTTTGGTCATTCCATATTTGAAGAAGCTTAGAGAACCATAACAGATTCTATCTAGAACTTATTGTTCTATTAGAAGAGTGTATTGCCATCTCGTGGTTACCACAAACGAGACAGTCCATTTGTACAGCCTACGATTTAACCAAGACGAGCCACTTTGGAATTCGACAGTACATGTAGATCTACGTGCAATGACCAGACGATTTACCTTTTGCGTCATGTCTTTCTTGGGAACAGACCCACACCAACTTCTTATGTAACAAAATATATGGTCTACCTTCATGATAGCGTTAGTTGTCAGTTAATAATAGGGGTTAGTATTAAAATAATATACAATTTATTAATATAGTTTCATTGTACTGTATACACCTTAACCTCCATCGATCACTAAATGTACGTCGAAAGTATTTCTTTTAATTCCAAAATTGCTGGTCCGTTAAAATGTCAATTACTCCCGTTGCTGGACGACTCAAATGGACGATTTAAGAAATCTTCGATACACGTTCTATATAGGCATCACTTTCCTGCGTTTTTTTCTCTCGCGGGTTTATCTTCTTTCGGGTATCTGGGCTGAAAATTATTTTGCATATATTATAACTTGGATAATCCTGATCTACAGGGTCATAAATTTATAAATGACTGTACTTGAAGGAAATACTTAGAGTCAGTTGGAAACTATCTTCGAAAATTAGGGCAAATCATTGGGTCCATGACACTTACTATAAATTTAGGACTTTTATTCGGGTGGCCAAACTGGCAGTCTTTCGTGTAACACTGGTCCCCGTATCGACACAGCTTGAACACTGATGGCGGCCGTCGGAGGGAGCGCCTCTGTTGGTCATTACCAGCCGTCCCTCTCGCCCGCTCTCTGTCGGGAACGCTAGAGCTGCGAGTCCTTGGTCTCAGCTCTGGGGACAGGCTCCCTGGTAGCGAGGGACTCGTTCGCATCCCGCGGGATACCTCGTGCGCTCCAATGATTATTTGTTGTCCAAGCTCCCGTGCACTGGACGGTCTGTTCCGAGGTGTTTCTTGCGAGTCGGCTCGTTCGTTGGCCCCCGCCCCTTGCTTGCTGTCCATCTCCAGCAAACAAAGGGACACGTTACTGGGACGGGGGCCTAGATACACCACTGTAGGCCTACACCTCAGATACGGGTGTAGCTGTTGGAGTTGAAAACAAAGCACGGTCACGGCACTAATGTAAGAAAATATACTTGTACAAGGGGTAAGTGACAATCTAAAGAGATATTTGATCATAAAATGTAAAGTGCTGCAAAACGTATATTAGTGAGGCGATTCATGAGGCAGTGGTACCAAAAATTGAACTTGGGCCTAGAAATGGTCTTGATTTTGATAGTAGGCCTATATGCAATACGCCAAGGTGTGACATGCAGGGCCGATTCCAATGTGCTTGGTTGGTTTCAACAGATGTGTGGGACTTGCTAGGTGTATGAATGGAACAATGATTCCATTTTTCGTATTCGTTTTGGCTAGATTGAAAGTGTGAAAACACCTCTTTTCGATAAATGTTCATTTCAAGATTTTTGTTTTAGATTCCACTTTACGATTTACGATTTAACGTTTTTTACTCCACGTTTTGATACAATTTGCTTACGTTTTGAGAACTAGGCCTAAGTGCACATACGTTTTGAGATATTTCATATTTTGTGGCCAAATTAAGCAAAATGGTCACGGCAGTATGACGGCACTAATGTCGACAAATATTCAACGTGCATGCTGAACGTTTTGTTTGTTCTCTCGATGGAATATAAAAAATGAACATATAAAAATTTAAAATTTAACATATTTTGTTCAAACTGGGAAAATATCGCAGATATTCTTTGGTCTATTGCATGTACCCACAGAAACGGTATCAACACTATATCCATGGCAGGATTATGGTGGGTGTCTACACATATCATGCATATATGGATGAAATGACATCGAGATAAGTATCAGATATGATATCTCGATTCAATACAGGCCTAGCTATGCCTACTGTATGGGGTCTACTGCCATGGCTCTAACAATAATGCTTTCAGGTATACACATTTCGTAGAGTACCCCAATGGAATATTGAAGCAGAATATTTTATCACGGCAAATAAACCAATGGCAGTCGGTCATCCTCCAAAAAACAACAACAACGTTTAATGACCTATCTCTAGGCACTCACCTTGTATAGGTACATGTATTCCAATAATTGCACCACCATTATCAACACCACAACGATTCCAACCGCTATAGTGTGACAGTTTAGATAGGCTTATTCTCCTCCATGTATACATTTGTACATAAATCAATAGATACATATATAGGCTATTGTTCATGTAGCAATGAGGCTAATACCTATACTAACGAGCAATATAGGTGATAGGCAGGCCTATAGCTACATAGGCTACGATCGTATTTGGTCCAAAAACACATAAGCCCTCAGCAGCTAAGGACAAAACAGGGTCGGTCTATGTGGCCAGATTACATGTGTAGTCTATACTACTACCAAAGACCGTCTTTGCTACTATGGTTATAAGGTTATGTTCGAGAATTTCGATGGGTTTTTATTGGAATTCCCACTGTCCTTCCCCGTCGCTGTTTGGCGAAAAAACATGGGCTCGATATACCGGTAGACATACAATGACGTTATTTATCTATTCAGATCAAAACCTATTAATCTCTTTATACGAACAAAATAAACTAATTTCACTTCAATCATATGTTTACCTGCTGATTGAATGATCCAAGCTGCAGTACGTCTCTTCCTTCCTGCTCAAGCAATGTACAGCGAACTGAAACCAGGCCGGAGCGTTGATCATAACGCGCAACACGCTGGGATTTTCCGTGGGTAATCCCGGTGGAATGAGCGCAGGGACTGAGCTTATTATTTCACATAACGAAAGTCACAGTCAAAATATTATTCTGCATTTGACAAGTAGATTCAAAGTGAAAATTTCGCACTTCTTGCCAGTTTGGTAATTTCATAAGCTAAAGCAAAATGTAAGAATACATAGGCCTATACGTACAATGCCATGAGAGTAGACCTATACTATAACAAATAGTCGAGTTCGTTTATCAGTGAAACACGCTTTTTGGCCGTAGTTTTGTTTTGGATGATCAAATCAACTTAAAATTTTGTGTGTCTTAATTGAGTATCATGCCGTAATTTTTCACCGAATTTCATAATTCCATCTCAACAATTGAAAAAGTTGGTAATCTACCCCAATATTAAATTCAGCCCAAACATGGAAGCCCAAATTATTCGATGTTTGAGTGATATATTTGCTTCAAAATAAAGATGTTCAATTAATATACACAGCGACTATGCCTTCCGACTTCAAATTAACGCAATAGTTTCATTCTGTATGGGCATAAACTGGATAAAAACCCTGAATTTGTTGGAATTTATTTGACTGAAATTTAACATTGAGGTAGATTGCCAACTTTTTCATTTTTCGAGATAAAATACTGAAATTCGATGAAAAATTACGGAATGGTTCCCAATTAAAACACACACAATTCCAAGTTCATTCGATTATCCAAAACAAGATTAAGGCCAAAAAGCGTGTTTCACTGATAAACGAACTTGACTTTTTTGTTTTAGATCCATAGGCCTAAAAGACAAAATAACATTCACAAGTCATGACCGGTATACCCTAAATTATTCCTGCCAGAAACCCAATAAGGTTTCTGATTCTACATAACGAAAAGCCTGGGTCAGAACAAATTAAAAGTGTAAAGTTCGCTATCCCGGATCCTCGCAGGTAAGCCGCTCACAGTGGGTCACGGCGGACGCACGCCCGCTATCCCGGATCCTCGCGGATAGTCCGCTCACCGAGGGTCACTGCGGGCGCAGTATTTACTTTAGAACCAGGTACTTCTTAACCAGGTAGCAGCCCGCCCAGCAAGCCCAGACGTACGGACACCACTCATCAGATACTGGATCATCACCGTGGTGTTAACTGTGGCCGGCTCGCCGACGGCACTGCCGCAGGGATAGAAACCTGGACAGCCGGACGGTCTGCCAGAGCCTGTGTCGCACCATCCCAGGGCGAGAGACCGGTGATCACAGGGACTAGACGCGGCCCCCGGAATCATTACGGCCCCCCTCCTGTCTCCCCCCCCCCCCCCCCCACCTATGGGAATCGTCCTCAGGGCCCTCGCGGTGAGTAGGGACGTAGAGCTCATGGCCGAGCCCTATATGTCGCGTCCTCTCACCTTGCCAGCACTGAGACAACTCCACGGACCCCTACTCTCAAAGTGTATACGTAGTGATAGATCGCAAAGTCTAACGGGAAGTCACAAATTACATCACCAACTGCATCATTACGGTATGGATGGAATGATGAATTTATTCAGGGGGTGAGCCATCAGGATAGCCTAAGCCTAACCCACGAAAGTGCACGCACTTACTTCCAGTGGGGTCCTGTTTTGTGTGGTGTAGGCTATGTGCTATTTCTATAGCGGCCTGGAGCAGATCCGACATATAGTAGCTTCCCCATCATCACCGCTGAAAATCCCAGTGCCGCTATCGTAATCCTCATCCAGCACCAACTTTAATGTCCTCTCCGGGCCGAATGACAACATATCAGGTGCTAAATTCGCCAATGAGCGAGACCCGGGATCGAACCCGGGAACATTCGTTTTAGAGGCATTAACGTTCTACCACTGAGCAACTGACACCCAATTATGTATTGGTGTTTCTATCAACATGAACATGATAATGTTTAGTATATTTTTAGGTTACCGGACCTTTGGTCCGATAACCTATTGGCATGGCGTTGCGTCCGTCGTCCGTCCGTCCGTCTAGCCGTCCGTCCGTCCGGCTGTCCGTCCGTCCGTCCGTCCGTCCGGCGTTAACATTTTTATCTTTAAAGTTAACGATCGAATCTTTCTGAAATTTTGCACAAAAATGCCTAAAAATATTTTGAGAAGGAGGTATTTTTTTGTTTTTTGATTTTCGCATTTTTTTCAAAATGGCGGCCGTTTTTGTCGAAAAACGCTCAAATTTGGACTTTGACGGCCATTTTCTCAAAAACTGTCTGATCAGTTTTGAGTTTTTGGTTTCAAAAGATTCCCCTCATATACCTCTGTGATATGTATAAGTTTGGTTGCCCTAAATTCGCCGGTTTCCGTGTGGCGGCCATTTTGAATTTTTGTCGGGTCGGCGAAAAAATTTTTTTTCGCCCCAAATCGCATTACTATCCATTTTGGGCTATTTCTAGGGCAAAAAAAAATTTTCACCCTTTGAAAAGATTTTGAACTTAGAAAATTTTTGGCACTTTTTTCCTTCATAATGGGAGCTGTCCGGACTGTACTCATAGAACGCTTGAAGATAGAGCTTAGAAATTGGCACTTTCAAATGGGAAGTCATATATGGCGACTTGTGTGGTGACCTTGAATTTGACCTTGGATGACCTTGAAAGGTCAAAACAGCCATTTTTGGGTTGAAAAATGCTCAAATTGGCACCTGGTCTGTATTTTCTCAAAAACTGTCTGATCAGTTTTGAGATTTTTGTTTAAAAAGATTCCTCTTATATACCTCTGTGACGTGTATAAGTGTTGTTGCCCTTGAATCGCCGACCTCCGTGTGGTGGCCATTTTGAATTTTTGACGAGTCGGCGAAAAAAATTTTTTTTGTCCCAAATCGCATTACTATCCATTTTGGGCCATTTCTAGGCAAAAAAAAATTTTCACCCTTTGAAAAAAATTTTGGACTTAGAAAATTTTTGGCACTTTCTTCCTTCATAATGGGAGCTGTCAGGACTGTACTCATAGAACGCTTGAAGATAGAGCTTAGAAATTGGCACTTTCAAATGGGAAGTCATATATGGCGACTTGTGTGGTGACCTCGAATTTGACCTTCGATGACCTTGAAAGGTCAAAACAGGCATTTTGGGGTCAAAAAATGCCCAGATTTGCCTCTATAGGTGAAATGCTTGCAGATAGAGCTTATGTTTGCATTATGCACATATAGGAAGACATATATGGCACAACTAATGATGACCTTGAACTTGACGTCAGATGACCTTGAGTGCCAAATGTCTGACTCGGAATGTGTAAATTGACTTGAGCGGCCTAAACGATTCCACCCAGATATACCTTTGTATTATGAACATATAGAATATCAAATGCCGCACACATACATGTAGTGGTGACATCGAAGTTCACACAGATGATCTTGATTGGTAAATCTCAAGGTCATATGTTCACACTGCGAACCTTGATTGGTAAATCTCAAGGTCTGTTACCTGCCAATGCTGCCATGGCCAAACCAAAATTGTCCGGTAACCTATCTTAGCCTTTGGGCTAATTTTTAAACACCAATTAATAGTTGTTTAACACCAATTTTTCGCCCTTGTATTGTGTGTAGGCATACATAGGATCAGTGCAGGCCCACATGTTTTAAAGGAGCGGCGCTGACAAATTTATAGGCCTATAGGCCTATAGGCATTCAGAACACACTTCAAAAGTGACATTATCCTCCAGCTTCTGGAGCCCTTGAGACTCAAGACCCCCCGCCGTAATAAGGTCTTCGCGCCTTCCGAGCGCTCGCAAACATTGGATGCCCCTCCCCCGAACTTAAACTCTGGTTGCGCCCCTGGATTAATGAATTGAATATGGAGCAAACACGGGGGCAATTCATTATTTATTAATTTTTTTTTTTTTTTAAAGTGCAAATCGTGGGGGTTTTTTTATTCTCCACTATCTTAATGATACAACAGAAAAGTTGAACCGTGGGGAACATCATTGCTTTTCTTCTATCTACCGGTTTCAAAGGCCAGATAGTGAAAGAACGGTTATGTTTTATTAATAATACCGACTATACACGTTTATTAGGTGGTGAAATAAAAAGAGGGCTTACCCAATCTACTATGTTCACTTGATAGGATCGAACCAATGAAATGTGCACGCCGGGATCGGATTTTCGCAGTAGAAATTCGAACAAAAAGGTTACTAAAATTGATTATTTTCTGAAGAAGAAAACGGTCACAAATCCATAAACCTAGGATTAAACAATGCATATTTCATATATGAGCTAGCTCTAGGTCTACATGTGTGAACCTTCAACACTAAAATGCATTTCTTGTTATCTGTAGGGCCATATGCGTATATTTTCTCATCAGTGTCCAGGTATTTGCCATGAAAACATGCCTGGCTGGTCTGCAGGCTGGTGAACTTGAGTGTACGTATAGTTAGAACTGCCGGAGTGCCAGTCGTTGGTTAATCACACATTGATCGGGCGTTAGTTTAGATGTTTCGCGCTATCAAATAATTTTTCCATTAAAATGAATTATTGGGAAAAACCGTCATGGATAAATTTCAAGAGTAGCGGAGTGAAACAGGTTATAATTTGGAAAAAAAAATCATATATGCATGTACACGTATATTCGCATTATGCATGTACCCGAATCCTATACCAGATTCTACGGCTACAAATTATATCTGAAAAGATCCACATCTCTGATGGATACGGGTCTCTTTGACTGTTTGGCTTGCTCCGCGAAGCTAGTAAGGGACAAAATGACGTTTGAACAGGTAAACTAGCATTAATAATGTTCACATGTGGGATAAATATATAGGCTGTTGTTTGTCCATTTAAAAATAATGTACCGGACCAGATGGCTCATGTACGGCCGTGCCCCGTATTCAGACAAGCTACCTCTCAAGGACTACGGCTGGAATTTTTTTAGCATAACGCTGGTGGGCTTGTATAAAGGGTTTTTGTTCTGAGTGTACACAGGACCATAGCTACTGGATGTGATAACTCGTTTGGATACATTCAGAATAAGTGTATGTTTGTATATAGAATGTGAATCATTCGAAATGGGACCTTCAAAGGGGAAATCAGATATTGCGGTTTGAATGGTGACCTCGAATTTGCCCTTGAATGACCTTGGAAGGACAAAACGACCTTTTTTGTCTATTCAGACAATTTTCATCAAAATGCATAAGATACTCCCTAATATATGTATAAAAGTTTTGTTGCCTTTGAGTCGACGGTCTGTGAATATATGCCATTAACGAAAAAAAAAAACCCTTTCAATTTCAAGATGTAACTTGATTTTGTGTTATATCCCATACAGAAAATGTGTGTTCGGCAACACTTACGAACATGTTTTGGCAATAGGGTTGTAGATCAGTGTAACAATTTATATTTTGGAAGATCAATACTCTGGGCAATTCTCATGACCTCACCGGTGAGCTACAGCACTCTTGGTGCTATGTTATATACTTGTTTTGTCTATCAATTTGCTTGAGAGGGCCACAATGGAAATTAGTATTTAATTACTTTCTTGTGCTGCCTCGGTACAGTGTATGTTTATGTACTTTAGTGCACTCGGTACAAAAATACCAGTGTAGATTGTATATATAAATCCATATTATGTCATTTTTCGAAACGTACCAGCCTGCCAGGCAAGAAAAAAAAAACCATGACGTTTATTATCACAACAACATCTTTATTCACAAAGTAACTCATGCCAAAAATGTAAAATAAATGACATTTGACATTTTGCTAGGCAATTAAATAGTTTTTAGGTTACCGCACCTATGGTTCGAAAACCTATTGGCATGGCGTTGCATCCGTCGTCCGTCCGTCATCCGTCCGTTCATATTTTTATCTTTAAAATTGACAGTCGGATCTTTCTGGAATTTTGTACCAAAATACTAAAAAATATTCCCAGAGGGAGGTATTGTTTTTTTTTTTTTAAATTTCAGGGTTTTTTTTCAAATGGCGGCCATTTTTGTCGAAAAACGGCCTGTTATGGGCTTTGGCGGGTATTTTAAAAAAATCTGTTCGGTAACTGTTTTTCTTATTGATGCATAACACTCCTCGTATGCTTATTATCGAATTTACAGCCTAGGAATCAATTGTGCACAAATAGGAAATGATATAAATTGAATATTGTCATGACCCTGAATTTGACCCTCGACCTTATTTTCAAGGTCAAATAAAAAATGGTTAATATTTCGCTTATTATCGACCTTACAGCTCAGCAATCAATTGTGCTATCCTGAATATTGTCATGACCTTGAACTTGACCTTTGACTTCATTTTTGAGGTCAGAGCACAAAATGGCTGATATCTCGCTTGTTCTCGACTTTGCAGCTTAGGAATCAATTGTGAACAAATAGGAAACGATATATGCTGAATATTCTCGTGACCTTGAATTGACCACTGACCTTATTTTTAAGGTCATGGGACAAAATGATAATTTCTTAAATATATATTTCCGGTAACCTTTTTTAGCCCTTTGGATAATTTAACAGAGGGGAAAACAGCAAGATGGAAACCATTCAATATCCTTCTCGATATTCGGAGTTTCCTTTTTTGGAAAAAAAACATCAGTTTTGGGGATAAAAACGACCAAAACTTTTTTGTTGTTTTATCAAAATAATTGATATTTTCACCTGCCCGCTGACGGGGAAAAAAGAAGAAAACCCCAACAATTATGACCAACTTACACGAAAAATTGGTATTTCATGATACTCTATTGCAGAAGTACCTGTTAATATATTTTATTAAAAGATATTGTAGATATATTTCACATAATCCAAAAGTGACGAGTTAATTTTATTTCCGGTAACCTTTTTTAGCCCTTTGGATAATTTAACAGAGGGGAAAACAGCAAGATGGAAACCATTCAATATCCTTCTCGATATTCGGAGTTTCCTTTTTTGGAAAAAAAACATCAGTTTTGGGGATAAAAACGACCAAAACTTTTTTGTTGTTTTATCAAAATAATTGATATTTTCACCTGCCCGCTGACGGGGAAAAAAGAAGAAAACCCCAACAATTATGACCAACTTACACGAAAAATTGGTATTTCATGATACTCTATTGCAGAAGTACCTGTTAATATATTTTATTAAAAGATATTGTAGATATATTTCACATAATCCAAAAGTGACGAGTTAATTTTAACTCTGTTAAAGCCAAGTGATTTTTTTGGAATGTACCACTTTCTAAAGCCTGGTTTACACGATCAATTAACTACTTCAAATTTTCTACTTCAAACTACTTCAAACTCTTATAAGATAGTTTGATGTAGTTTGATGGTGGGGTCTACACGATCAAACTTGTCACGTCAAACTACTTCAATATACATCAAACTTTTCCAAATTCCGATTTACACGGTCAAACGTCTCACTTCGAACTCCTTCAAATTCCTTCAAACTCCATCAAAATACATCCAAATTTTCATTTGACGTTAATTATTGATGTTCCTTTGTTTAAAGTTGCATTTAAACTGAGTCTGAACGGCTGTGTCATATACCTCAATGTCACGAGTTTCAAAATGAAAATAATGTTTTTTCTTAATTGGATATGGACACGAGCTTGATCGAATAGTTTGACTGAGTTTGAAGTAGTTTGAAGTAGATTGATCGTGTAAACCAGATTTTAGGCCCATATTAACTCTTCAATGACTTTCATATTTTTTTTATTCCGCTTTCTGACATTAGTGGAAGTTTTACAGCCTCTGGCTTTGGTACATACCAAGAAGATAAATGAACACTAAATATCTTATGCTATTTTTTTTTGTCAATGTATTTCATTTCAGCTCTCTCCCCTATTCTGAAAAGATGTTTGTGCTGATTGCATTTCTGAAATAAATTTGATGAATTGACCCAATCTCGTCCTAATATCTTATATGCATGAATGGAAAGGGTCAGTTATTCGCCTAATTACACATTTGGGACTCACTGAATCGCGGACAAAAAGGGCATCTGGAGAATAAACCAGAGAGTATAGTTCTATACTCTCTGGATAAACCCACGCGGCCGTGACAGCGACTGGCAAGCATCTATCGTAGATCTAGTTTAATTTGTAGTCGGTGTTTAGTTTTATGTTGAGCGGTTGTTTTCGAATTTGACAAAACTGTTTCCAAGCAAGAAATGTTGTTAAATTGATATTTGTATGCGTTTTATGTAAGTTACATCAGGAAAGGTCACTTGTAGTGTACACATGTCAATATGGATCAACCAGATAACGGCCAAAATGAATGGGAACTGAGCAAAGAGAATGTTTTGCCTTTGCGGCAAGGCAGAAAAACGTCCCACTTGACCGCTGCTTCTCTGCAGCCTCATGCCTTGGACCAAGCCGCGAAACAACAACGAATGTAAGAAATACAGTACAGAAATACATCATTTTTAGGAAGAGCCCCTGCTCTTCCTCTATGATGTTGGTTTTTTTTGGATTTTTGAATTTTTTCTTTTGTTTACATTCTTGAAAGTGCCACTTGGAACCACAACAGGCTATTCAACTGTGGCTAATTGGGAGGGCCCGGGGCCCGTTGGGAGGAAAATGACGCCCGTGTACCTAATCATGGTTAATGTAATAAGTTATTAGCGAAAATAATCCCAGGAGACGTGTGTTCCGACCGTTTTTTTTTTTTGTATGTCACCGTTTCATACCCATCACCACTCCCGTTTTGATCTCCACTGGAACAGTGCTTTCTTGCAATCATATGCACTCAAAGTTTTGGATATACATTCCGCACAATATATAGATACATTATGGTATTGCAACAATGAAAAACAAGTTGATACGGCAACATAATAATTATGTGTTAGTGGTGGTATTCCATATTCCAGTGGGCAAATTCAATTCTCGTGTGGCCCCGATAAGCAGTCACGGCAGTCGGCCCGCCAGCCAGAGAGTCACTGAATTGTCCAATCGGGAAGCTGTCTTGGCGGACACACCCACATGTTTATGAAATACACGTGGATATAATAATATGCAAATGATCACGTGAGCGAGTCCCGCCAATTAGCGTACTGCCCCAAAAAATTGCTGCAGGGTCAAGGTCAAAATGCCAGCCGCCAAGAGATCGTCCAACTGAGTGCGGTATTTGTGGAAATACTTGTTACGACCCAAATAAATGGTCTTTTCTATGACTCTTTCTTACTTCACTGGTAATACTTCATAAAAATATCACCACCGAAAGCTTGTTTATGGGGGAATTTAATTAAAAATGCCATTGAAGTGAAGCGAGATTTCAACGAGATTTGACTAAAAGGAACAGTCGGAAACAAACAAACAAAACTTGGCAGATTTGCGGAGCTTTTACACGGGAAAAAACTTAGTTTCCTCCTAAAATAAGCAGAAACAAATGGATACTAGATCTAGCACTTTTATCATGTTTATGATAGTTTCATATTGCCGACGAGAATTGTCAGTGCTGATTTTGATAGCAGTCACACGAGCGGCGATTCGGGGTGGGGGGTGTGCCTGGGCTACTTCAGTATTTGGCAGCCGACACTGCACACTGACACAACATGTACGCTGATCTTCAAACCAACATTTGGGCAAGGAGAAACATGATCGCATTGATGAAAAAAGCTTTCATGCATGTCATGAATTATTGGAAATGCAGACAAGTTACTGAAATGTCTCTGCAGTACAAATCAAAACACTGAAAAAAAATCCATAAAGAAATTTAAATCTAAGACTAAAGCTCAAAAAACATTGTGCCTCCTAAATCAGAAAAACATTATCAGAACCATGAAAATCTTACACATTGGTCCCAAAAATAGTCGGGTGATTTTTAAACGTGTTCAACAAGGTAAAGCTTCTGACTTGTAGAGATTTCATGGCTGTAACGGAATAAGTAACATTAGTTTTATTGATTAAGTCTTATTGGCCACAATAAAAATAATTATTACAAGAAACATTTATTATTGGGTTCAACAATGTAAAGGTTCTGGGGCCCAGACGAGTCGACAGGTACCCAAATTCGGGGCGGGTCATACAATTACCTGGATCGGAATTTTGTTACTCGTATTTGAGAACAAATAAAGATATAGTTTTGAATATTTGTGACACTAGTAAAAGCACAAGAATGACAAGGAAATCATCAGGAAAAAAAACGATAGTTTTAAGAGGTCATGACATTGTGATCTTTCTCAAACTTGAAAATACCGGTAATTACTGACGAAACAAATAATATGTGTTAAAGATCAATGTCTGGCGTTTACGTGTTACAAATTGCTTCAGTGAGTATCATTAAAATTTTGCTATATATTTGGACGGGTCGGGTCAGACGACGCAGGTACCCGGTTCGGAAATTTCCGACTCACTCGGGCCCTAAAAAGTTCTATCCAGTCATGACTAACCGAATAGGTTATCATTAGTTTTACTAGTTAAGTCTATTATTGACCACAATAAAAATAGTTACATGACAAGAAAATAGTTACATGACAAATTTATTGGCCCAATAAGGTATAGATTCTGCCCAGTAGAGTTACAATATGGCCACAACATATATGTACCAAATCAAATACAATATTCAAGGGTTTTTAAATAGTTCTGTGCAAACATTTTCGAAGCTCTTCCTTTGAGGCCAGTGGCCCTTGTAATAATTTATTCTGTTGTTGTGGTAGCATGCACGAAGCTTTGGAGTGTACTGTATGCAGACGGTTTGTCATGTCTTGCTACTCTTGCACCTTGGCTTGGGTTTAAGTCTCTTAAACCTTGGGTTTAAGTCTCCGCGCAGAAATAGGCACGTCACCTGTATGTATTACATCATAAAGTATCACTTTTTGAATAGAACAGTACTTTGAAGTAGACATTTCACCAGGTATTAGCCCATCATTAAACGTAGATTCACGGGCGAACATAATTCCCCACATACTACGAGCCATCCGTCCTAAATTCGCCGCATTCCCAAATACGCCAACGTGGATTTCAGGCCTTGTAATGTAAATGAAACTAACAAATTTGATCGTTCCAGTAATTTATTTTCCACAAAACGACGTCTGAGTTCTGATAATATCAAGTTGGCGAATTTAGGACGGATGGCTCATAGACTAGCCATTCAATAGAGAGATATTACGCCCAACTTGAGAACGGCTGGTTTCCAAGACAACACTTACATATAGAACAGTTTAGAACCCCAAATATATCACTGCTTGCCACCAGCCTTGAAGTTCTGATAAATTATTTGTTCACGAAAATGTACACGTGTGTACCAAGATTATGTGTATCCGCATGTAATATTCAAGATATCACCACACCACTGGTGGTGCCATCTGGCAGAAAATGGTAGATTTACATGTTTTCCAAAGACGATTGCAGGGTAAACTGTGAGATGAAGGATTGAAAAAGTACAAGAAACACGTTGATTGAAAACGACTGTTTAATTCAATTGCAATTTAAATTTATCTACGATGATGGGTAACCGGTTACACCTTTTGTAACGGTTAACAGAACCGTAACCGGGTATCCGGCTACTTGTTGGAGCACTATATGATACTATGATTATAGTAAACTGGTAAATAAGCTTTACAATTTAAGTAGATCTATTATGATCATAGGGACAGCACAAGTACTCATCAACGAGTCGAATCACAGCAAGAACCGAGTTTTGAATTGATAGCTGAGTACTCTTCATTAAATTTTATACATGTATGGTTCTTGTATCAATCCGTTCATCGTAGTAAATACACACAATATATCTTCCTAATGTATGTCAGTTACTCTTTATATCTCATCTATCATTTGTCTATGTATGTTCCATGTATATATGTGTTTGTATCATCTTGCTACAAGCCTGAATAAATTCAAATCAAATCAAATACTCGTTGAACGAAACTAAGACATTTTTTTCAGTAAATATCATGAAATGAGTGCTCAAACTCATGACAAAACATTGAAAAAAAAATTGAGTTCTTGTTGACGTTGTTTCCAACAAGAACTAGCTGCGCCACCTGGCAAATCACTTACGCTGCCTCTAGACTCTAGCGGGTACACTCAGTACACTGTGAACTAAGTCACGTGATGCAAACGAGATGTCCGCGCCCATCTGAGAAGGAATGCAACTTAGCTGTTCAGTAATTTAGTAATTACATATCCTGATATATAATTCTAAACCGTTTGGCAAGTTGGCAACGTAAGATTTTACCTTCGGAATACCCCCACTCATTAATTCAGCAGTCTACTGGCAGCCCCAGTGCAATACATGGTGAATTGACGATCTATTCTAAAAATTTTGCCAATGCAATCTACAGTTGGTAATTTTATATGAATACTTGGTTACGAGTCGAGTCACAACACCCGAGTACTCGAGTTATGAAATCTGTACTTGTGATGACCCTACATAATCATAGATCTAGATGTAAGTTCTACCGTACCGCATGTCATGTAGGATAGATTGGTCAGTTGATCTCCATGTCATAACATATTACATAGCCAAATCATAATGTACTCGTTGGGTACATTATGATTTGGCTATAAGTGCGGCATGTTATAACATATGTCCACAGATATTGACCATTATTTTATATGTACAGTAAAGCCATGTATTTAAAATATTGAGGAAGTTAGTGCTCACATGATGACTGATGTGGATAGCTTCGTTCACCATTGATCCACTATTCTCTGTTAGGCCTATGATCGTACATATCTTTTGTATGGCAGGAAGTTTGAAGCCGAACTGAGAACATATGATGGGGATGACCCATTGGACGTCTGGGACCGGTAAGTCTGTCATACATCAATTGACCTTTCGTAAATGCCGTGAATCTTGTCCGAGTTTCACAAATTACGTGAGCAAACTTCTCTTTGGCCAATAATAACATTTTGCAGATTACGTCGAAAATGACGTATAAAGAGTCTGACAAACTGCAGTTGTGAAAGGTCAATTACTTATTCATGTTATTGTCATTCACAGAACTGACAGGGTATGAATATATGCATAAATAATAAAGTTGTCCCTGTAAGATAAGACACCTCGGAAATAAGACTTGCCTGTGTCTGCAGGTCTTTAAAGACTTTTGTATTCTCCAAAGACCAATTTTTAACATGTAAATGAACCTGTGAAATAAGACTTCCTGCAATATAAGACCTAATTTTTTCCCGCAAAAGGTGAGGTCTTATCTTACAGGGACCACTGTATACAAATTAAAAGAGCTGTTGATAATTCAAATATTTATTGCCATACCACTACCTCTATAATAAACTCTTTGGGTAATCTTACCTTGGCATTCAAAGAAGAGGAGAGAGAAATGAATGTCACAAGAATTTTCTTAAAATTCCTGACATCCATCTCGAACTCGAAATTGAAGGAAATTACTCTCACACATCTCAGATTCCCCGCGGTGTAGATGTGACGTCACACCGGTCATATGATTGACCTTAGCCGCCATTAATTTGCTCCTCCATTGTTGGATGTGCAGCAAGTCTTGCTTTCGGCATTCAAAGTCGAATTTCTTCACGTCTACGATCGTCTTTAGGCTGTTCTTTGCACAGCTTTTTCTTCAGTAGATCGTTCTTTCGTTGTTAGACTAGCTTAGAGTTAGTGATTTGCGATTTTTTTGGGAGGAAATGGTAAAGCCTCCCCAGGCCCCTTTCCTTCCCCCATTATCGCCCGTTTGTACTTCGATGTTTGATATGTTTCAGATATGAAGTGCATCGTTTGCAAACACTACCTTCCTAAGTGGGAGGTTCATAACGCCTGCTGGCAGTGTAGGGACACTGTTTATTGCCGTCCTTCAGCCACCTGTGAATTATGCGCGGATTGGTCCGTCGACGAGTGGAAACTTTGTCTTCAAGGCTTACGGGAGATTCAGGCCCGCAGGTTTGCTGGTTGCCCTACTCCCCCTTCCCCGTCAGATTCTGATAGCGCCAGGCCGCGTCCCAAGGCGTCTGAGGAACGCAAGCGGCGATTAGATTTGCAGTTATCCAATGCTGTTTGTGCTGTAAGTTTTGATTTATCATTGTCATTTTCTTTCAGCCAGGTACGGGTCCCGGGAGCCGCGCGTTCGGCTCTCGGCACCCTAACTTCCCCACAACCTACGGGTTTGTGTGGCTCACTTTTGGCTCCCTCTCTACTGGCCCCTCGTTCTCATGCTTCTCTGGCTGAACGACCTGGGTTTCAGTGTCCGAGTGTGGTTTCGGGGTCTGCCGGTTCCGTCGGGCTCACGACGGTTCCCTGCGCCCGGGATCCCTCTGGACAGAGAGTGTTGTTTCCCCCTCCGGGTCGGGCGCCTGCCCCCGGAGCTGGGTTTCAACCCCATAGCCAGGGCGGATTTCGGTCCGGGCCCGTGTCGCCAGTGATACGGCCGCCGGCACCCGATTTCCCGTCGGTTACTGGACCCCAGGCCGTGGCTACCGGAGCCGTGGCCAGTAGGGGCCGGGAGCCAAGGGCCATGAGCCGTCCAAACCCATGGGTTCCTGGAGTTTCCATGTCTCCACGGTTTCCAGAGTTTCCTTTTTCTGATTCGCCCTGTGTGTTTCAGATCGCCGAGGATATCAAGGACGATTCCCCTCTTACGGCCCTGCCCTCCGGTTTCGTCGCCTCCAGCCAGGGTATGTTGTCCTTCGCCCAGTTGGCGGACCAAGGGTCTTCCCGTGCGTCGGAGCCGTCCGGTGTTCCTGTCCAGGGGAGCTCTTCCACGACGTCAGAGCAGCGCCTTAGGGGCGAGCTTCAGTCTTTTCGGGAGGAGATGTTAGGCCAGTGGCAGCAGTTTCTGGCGAGGTTCACGCCTCCACAGCCGCCACCGCCCCCGTCTTCCCCTCTGCCTAGGGAAGAGCCGTCTTCAGATGAGGAACCTTCCCTACAGGTCTCTCAGTCGGCTGACCAGCCGTTACCTGGCCCGTCAGGCCTCACGCTTCCGCGAAAGCGTAAGGCGGACCCGGACCAGGAGGCGGACCAGCCCGAGTCCGACGACCCTCTCTCTTGGGGGGAGAAGTTGGATTTTGTGAAGAGGGTCCTCCCGGGTTTGTTGCCCGAAGAGCATGCTCCGGCCCCAGTCAAGAAGGTGGCTCGTTCGATGATTTCTTCTGAGTTGGAGCACCCCCGGCCGTCGAAGGACGCCTTACGGTTCCCTCTGTCGCAGGGAGTTCGCGGCTCCATGCAGGAGCGCATGGACGAGACCATCAGGTCCAACAAGTCGGCGATTGGCGCGTATCCTGCTCGCCCGTCTGTCAACGACTACTATACGTCGTCGGAGTTGGACGACAAGCCTACAGCTTTGAGGAGGCATCACCCCCATTACGCCTTTTTCAAGGAGCCTAAGGCCGTGGAGATCCCATGGGCGGCCTTGGCGGAGCTGCAGCACACGTTTCGAGTGGGGCTGGCCACGGATTCGGCCATGGACTGGCTGTCGATGGCTACGAGACGGGCCATTCTTCAGTGCCGTGACCAGGTCCTGGACAACCCTGACGTCGACCGGGATGATTTGGCAGAAGCCTTATTGAGCTGCGCTTCATTGGTCACCTCCATTGGCAAAGGTGTGGGTGACAAGGTGGCCCTGGACTCCCACTCACTCTGGGTGTCCGAGTTGTGGCGGCGTGACGCCTTCCTCTCATCCCTCAAGTTCGAGGTTCCGGACCAGCTCATGACAGACATGAGAGTTCTCCACCCCGTTATCCCCTCTTCCGGAGCCCCTACTTCACTTCTACTCCCTGACCGTTCTGCGGAGTTGCGGGAGGTGAAGAAGGAGGCCGACGAAAAGGCCGCGAAGTCCTCTACTTCCAATGCCCTCCTGAGCCAGTCGAAGTCTCTGGAACGTCTCACGCAACAGATGGTTTCGGCCTTTAAGAAGCCCCAGTCTGCAGTTCAGCAGTCTCAGCCTCAGCAGCAGCCGACTCGTGGCCGTGGTAGAGCTAGAGGCAGGGCCTCAGGGTTGCCCTTTCGCGGGGCCCCTGCCGGCAGCACCCGAGGAGACCGTGGTCGTGGCCGAGGCCGAGGACGCGGAGAGGCTCCCAAGCCCGCAGGGGAAAAGAAACCGGTTACGTATAGCTTCGGATTCCGGGCCGGATCCTTTGCTCGAGTGTCGAGAAGAGCTGCATGGTCAGCTCGTTTCGGTCGATATTCCTTCCTCAGACGAGCCCGTAGGAGCTCGTTTAATTCTGTTTTGGAAAGAGTGGGAGCGGCTCGGGGCTTGCCCCTGGGTCGTCTCGACGCTCCGTCGAGGATTCGGCCTGAAATTCGAGAAATTGCCACCGTTATCGCCCGTCCCAAGGGGTTTCACTCTTCCAAACGATCCAGAACGCCGCCGTGTTCTCCACGAGGAGATAACGGCGATGATCGAGAAACAAGCGATAGAACCTGCTCCCGGGGACACTCCCGGGTTCTACAGCGTGTTGTTTGTGGTTCCCAAAGCGTCGGGGGGTTGGAGACCAGTGATAGATCTTTCTCCGTTGAACAAGTTCTTAATCGTGCCGACGTTTTCCATGGAAACGCCGGAGCAAGTTCGTTCAGCCATGCCTCGCGATTCGTGGGTGGTAACGATCGATCTCAAAGATGCCTATTTCCATATTCCAATGAAACCTGCAGTTCGCAAATACCTGAGATTTCTCTATCTCGGCCGCGTATGGCAGTTTCGGGCGCTCCCGTTCGGATTATCGACAGCGCCGTGGATTTTCACCATGGTGGCTCGGGAAGTCCAGATTCTCGCCCACAAGCGGGGGATTTTTATCCACCAGTATCTCGACGATTGGCTAATCCGGCTCCATTGTCGCGAAACGCTGATCGTCCAAGCACAGTTTGTGGTAAATCTATGCTCACGGATGGGGTTCAAAATCAACCAAAAAAAGTCCGACTTGTCACCGCGTCGAGACTTCGTCTTCTTGGGGTATCGTTATCAGACTACCTCAGAGACTGTTTTGCCGACGCTGGATCGTCAGTCAAAATTATCCGTGCTGTCAGAAGGCTTCCTTCGTCGCATTCCACAGACGGCCAGACGCTGGCAGTCCCTTCTCGGGATGCTAGCTTCCACGGAAAAGTTAGTTCCGTTGGGCCGCCTGCACATGCGGCCTATTCAGCGGCATCTACACTCTCAATGGTCCCAGGTCACGGGAGACAGATCCCAGCTCGTGCAGGTCTCTCCGGAAGTCGTTTCCCATCTGCAATGGTGGCTGGATCCCGTCAATCTGCTCCGAGGGTCGTCATTCCGCCGGCCGCTTCCATCCAGGCACGTATTTACGGATGCCAGTATGGACGGCTGGGGCGCTCACTGGGACGACAGCGAGGTCTCGGGCACCTGGTCTTCGTCTCAGCAGGAATGGCACATAAACCTGTTGGAACTGGAGGCCGTGTTCTTGGCTCTCAGGCATTGGGAAACACATTTCCTCAATCAGGCTGTGTTGGTGGCCACCGACAACTCCACCGTTGTCGCTTACATCAACAAGCAGGGCGGTACGAAGTCCCAGTCGCTGTGCCAGGCCGCTATCGACCTCCTGCTCTGGTGTCACGACCGGGGTATTTCGCTTTTCGCGAGGCATATCCCTGGTCATATGAATGTTTGGGCGGACCGCCTCTCCCGGAGGGGCCAGGTCCAGGCCATGGAGTGGAGTCTTGCCCCCAGGGTATTCCAATCTCTCTGCGGCCTATGGGGCACGCCGATGGTCGATTTGTTTGCGACCCGGTGGAACCACAAACTTCCTTCGTTTGTGTCTCCCATTCCCGATCCCACGGCCATGTCAGTGGATGCGATGTCGACGTCCTGGGAGGGCATGTACGCGTATGCTTACCCCCCAGCGGTGTTGTTGGACAAGGTGATCGCCAAGTTTCGGACTCACCAGTGTCGCCTCCTGCTGATTGCTCCGTGTCTGCCGCAGAGGTCGTGGTTCCCGGACCTTCTGGAGTTGATAGTAGACTTCCCTCGTCAGCTTCCGGATCGGTGGGACCTCCTCAAACAACCTCGCTCCAGCATGTTTCATCAGGCTCCCGCAAGTCTGAAACTTCATGCCTGGATATTGTCGAGCGATGTTTCCGAAAGAAGGGATTTTCAAGGGAGGTGTCCGCTAGGATCGCCCGATCAAATCGAAAATCTTCTTTGGCAGTCTACCAATCGAAGTGGACTTCCTTCTGTGCTTGGTGTCGTCGCCGGAAGGTTAGTCCTTTCAGAGTCGATGCTCCCCTAATTTCCGAATTTCTTCTCGAAAAGTTCAATGAAGGGCGAGCTCCATCCACGATCGCGGGTTACCGTACGGCTATCGCGAAGACTCTAAAACCCAAACTTGGGATCGATTTTGGTCATGATCAAGGTTTGACTGCGTTGATTAATAGTTTCGAGATCGAAAGACCGAAAGCTAGGAACCCGGTTCCTGAGTGGGATCTATCGCTTGTTCTCAACGTCTTAAGAAAAGATCCGTTCGAACCCCTTGAGCGGGCCTCACTAAAGTTTCTGACGTTTAAGACGGTCTTCCTTTTGGCTCTGGCTTCCGGGAAGCGACGGAGTGAGCTCCACGCCCTGTCCTTTTCCAAAGTTAAGTGGAAGTCGGATGGCTCCTCGGTTCTCCTCGGAGTCATTCCCTCCTTTCTGGCCAAAACTCAATTAGCAGGTACGCCATTATTGAGCTTTTCCATTCCCGCCCTGACTCCTTCTCTGGGGCCGGGCCTGGAGGAAGACGCGAAGCTTTGTCCCGTGCGAGCCCTCCGCATCTACGTTAATCGTACGCGTGAGCTGCATCTCGGCAAGCGTTTGCTTTTCGTGTCCTATCTTGAGGATTTTCCAAATGATATCCGTCCTGCTACGATCTCATCTTGGATCAAGAAGTGTGTTAGATTTTGCTATGAAAAGTCACAGGCGAAAAAATCCACAGGTTTCAGAGTCAAAGCGCATGATGTGAGGGCTCTCGCGGCTTCACTTGCCTTTACAAATAAAGTGTCTCTGAATGATGTCATGTCTGCCTGTACCTGGAAATCTCATAACACATTCACTTCTTTCTATCTCAGGGAGTTAGCTTGGGAGGATGACTCCGGCCTCCAGCTTGGACGACTGGTGGCGGCGGAGAGTGTAGTCCAGCTGTAAATACCTGTAAATAGATCAACACGCCTCTGTACAGATGCACCTGAGGTCGACTCCCAGGGGAGTTGCTCCTCTTCTTTGGCGAGGGAAATTTTTGTTCTTCTGCAAGAGGAAAGTCACCTCTGCAGAGCCCCTGCTCGTCTCCATGCATCTGAAGGTAATTCAGGCGTGTATTATGGTTTAGTTGTAAATATCCTGTAAATATGTATTTTCGACTTAAAATTATAATTTAAAAGTAAAACTCAATATTTACTACTTTCAATGGATATTTCCTACTCTCACACATCGGTGATGAAATTCCCGGGAGAGGGTTAAACCCACCTCCTTTGGTTATTCTGATATAACCCAAAGAGTTTATTATAGAGGTAGTGGTATGGCAATAAATAGGAAGTTTTAACTTGTTTAAAACCAGTATTTATTACATACCTACCTCTATAATAAACACGATTATTCTCCCTCCCGCCTCCCCTGCCTTAACCAGGTGGGCAAATTAATGGCGGCTAAGGTCAATCATATGACCGGTGTGACGTCACATCTACACCGCGGGGAATCTGAGATGTGTGAGAGTAATTTCCTTCAATTTCGAGTTCGAGATGGATGTCAGGAATTTTAAGAAAATTCTTGTGACATTCATTTCTCTCTCCTCTTCTTTGAATGCCAAGGTAAGATTACCCAAAGAGTTTATTATAGAGGTAGGTATGTAATAAATACTGGTTTTAAACAAGTTAAAACTTCCTATCTGATCATCATGTATGCCATTGTATGGTTTCATTGACAAGTCTGATCTTCTGTATAATTTTCTTCAGATATATTCGCTGGACTGAGCAAAACTTTCCAAAGGGAGGCAAGGACAGTCATTTACAGGAAATCCTGCAGCAGTGTGTCACAGAATTCAAAGACGATGAACGTTACAAGAATGACCCCAGACACTTGGCAATATGGATTAAGTTTGTAAGTTATCATTGCAAGGATGCAAATGATGAACATAGATTAAAATATCAGTGGATTGTACCCACGCATGTGGTGTTCTACAGTGCAATGCAGTGAGTATGCTTTTGCTTTATTCAACAAATATTGTTATATTCCTCCACAGGCTAACATCTGTAAAGTGCCATGTGACTTGTACAGCTTCATGTTTGATAACAAGATTGGCTATGGATTGGCATCCTTCTATGATGCATGGGCTTGTGAACTTGAAGCAATGGAAAACTACAAGAAGGCAGACACAATATATCAACAGGGTATTGCTGTGGGAGCACAACCTATAGAACATCTCCGAACTAAGCATAGGTAAAGCTACCAACATCGATACATCATACCACTTTCAGTTTGTTTTGTAACTTACATTCTCAATTTCTTGTGAACATTCTTACCAACTGCCACAGTGAGTTACAAGCAAGACTTGCTCGTCGTATTGCTGGAGAAATTGTTGAGCCACCTGAGAGAGTTGCATTTATTGAGGACCCAAAAAGGACCACTCTTGGAGCACTGAAGGCTCATGGCTCCAAAGGACGTGTGGCTGTGGATCGAACGTCTTCGATGCTACCAGGTAGAAACTTTTCACACATAACTCAAAACAGGCTAAATTCAGCTACATATCAGTTTATATTTACCGGTACCTGTTGTGCGTCCAGCATTACATCCATTAATTTACTATTCACATGATCTTTGGCACTTTCAGGCCCCCACAGTATCAGTACTGGACAGGGCATTCAACAGCAGACGTGCAAAAGTGGATTTGCGATCTTTAATGAGAATGCTACTCCACAGAATCTTCCCAACCCATCAGGGACGTGGTCCAAAGTCCCCACGAAGGAAGTGGACAAAGAAAATGAAAAAACTCCGGGAGTCTGGACAAAGTGCCGGGTAAACACCAGGCCATAACATGTTTTTATTTTGGAACGGAGAGACCAGTGCTTAGTGTCAGGTGCTTTTAGAGTGAACTGGTTACCTTGAATAATTAATGTCAGGTAGTAACGTACATCATGTATATTCATGAGTGTATCATAAATGTTATCTTTTCATCAATGCAGGTGAAGCAAAAATATGCCCCAGCTGTGAAAATCAATGAAATTTCTTCAGTTGTCAAGCCTGACTTCATAGTTCATACGGATGAGAATGTCAGCCAGCCAGCCATGTAAGTGTTTGAATGTACGTTGTTGTAAACTATTCAAATAACCAGGTTTTAATTTCAGTGGAATTCCTCTATGTTCCATATTTTATAATTTCAGGACTCCAAGGAATGTTAACCCACTAATGAATCATGCTTTAAGGTAAGCTTTCCTAAGCAGAATATGATGAGAGATTTACCATACATTGGGACACTTACCGTACTTACCATACTTGAACAAAGTTGGATCACTTGCATGATAACTTTTCATTGATGCAGTGCGAAAAAAGCTCCCAAGAATGCTGATCCATTCTACCAAGTCCAGCACACCAAAGAGGACCCTATGTTCCGTCCAATGTACTGCAAACACAAGATATATGCAGGGGCTTTGGAGTTCTCGTTCGAGGAGCTGCGAGCAACTCGGTGGTTTGAACATAAAAAAAAACTGGAGGAGCAAAGGCGACAAGAAGGTTTTTGATTTTCCCAGTCATTCATCCTAACTTTGGTGCTAGATTCAGAAGATTTTAATAACGTAACTGTATTGTCTTTTTGTACAACGATGAGCTGGCTTGTGACACCAACACTGATCAGTAAAATGACAATAGTGTTCTTGAGCTGACGGACACATATTCCACCCATTGACAGAGTTACGAGAGCAGGAGGACCAGTTACGCAGGGAGAAGGAGCGTCTGGCCGCCCTGCAAGCCCAGCAGGAGCAGCAGTTCATCCTACGACAGCGACAGATCCAGGAGGAACAGGAGCAGCTCCTGCAGCAGAAGGAACGCATCGAGCATGAGCGGTCTGTGCACCGTCTGGGAGACGACTATGTATACATAGTAGTGTTCGGGTGTCTGATCATGCAGCTGTTTGCGACCATTTGACCCTTTATGTAGTCAAGTGTTGTTACCTTTTATTTTTTGGCATGTACCTTTCGATATGGCAATTGTAGAAATAGTTAAATGTTGTTATGGTAACATAGTCAGTTCGCATCAGCAATTAATTATTGTGCTTGCAATAAAATAGCAGTAGGAATGCCTGTTTGTAGGTTTACAATAGGAAAGCAAATGAATTTGTTTGTTCTGTTAATGTTGCATAGTCAAGCTTTGCATGTGTTTCCTCTTGTGCAGGTTACAGATGCAGCAGGCACTTGCTACAAAAGCTGTAACATCTGGTCTTCCACAATCTGTGAAAGAAAAGTAATGAAAATAGGTCCTTGTTTGATGTTTCATTTAATTCTCTAACAACATATAATTATTTCTTTTGATCTTTATTTACCGGTATGCTCAATAATTTGAAAATATTCAGATTTGGAATGTTACATGGTAATAAACAAATACAATGTAGTATATTATATGACATAGACCCACTTTTTACTTGTCATTTGATATTCTTGTTCTTTGAGACTTATCGCATTGAATGACGTTCCCACAGAGCGCAGGTGGCCAACCTCAGTCTTGGCTCATCGTGTAATAGTGACCCCCCGACATCGAGTTTGTCGGGTGTCGCCAGGTTGCCTGACACAGACACGAGCGCTCAGTCACAGAACATCAATGGTGGTAACATTACACCCGTGATGCAGGACAACATCACACCAAAGATGCACAGCATGACTCTAAACTCATCCAAGGGCTCGGCCAGCATCTTGTCCAACAAAGCCTCAGCCAGGAGCACTCCAAGCTTCAGCAACAGCAAGGTTTGGAGAGAAACCTGCATGTCTTCTCAAATATGATATTCTATGACATGATTGTAAACTCTGAGCCTATTTGACGGTCACTGTATCACAGCAAAATCATGCTTTCATCCAGCTTACCGCGCCATCACCAACAATCAACACCAAACAAGCCATGTCTGCCGTACTTGGGATGTTTAACGACAGCGTGAATATTCATCAGATGGGTTGGGGAACAGCTTGCGAAGAGGATGAGCCTTTGGCACAGCAGTATGCAAAAGGTGAACTGAAATGTTTTATCATATAGTGAAAATGTGATATTACTTATTATCATTTTTCTGTTTCTGTTTTTTTCTGAGCTGGAAATCTTTATGAAAAGATGATGACGGTTGAAGCCACCTATCCAAAGATTTTTAATTTTAATATTCTCTTCCCAGGTAGCAGCAACTCAGTAACAGCAGGAGGATTTGGCATAAAGACTGATGCTGCCCCCTTCCAGGTGTATGAAGAAGCAGAGCCTCAACGTTCACCTGCTGCAGTACTTTTTCCAGCCACAAATGATGAAAATGAGTGAGGAATCAATACTAATCAGCGTTGGGAAAAGCTGTTCTTTGAAGTAGATCCCCCATGGTTGTAATTTGTATGTATCAAGAATTTTTCTTTCACTATACTTTTGTGTCCCAACATTCAAGTGTCCCGAAGTCCCAGCCATTCGCTTCAACTCAGAAGACCGGTACGCGGAAGGCTTTCGCTCCGTTTTCTGACATTGCCCCACCACATGCCCCGCTGACGCCACTCCTGCCCTCAGATGACGTTGAAATGGCTGATGAACCAGTTGTGGCTGCACAACAAAAATGGGTATGTAAAACAAGCACTGGTGCAGATAAAAGTTTGGAATTCCATAACTGTTAGAAAATCATGGTTGTAAAATCATCTGATTTACTTGCACAAAACATTATATCTCCAGCAGGATGCCGAAAGCAACATGGAGGGCTTGGAAGGCATGCCAAACGAGTTCACCTTTGCTCCGGGCCTCAGCTCCACCTGTAACTTCACCAACTTTTATGATGCGGCGCGTCTGGCATCTACACCGTTCAACACTGCTGGCACGATGGCTCCGCTGCCTGCCCCGCCAGTCAGCAACATTAAATCTGGCACCCTCCCGCCCAGCTCCGACAGCAATCTGACCAAAAACGACGGTCACCACACCATTGCCACCATGGCTGACCAGACCAGTCAGCGCACGAGCATGTACCTCGGCAAAACAGGAACAAACGACCTCAGGCATGTAACGCTGCAGCTCAGGTGCCTTCAGTGATGTGCATAGCATTGATATGTTAAACTGATTCTGTGGCATCAGTTCTTCATTGTATGGCCGGAGTATTCCAAACAAGTATTCAGCATTTCAATTCATACAAACATCTCAGAATAATCTTACAGCTCTCCTCTTGTCCCCCCCACAGTCCAATCATAGAGCGCAGTGACGAGGACGTCAAGTCGGTGGCTGGTAGCAGTCCTGGATCACATTGTGGTGACCACCCTAACAACACGGTCGCTGCCTTCCGCTCTCGCAAAGGCTCCAGTGTCAGCTCCTCGTCTAGTGTCGCTGAGAGCAGCACCGATACTGGGGTCAGGCTTTCATCTACAATATTAAACGTAGTTTATGATTACTCTGTGATCAGTGTAGTTGAGTAGGTAAATTCTCTCGATCTAATTTGCCTCTCTATGAATATTCAATTCTATTCAAGTTAGAATATGTTTCCTCTGACAGGTGTCGGTTGGAGTTGCCAAGGACAACACCCGGAACACGGTGGAAGCGCTAAACACCATCAATGAAGAGAGCTCCAAAGCCAGGGATGACCAGGAGGTGGGCAATATGACATGTCACGAGATCGACATCACCAACTATGTGCCAAAGGAGTCGGACCACAAACTTGAGCACATGATGAACATGTCTATTGCCATCGACCCCAATGACCCGTTTGATGAGCTTGTCATCGACACTTTTCTGTCCAAGCTTCCTCAGCCACTTAGTAATGCCAAGAACTACCACTCCCTAACTGAAGTCATGCCCAAGATTGTTGTTGGAAACAACGTTGAATTGGGTAAGTATGAAACCTTTCTCTTTGACGGTAATGGCAGAACTATAAGTTGCATGGTGTTCATATCCACAGTTTATTATATTTAGAAGTGGACAGATTTGTTTAGATTTTTCTATATTTTTCAGGACCTGATGTGTATAATGTGCAAAAACAGCTGGGTTCTGGAGCCTTTGCCAATGTGTATACTGTACAGAAGCAATCCAGATATCGCCGGCCAAAAGTGGAAGTTATGAAGGTATTGTTAGCGATACTGTCAAATTGCAGCAACTAGGCAAGACAACAATTGTTGCAGCCTAAAGAATGAACTGTTTTTGTGGATGCGCTTGATTGACACTGGAATAACAATGAGGATTATTTCAATTATCATGCCATGTTTACATCAAATAATGAGTTTGGTTACTGTAGTTCTGTTGGTGTTGGCATGTAGGTACAGAAGCCTGGGTGGCCCTGGGAGTTCTACATCTGTAAGACCCTTCAGGAGAGGCTGGCCAAGCTTGCCATGTCCCCAGACATGGTCAGTACTTGACGAAATTCCATGTAATCTTCTTCCTATACAGATGTATTGCATCCCAGTCACAGGTTGAGGATTTCACATAGATGAGTTCTTAATTGTGTGCTAAAAATCATTGTATTCATTTTCTAGCGGCAAAGTTTCATGCAGATAAACGAAGGCTATTTCTTCATCAATGGAAGTGCAATGACAAACATGCTGCATGAGTACGGCACCTTGTTGGTATGTTCTTGTGTTGATATTCTATCATTGAGTTGTAATTACTACAATAGTGCGTGAAATGTTCTTTGAAGTGAATTTGGAAATCACAGTTATGCTATGTTCTGCTCCATCTGTTCCAAACACATTGATACCTTACTTTGCTCTTAATGTCATATGTCACTCGTATTTGTCTATCCGACAGGACATAGTCAATGTGTACAAAAAGACCAAGACAGCAATGCCACTTGGTTTGATCCTTGTGATTGTCATAGACTTGCTCAACATGCTTGAACAGATGCACAAGTGTAAGATCATCCACGGCGATCTCAAACCGGACAACCTGCTGGTCACTAACATGTGAGTGTGACATGGTCAAGTTAAAAAATTCCATACTGACTGTCAGACAGTGTATATTAAATATCTCACAGAACATGAGCACTCAGCGTTTCATTAATTTCCGAATTCCATTTTTGTTTGAATTCCATCACTGGCCTGTTTATCGATGGAAATGTTTCACCCCAGTCCACACATAGAACGGGATCCAGCCCAGTACCTGGCCCAGCGGGAGTCTTGTATCAAGCTCATTGACTTCGGACGGAGTATCGACATGTCAATGTATCCAGAGGGAACAACATTCATGGCGAAAGTCAAAACCTCAGGCTTTCTCTGTATCGAAATGAAGACCAATCAACCTTGGACTTATCAGGTATCTTCAACAGAAATTGTATTTTGTTATGATAATGCACTTCAGAGAGGTAATCAATTTTCGATGTAGATGTCACTGCCAAGTTCTGTTCTATGCTCAGTGATATGATTCCTTGTGTACTTATATAGATACATTCCCTGTGTATATGCACATTATGTAAATCCATAATAATGTTTTTTGTTATTATCCAGACATTTTTCTGTACTTCCTACTAACTTCACTTTCAAAAACTCGCAGTCTTGCGAGAAAAAAGGAAGGCAAATGACGATTCACTAAATGTGTTTCAGACTGATTTATTCAACTTTATCGCGACTGTCCATGTCATGCTGTTCAGGAGGTACATGAACGTTCACCAGTCGGGAGGGGTCTGGAAAACAACCTCATCCTTCAAACGGTAAGTGTGGATCACTAGGATACAGTGGGCAATTTTTCATCACCATGTTATCAAGCCGAATCATAATGTACCCATTGAGACATACCCTGTTATAACAGAGGTAAACAAAAAAACCATCTTCATGCAAGCCATAAGTACAAGCATACCAGTACGTGTTCCTGTTTAGAAATGCTGGAATGGTTGAATGGCTATTTGCTTACTGGGTAATGGTTACCCAATGTTCATTCACAATTTGAGGTTTGCATTATGATATATACAGTAAAGACTACTCGTCATAATGCAAACAGTCTTTTTGTAATTGCAAATATCTACCGGTGTCAATTTGATGACCTTCCACATTCATCCATACATATTCAAATTTCTGGTACATGTATACAGTTATGTAAATTGCAATGGTTCCTTCCAGCAGGCGGATTAATTAAATCATCAGAAATACTTGGGCCAATGTATAACTAAGGGTGTTGATGTGTGACATGTCTGGCTAGTGTAATACTCCCATCTGTCCGTCCCTGTTTGCTGAGTCTGGGGACAGCTAATGAGTGCCAAGACAGGGGGACTGTGATGACTGATCACTTGTTATTGCCCTGGTACATGTATCTGCTGAACATTTGCTGTTTTATAATTGGTCTTTCCTCGTGTGTTGCAGATGTAAGGCATGATATGTCAAATATCTGACAACATTATGCAGCTATCAATATTCGATCAAAGCCGTTAGCAACATGTAATTGGTGTTCATCCACGCTGTAAAAAAAACGATAATAGCCCCTATGTTTTGGAAGTGATCACTCATAAGAAGTACTTGAACATGAGCAGGTCTGAGGGAAGAATAATAATTCGTGCTTTCGACGCCAGTGTGATCATTTTTATCAGTGGGCAGCCACACTGAGGATACATTTGTAAATGACAGCCATTACAATGTGCTTATGAGAATGTCAAACTTGCTTTGTTGTAAATGGCAGCGTCATTTTTCCCTGCTTTTAAGTAGATGTTTATCCCATCTCTCCTAACCAAACCACCTTCCCTAATCCTTACAGCTCCACTGTCCCATGTGGGCTCTGCTGCATGTTGTAAAAGGTGTGTTTTTAGGTTACCGGACCTATGGTCCGATAACCTATTGCCGTCGCGTTGCGTCCGTCGTCTGTTGTCCGTCGTCCGTCCACATCTGTATCTTTGAAGTTTACAGGCGGATTTTTCTGAAATTTTGCACAAAAATACCTAAAAATATTTCAAGAGGGGTTTTTTTCTAGTTTTTTTATTTTTGCATTTTTCCCAAAATGGCGGCCATTTTTAACGAAAAATGGCCAATTTTGGACTTTGGCGGCCATTTTCTCAAAAACTGTCTGATCAGTTTTGAGATTTTCATTTTAAAAGATTCCCCTTATTCAACTCTATGATGTGTATAAGTTTTGTTGCCCTTGAATCGCCGGTCTCTGCGTGGCGGCCATTTTGAATTTTTGACGGGTCGGCTAAAAAATTTTTTTTTGCCCCAAATCGCATTACTATCCATTTTGGGTCATTTCTAGGCAATAAAAAATTTTCACCCTTTGAAAAAAATTTCGGACTTGGAAAATTTTCGCCACTTTTTTCCTTCATAATGGGAGCTGTGAAGACTGTACTCATAGAACGCTTGAAGATAGAGCTTAGAAATTGGCACTTTCAAATGGGAAGTCATATATGGTGACTTGTGTGGTGACCTTGAATTTGACCTTGGATGACCTTGAAAGGTCAAAACAGCCATTTTTGGGTCGAAAAATGCCAAAATTTGCCTCTACAGATGAGATGCTTGTAGATAGAGCTTAAAGGGATCATCTCACCCTATATTTCCCACCGTGACGGCAACAGCTGGAGAATCACCCCCTACCCAGGAAAACAGAGAACCACCTACGCCCGAAATATATGCATAGACATGTCATGTAACAGGTAGATAATACTAATCGCAAGTCATGTGATATTTATTGAATATACTTCTATGATATTTAGGCATATGAATAAAAAAAACGCACCAATAAATCTGTGAAAATTGCAGGAAATTCATTTTGCCGTTCCAAAAACGTTTAAATGTGACGTCATATGTGTGATGTAAGAAGGTACTGATGACGTATAGGGGTTTCCCTATGTAAACAAACCTTTGTTACGTTGTCAGTTGTCACCGGCATCTCCAACATAACGCATTTTACAAGTTCTAGCTACAATAATTCCTTCTACAGATGTAACCTACACCGAAACTGTGATTGTGACAGCTGTTAGTGTACAAAAATCCTGTGTTTACATTTAATTTGGTAAAACCAGACCTCTGGTAAAACCATCGCTTCTTGGAAATACGTAAAATGACGTAAATTTTCCCGGCTATGGACCGCTCACGAGACTGACCGCAATAGCAATACATATAGCATGCGGTACCTTATTACGTCACAACGGAAATCCCTTTCATGTATGTCTATATGAGTGCGGAGGGAAATCTCTGAATATATACTGATATATCGATGATAAATGTTCCGATCAATATAAATTCTTTGAATGCTGGTATGTCAGTATGCATATTCATGAGTGATGGCATCGACAATCCCAGATACCTCGAATTTGGAACCCCGAGATGATACCTTTAAGATTGCATTATTAGCATATAGGAATCATATATGGAACAACTGATGATGACCTTGAGCTTGACCTTGGATGACCTTGAGTGCTGAATGTCCGATGTGAAATGTGTAAATTAGCCACTGAGGCCTAAACACTTGCACATACAGGTCAAGATTGTGTATAAGCTTACATGAAGTCATGTTTTTATGGCACATCTTTTGGTAACCTCGAATTTGACTTTATGTGACCTTGAAACCCAAATCTCACAATCTCTGGCTGACCTGACATGTGTAAATTGACCTCTACAGACAAAATACTTGTTGATAGGGCTTTTATGTTTGTGTTATGAAGTCATTTGCAGCATACCTAATGATGACATTGCAGTTCACAAACATGACCTTGATTGGTAAATCTCAAGGTCATATGTCAGTAATGTCACCTGCATTGCTTAAAACTAATATTGTCCGGTAACCTATCTTAGCCCTTGGGCTAATTTTTTTTTTTTTGGGGGGGGGGGGGGGGGGGGATCGTCTCATAAAGCTATGTTTTTGAAAAACACTTTCATCATCATTCTGTGTCCATAATTCTCCCGAGGTAACAGAATAACTTCTGTATTTACTATTTAATTGTCTTTTCACAGAAATTAATTGAATTCCTACTTCTATGTCCCATACTCCAACAATAGCTCCAGGTTTCTGTTGTGTAAAGTTTTTACAGAACATAAAATGTAGTGTTAATCTCAATGTACTATCAATTACATATCAGCATACATTTATTTTTACAATCAACGAAACAATGTAATTTACCAGTTTTCTTTCTTTAGCCGAATTATTTCCTCCTCCCAGCTTTTGAACTGGCAGCACGACGAATGCACGTTTGTGTACATGATGTATGTGTTTCTCAGCTTGGCCATTACATGACTGTGTGGATGCAAGAGACCATCCCACCGCTATCCTGTCAGTATCCTTGGACTATAAATTGTATCAATGCGCTCCTGACGATGTATGTCTTGTGCAGCTGCTAGATCATGTTAAACATGAAATCTTGTGCACATTCAACTGACCATTTACGAATTTACCTTAATATACATGTAGATAATCAGGGCAATCACGGTAATAGCTTTTTCATTCCCTGGGTGAGAGATGTTAAATTTTAGCAGTTACCATGACAACCTTTGTCATGAAACACGAAGCACATCATTATTATGACACAATGTTTTACAATATTGAGAATGCACTCAGAAGCCTTGTTCTCCATGACAGTATGCTTGTCATGATACCTGTAACGATATTCTAGAATCAACAATTAAGATCAGTGACAGGACGCCCGTTGAATCATTGGTGTGTTAGCCATAAATATTGCACACCCATTAACTCATAGTACATATTCAGTGCAGTGAGTATGCATATACATGTATGTTGTTAAAACAGATTACATGCATCTACCATGGCAACAGGAATTCTCGTTAAAAGTTTAATGGTGTATGGTAAAATCTCCTGGAATTTCAATAATTAGTTGACATATTTTATATCTGGAAAAAGTTTATTGTTCACTGACAACAATCACTCGTAATAATATATCTAAAACTGTCTCACTCTACATGTAATGTGTCATACACGTGCCTGCTAATACATTTTGTGATTTACCTAAACTATGTAAACAACACTCGGGACTAGCATCTCCAGCCCAGTGTCTCGATAACGCATTCAGACAAAGCTAGGTGCACCACATTGATCAAGATTTTGCATATATATCGTTTGGCAATTATATTTAGGCATAGAACATTCAAATGGTCAGTTCAATCTATGACTACGTGGCAGTGTTTGTTCCAATACTTGTGTGTACTGTTATAATATATCATAGCTGTGTCATATATAGACTGCTGATACCAGAAAATCACGACATGAACTAATAATATTTCGTCAAAAGACCCTAAAATCTATATCCTAGAAAGAGCCTGATTTGGTGTCTGCGTAATACAGTGAATCCTGTGTTTTAAGACCACCTTAGGGACCCCGAAATGGTGGTCTTAAATGACAGGTGGTCTCTCATGACAGGTTCATTTACATGATAAAAGGCCACTTGGGACCAAGTGTAGCCCTCTTAAAACACAGGGTGGTCTCTCAAACCAGGTGGTCTTTAACACAGGATCTACTGTACATGTTTTACATGTTATGTTGATGCATTTTAGCAGTCCACAGCGTTAGTCATGTTCATGAAATATTGATGAGTTGGAATATGACAAGAACACTTGTCTTGTCGTGAAAACTGTCACAAATCCATCTGGTACTTGAAACAAGCCTAAATTATCCAAATGCTGATAATTGCAGTGCTATTGCACCGTTTGACTGTTCTGACGAAGTAAAACTGGAGCAGACAGCTCTACCACACCGAGCCCGTGTGGTGGGACTCACTGCTACAAGATGAGAGTGGAATGTTTGTCGAGGATGCTGTCGCAGGTCTCGAGGCAGCGCTGTACCGTCTGGTTGACCTGCTGAAGGTCAGGTTCCGAGTCCGTCAGCCGCTCGGAGCTGGTTGTGCCGGCCGCCTCCTCCTCCAGCAATACTCGCTGCCAATTCTTGATGGCGTCGTTCCACTCGCGCTGGATGACACCAAGTTGTTGCTTGTTCTGCTCATGCACCTTTTCGGCGATGCTCTCCAGAGATCGAGCAATGTCCTCCTCCATGCGGTAAGTGATGCGGACTTTGGCGCCGCGGCAAGGCGAACCTTCACTGCGCACTGTGTCTGGGGTCATGGTGACCGGAGAGGCACTAGTGGCCTCCACTGGGTCATGGTCTGCGAGGCTTGTGTTCCCCGTCCCAGGCCAACTGTACCTAGAAGGCGACACAGGCAGACTTAGGCGCGACGGCGAGCCACCGCCATGGGCGTGGAAGGTTCCATGCATAGACGACGAACCACGGAAAGAGTTCCTAGGACTGGTAGTCGCCGAGTGGTTGTGTCGCCAGCGTGATGGCAGAGAGATAGAAGAAATTCTTGCCCAACTGAGAGGACGCGAAAAACTACTCGACTTGGGGGTTGACTTTTTGGGCGAGTTTTCAAGGAAGCGTGAGAGATCTTGAGGAATGCCACTGTCTTGAGACTGGGACAGCTTCATGGTCCTTTGTAACTTGTGCCATAGACTCTCACGGCTTGAGTGTTTGCGAAAGTTCCACGACAGTCGTAGCGTGATCTTGTGGGAGCCTTCACAAAGGTCCCACTTGAGGAACTCTTTGTAAGGCTCCATGTGACGCAGGAAGGTCACCACATGGCGGGGAAGTCCAAACGTCGTCATTGTGCTCTTAATCTCTTACTATGAATCACCACAAAAATCACCACAAAAGTCTACTGCTTGTATTTAAGAAATGAACAACTTTCAACTTTTTGTTGTATTAATCAGCAAACAGGCAGTTCACTTCCATTGTGGTCAATCTTCGAAATTTCCCAGATATCACAGTAAATCCACCATGTAATACTCTGTCAGTAATCTCACGAAGACATAGCCAATTCCGTCATGTGATATCACTTGATGTAATGGCCAGTGGAAGTCTTTGAGCAAAAAGATGTTACGAAATTGAAGCCAGTGGCCAGCGCTGTCTGGAAGTCAGTGTGGAGCTGAGAACATTGACGGCTGACTGACAGCGCTATTGTGCTGGCTCCAGTGCAGACAGGCGTCGATATCCGCCGGTCTATGTGCTGGCCGGAAACTGACGGGGAGATCGTCCGACTGACACGATAGATGCTCCACTCCTGCAGATCTGCTCCTTGCTGATCACTCGCTCTGTGGGGGTTGGTGTGGGGTGCCCTTAGGTTGTCAAGGGGCTGGTGGGGTCAGATGTTGTCGAGGTGGGTCAGTCTCCGTGGTCCCAGGTCTGCCCTTCCACCCTCATCGTCTCAGGGGCGACCGCCTGCAAGACAAAACCAAGACAAATCACTTAAGAGACAAGTGCAGTGAAAACAGAGGATCGGTACATTGGTACAAGTTGCCATGGCGTGATTGGACTCCTATCCAGAGTCAGCACACATGACGATCCTCCACTTCTGTTGTCGTTTGCAAATAATTTTCAGTGATATCTGGTTTCGAGGGTCACCCTTTCAAGCAGTGGACCTTGAAACTGAACGTTATCATGGTTATATTCCCTTGTAAATGATGATATACTATTTCTGAAAGGGCCAGGAAACATTTCACGGTTATCTTTCATTTGGAAACTGAATCTCTCAAAGAAAACCCAGCATTAATGTCTATGGAGCAGACAATTTGCTAGAGGCACAAGTCATTCTACTGTGTTGTTTGTTCAAATAGAGCTGATCAAATGAAAGTGGACAGGCAAAATATCAGAATAAACTACAGCTTTCTTGTCTGTAATGGAATACATTTGCCCCCAAGTTTCATGCAGTGCAGTTGTTTGCCCTTGATGCTGTCACCTACCATAATGAAATGGATGTCTTCCTTATATACAGAAGACTACTGTGTCATAGCTGTCTAGCACCGTATGTAAAGCGCAAATGGACGAGAGTCTGAGTGAGTCGGAGAGGCTGGCCGAAAGTAAGCTGGCTTATTGGGGGCCGCATACTTGCATTCATAACACAGCTAAACAGAGCAAGCAACTGTCCAGTCGACCAGTCAAATATGGGTTAATCGGTGCGATCAGATTGGTGGCGTCCTATCTGGATTATGTCCTGATTGAGTTTCAGTGTGGGGAAGGGCAGGCAGGGGATTGGACGGATTCACTGAGGCAAAATGATCAATGGGGCTGGCTGTGGGAAATGAGAAAGAAGTCAGTGCGTTAGTTTACTCAGTGGGGAGGACAAAGCTGTACTCTCCATCGTCAAGTTATACTCCATGCACTCCTTAACGAGGCAACGGGAAGAGTGTAATCTTTCTTACGTCACTGTAAAACAAAAGCTGTTTGCCAAGCATAGAAAATGGCCTGGTATTACAGGTACTTGGATCTATTCTTGGCGACATTGATTGCTCCCAAATCACCAATAATACTAGCTTGAGCGTGTCATTTGTGAGAAGGTGACATTTGAAGTCATGGTCACCGAGTTCACAGAATCAATCATTTGGCCGTTTTGATGAGTTCTCTGGATAAATAATTCCCTTGTTAATGTGATCATTTGTTCGCTTATATTGCACTCTTCCACGTTAAATCACTGATCAAGCTTCCTTCTACAAATTTAATTGCACTGAGATAGTTTCTAAAGCAATGAAATTAGGGCCCCGCAGTGGGGCTCCGTTGGAGGACTTGAATTCATTGCTTTTGACACAGAGGGAGTGACTTGATTCCCTTGTGCTTAATGCAATATTTATATGTGTCACATCCATGCTCAGATATTCAGGAGAAGTCAACCTATTTAGCAAGACAATGCTGCCATATTAGTAAAGCCCAGTAGTGCCTCTAATATCTCAGGGGCGCGGCAGGGGCAAATCCTGGCCCGGTATGCAGACACAACGAAAGGGCATAAAAACAAAACAAAACCCACCCGGAGAAAACCAGTCAGTGCAAGGCAAAGAAATACATGTACAGGGAAAAAAGGTAATAACCGCAGAAAAAAACTAACGCCAGAGGACAGCAGGGATCTTAAATAAATAATAGGATGGTTTTGAAAGAAAAGCATATGTTTGTTCTGACAGTTCTCTGCCATCGCATTTGTTGGAGAATCCGTTTTTTCTACACCTGAGCACTGCCAGTATACATGTACTGTCAGCCAAGTCAGATTATAATTTGGAATATCTAATAATTATACCGGGTACAATGTAATAACTTGGTATAATAACTTACCAGCTAATGACTTGTATGGCTGTTTTAGCACCACATTATTTGTCACAGACATAAACAGGCAACAGAATCCGGAGTGCTAGTACATGCACTGCAATGTCCATACTGTGAGATGTACATGGGTCGGCCCGTTATCCCAGCTCTGCTACAGCACTTGACATTATGAGGGATGTCGCACGCCTGACTGCCATCAAGATGTGACAAAGGAAAGACCTTCAGACATATGTATGAGCAGGAAACCTTGTATAATGTCACACAGCTATCCATGTTGGGACTAGTTGGGAGGGGGTTATGATGTCCAGTAGAGGGGCTATCACTCGCAGCTTTAATGCCAGCACCAGACGGCACAGTTCCAGGCCATTTTGTTGCCGTCGTGTTCACCTGGTCCCAGCGACTATCTGTGTCAATTTCAGCGAGTGGCCGACTGATTGACCTGTGGCATGAGGGCCAGCGAGACTGATGACCACAAGCTTGGCACTATGGCGCAGCTCTCGCCAAGAAGCAATTCAATTGATGGGGCACTGTCCGGGGGGAAAACTGTATTCTCACCAGTATAAACAGACAATTATCTGGGTGCCAAGTGTCTTGTGGACAGCCCTGCCCTGGACTAGTCGTAATGAAGGAAAAGAGAGATGTTTAAGAAATTGCATAAATTGCATAGTCCTTTTATTCGTAAAGTGTGTACATGTATACTAGTGTTCTATGAAGAAAAAGGTTTGTGCACCAAAATTTCAACAGTAACCTGAGGCACATCACCTGCTAGTCAAACATTAGGTCCCGCTGACAAAAAGCCCCAGAGCTGGTCGCCTCCATCAGAATGTCATCAGAATAACAGAGCGTCACTTCCTCGCTCGTTGGCCAAATTGTTCCGTGGGGCAAAATAACACTATCTCACGTCCTTGCGGCAACAGATCGATTCCTTGAAGATGGATGTTGCAAGTAATCCTCCGTAAATAGCCTCTGTTGATTGGTTGAATCTCCCAAAGCCCCGCAGGTAAACATTGGTCCGTGCAAGGATCTCCATACACGCAGCACTGGGGGCTGTTGCTCCAGGCTGCCAGGTTGTTTTGGAGGTCACGGATCAAGGACATTACCATTGTGGTATATCATTTCATGTCCTTGTACACTTGCTTGTAATGTTCAGCTGTCCTCCCCTGGGGCACGCCTCACCCGGATCAAGGACATTACCATTGTGGTATATCATTTCATGTCCTTGTACACTTGCTTGTAATGTTCAGCTGTCCTCCCCTGGGGCACGCCTCACAGCGAAGGACAGGTTGAACTTCGTGATTTGTTTTCAAACTTTGATGTACCAGTACTGTACATGTATTCGGGTGCAAGCCTGCAACAGCCGTACTAGCTTTGGGCATGCACCCACAATATATAATAAATACCTTCCCTCAAGGAAAACAAGCAGGTAGTGTGGCTTGCCTTGAGACATATTGAGATACATGGGAAGTAAACTCAATTTCACATTAAATTTTAAAATATCTCCTCATCACTGACCATGGTCACACAGTGATTGATGGGTATGCGCTCCACTAACTGGTCTCCATGGCAACGGTTAGGATCATGGGTGGGGTGGGGACTGGGGAGGGGTGGGAGCTTGTCCAGGAGGCCTCATTGTGGTGTACCCAACATCCACAGCTCACAAATCCCTCTCTGTCCAGTAGTTGATACCCGAACCCAGTGGTACATGTGGGGGTAAATCTCCTCGGCCTCTCCGGGGAGTGATTCCGTCATGTCGAACTGAGCACAATTGATTCACACTTACAGAGTGCTAACAACTGTTAAAGTTCTTCATGCGTGTTGAAACAAAAAGGGTTCAAGGACTGGTTCCACCAACATGACCAAGTCGGTCATGAAATACGACATGGTACATGTAGCTTCACAGACCCATTTTGTATGCTTTCCGTTAGTCTTAAAACTTGATTGAGCTCTACGTTAAAAACTGTTGGTACCACTGCAGACTGCACCCCCCACTACATTAGCGATACAAGCACATAAATGTTTGTACATGTATATGATTTTGAAATCTGTTTACTGTACGCACATATTCAGTGATAGAATGCCATGAGGATTTTTTTTCCTATGAGAAATATTCTATGGGGGTGACATTTATTTATGGAAATGGGAAAAAGTCAATACAGTATTGGGAGTCCAGTATACCACAGATGGAACACTGTCACTGGTTTCCACTCGAGTGCAGGCTGCAGGGTCTGAAACTAAATCCTCCCTCTAGATAGCCCCCGGGTCATCACACAGCCATCGCAGTTGATCAAAGGGGATCTTGTCGCTTTGTGTGAGCAGAATCTAATGACATGCGGGGACAACGGAATGTAGTTTGATCTAGTTTTGAACTTCCTCGCGACTCATAGTACAAGTTTTACTGTAAAGAGGCAGTGCGCTGAGTTTAGCCCTATTGATGACCAGTTAATTAATTCAACGACTGATTAGCGATAGCAGCGTCAGACAGCATGACATGGAAAAGCCATCTTTTTGTCAGTGACTGCATTGGGCGAGGGAGGCCAGAAAAAAGTTCTTGGGACAATAGATCAATTTAGCAGCTTCTACTGGTTGCCGTTTGGTCACTGGAGACTTGACAAGAGACCGCTTGGAGGATGTTATTGACGCCGCTGTCGTCGTGGAGACAGGTTTTTACGGAGGCGGTGGTGGGGCGCGTGTAGCTGTGGAAGCCCTCCAACAGCTGCGGCTGCCAGCCTTGATGTTATTTGGGGAGACGCGGAGCAGCGCCTGTCAGATACCATCAGCGAGAGCCGTGTTACAGGATGTCAGAAGACACCCGCTCGACTCCTCACACAGGCATCTGTGGAGAAAACAGAAGCCAGACTCTCCACCAAAAGTTGTCCCTCCAGATCTCGTTACCTCATTCCCAGATCTGAGACTTTAGCGTCTTTATAGAGACTTGTTCTTGTACCAGCCATATACTTGGTATTGGAATATAAGGGTCTAATTCAAAAATTTGACTGCCATGTTGTTGACCTTTGAACTCTACATGTATGTTCGTGAGACTGGTTGATAACAACATGAAACATACAGTCATGTACATGCACATGTACAAGTATACATTTGATTTCTTGTAAACTTTTTATTTTGGATTTAGATATGACGGAACTCAATAATTCTTCGTGATGCCCTCGTACAAAAACGGTTTTAACATTCCTTCCCCTAAAATGAAGACAAACTTGAAATGAAATGTACATTTTGTATGGCTGCAGTGTGTCCTGTCCCCCTCAGCCGGGTACAAAAAACTATTTCCTGCCCATTATCATGGGACAGTTGAAGATTATGTTTGGGATTCTCCAACAGATGAATGTGCCTCCAGGGAGCTCGGGTGCAGTGTGTTACGTAAGAATTCAGAAGTAGTCTACAGTCTGTGCTGTCGCTTGTCTGTGGTCTGTGTTTTTGATGGTGTGTATATTTTGTTGTCCTGTTCCTGGGACACTCCTACATCATGGGAGTGATACATGTATGGTCTGGCAGGTGCTTGCACTTGTATTCAAGAGGGTATTGCTGCATTTTCAAAAAAAAAATTGTAGTTAGGCATAAATTGCCATAATTGGCTATTCTAATTAGGCATCCCGATTGAAAATCGGGAGGCCTTATGTTTTTGTATGTTTTTTTTTTTTTTTTTTTCTTTTTTTTTTTTTTTTTTTTTTTTTTTTCTTCCGCCGTTCGGTTTCCGGATCATAACTCTTGAACGCCTTAATCTATCTTTCCGAAATTTTCACAGCTCATCCGAAATACTTTGCTCCTAACCCCTATTGTTTTTCGTCGAGACCTGAAATCCAAGATGGCCGCCAGTGGCCATTTTGGAAAAAAAAATCGGGCGATTCCTGTCAATGTCATAATTTGATTCAGGCAATTTCCAGGGGGAAAAATTTTTTGGGTGTATTTTTTTTTGGACTTAGAATTTGTCCCATGCAGATGTAATACTGTGACTGAGCCATGCTACTGTATTCACTGACTGCAGCCTGCATGTCCAGCATGAGGCTAGGCTCTGCCCTCTCAGCCAGTGCAGTATATGAGAGCCCTGCTCAGTAATGCCTGTGATAAGCCAAACCCCCCCCCCCCCCTCTCCCTCCCCCACCTCCACTGTCAGCCAGTCTAATCTGCATATGAATGTAGCAATGTATCAGTGACTTGTATGCACTGCCCCTCTCCCCCCCCCCCCCCCCTCTCCTGTCCCCTCACCCCAGTTTACTATACTAACACCAACAAGTTGGAACAATGCCCTCCTTCCCTTTCTAAAGAAAACAATAGGTGGTTATATAATGATGACCCAAACTGAAGATAACAGCTTTGAAGGTCTGCCTGGGCCTTGGTTGCCAGTCAATTGTTCATTGTATTCAGTTAAAACAGCACTGTGTTTATCTGGATGAAACTACATGCATTGTTTTGTTTTCTAGCTGTATTTCACATGCAGTGACCAAATTATCATTGTTTTACTTAGTCAGAACCCAGAATAATTTCCTTTTTGCTTGTATCATGAATGTCTGTCATGTCTGTACATTTAATACCTATTGAGATTAAAACAAATATCTGATGGACATTTGTCTAGTGAGCAACTGCTATAATTTGAACTCTCACTCCCACCTGTGTTCAATAATCCTGGTATATGTATTATAATAACAGTCAAGTTTCACCATTAGAAAAGAAAAGAAAAATTGGGGGATGCCACAAAGCCTATAGGCTTTTATGTCTAGTTATTCGGTAGTTCAATGGGGACACACCAAAAAAAATTAATTAATATTTTTTGAACTGACCAGTGTAAAGTATCTGAATACCTTTTACCTGACTTCATGCATGAACAGGTACGTGTACGTGTAGGCCTTTACAGAACCACTGCGATAAATTTACCCTATTGTTATCAACCGTAATAAGGTTTGATTTCTTCTAATACTACTTTGTTGATGTCCATGATACTACAATTCAGCAACTTTAATCAGTTCCAGTCTTGGAACTAAATGGCTACTCATTCATGCAATTCACACAAGGGATGGATTCTTGTAAGATTCGCGACATGGAAGAAAGACGATTACAACAAACATGATGGAAAAATTGATTAATATCCAGGGAAAATAATTAAAACAAGCAATTAACAGTGAATGAGAATTAATGAGGAAGGCAATGTCTTCGGACTGTAATATGATGGATGGCGGCCAGATCCCTGAATCAGACTATGTGCGAACAATTTAGCCATGCTGCGGCGCGGACTGCAGTTAGTAAAATCTGTCTGCAGCGAGATATTGCTCAGTAGGCGGCTGTTGTGATCCAGGATGGTCATCCATCAACATCTATGGGACGTTTTTGGCTTTGAGCAGTGCTCAGCCGTATTAGCCCCACTGAGGTCCCCTCCACAGGTCGCCGGCAGCAACAGTGGCCTCTGTACCATGGTTACAGCGTTTGATCAGGACAGCCTCAGTCCCAGAGTCTACCCCCTACAGCATACATATATCATGTAAATACACATGTATGTATGTAATGCTTTTAAAATGGTCAAATATGGTACATGTACATGTATATGCCTGGTAACCCCAGTATATCACACAGCAGAAACTTCTCCATCACATACCACTTTAGTCCCGGTAGTTGTTGGTGACAGGTGGTCATTATGGCCATTTACACATCGACAGTATTGTGACATACATGTATAGTCACAATACATGTACCGGTATATGAACGTACCTTTTTTCCTCGAAATATCCATAAATACATGTTCATGCACTGTATTGACAAAATCACTGTCAAAGTACCTGGTACATGTATTGTAGATGACCACATGAATGTCATGGATGTATTGGAAATAGAGTGTTACCCTGTAGTAATGGCAATTAATGTTTGAACCAATTGGAGCCAGATGGGCCACATGTCTATCTATAGCAGGCATCGATAGAAAAAATCAGACAGAGGAAGTCAGTACTAGACATCTCTGGCAGAGATACAATGAGCACTGAAAGTGACCCACTATTGAATCGTTTAGTATTGTCTGGTGAAACAATACCTTTGCCCATCATTTAATGGAATTTAAGGGTATACATGTATCATGTCCTGCTCTCACTGACACTTTAATTGACAAAGCTGCAGAGGGCTGACTGGCGTAGAGCGCCAGACGTCACGGACTGAGGACAGTCAGTCTGGGGACGCGGCAACCAGACAAACTCCCGAGTCTACATGCAATGCCACAGGAATCTTATACTTCAAGAATATTTTGATGTCTGGAAGGCATTGACAAATTTATTCAAAACTTTTTTTTATAGGTCATTCTACTTCTACATAGTATATCTTCCCTGTATTTGCAAGGAAGATTCACTTCAATGTTTTACAATATTAATGAAAGGAATAAACATTATAATATTATTTACATGATATTTCTAGAACAAATATTATGATAACGTGTGCATGCGGAAGTAAGTTGATGACAGCACCATGGGTCCATTGATACTTACTTAGATGTATTTGGAAATGAAGGTCATGAATTTGTACCAAAACGAAAGTGTTCTATAAAATTCTGGAGCATAGATGTTTCATACCCACTGGATATTCCGATGTGTTATGGTTACATGAGCCAGTTCAGGGATTCAAGCCGGAGAAAAAAGAAAAGAAAAAACATCTGTGACATAATTTCCTGTGAGGCCATTTCGTTCCTTGAAAGGCCATTGCCCTAAGCCAAACATTGGTAATCACGTACGCTGTGAGGTCTGCCGGGGAACTGCTTCCTCTGCAAGAAACTGGCCTACATGTACATGTACCATAGCTGTGCCTGCCCCCATCTTCCCTCTCCTGTGTTTGACTGGGCAACTCCTTTTCTATCAACTTTGCTCTGGTAGTAATTCCTTGAACATGTTAGATGGGATTACTCTCAGTTTTTAGTCATCATGGTCATATACTGCACTATGCCTTCATGTCTAGCAATATTATACGTATTATCGTCAGGTTACATGAAGAATATATGTAATGTATGGGTTGGATGACTAAATTGTACTGTACCTTTATGGAAATGTACTGGGGTATTTGATATATATTTTCAAAATTTGCTCAATATTGATTGGAGCTGATGAAGACAAGCATTAGGTACCCTTTTCTTTCAAATTTCTCCCTGATCCAAATGCGTCATCGAGAAAATAACTCCTGCCTCTCAGCATGCTGCAGGCCAACACAAATACGACTATTGATGAGTGACAACACAATTGCGTTTTAATGCTGATTGAAGTCCAATCTTCATATTGGAGTGGAAACTTTTTGTGTTTCCAAAGTAGTTTATGTTTTTCAATCTCTAATGCACAGCTCGGGTGTAGTTCATGCAATCAGAAAACCGTCTCCGCTCCATTCCTGCAATCAGGAGAAAGGTGACCAGACACAAAATGCGGTGTAGCCGTAAATTTACCGGAGACCTTTACGTTTTAGTGGAAACTTGGCTGCACCCTTGGGTTATATGGTTACTTGGCGGCACAGTTTCACCATGGAAGAACAATAGAAATATTTACAATGCAGTGTTTCAGACCAGAGAAGTTTACCACTCAGCCCTTCCCCTGGGCTGTCTCGAGGGTTCCAAGATAATCAGGCTAATGGCTCACAAGACATCCAGGATGAGCCGCTATTATCAGCTTGCATGATAGCGAATTGATAAACACTATTCCTTTATGCTGTTTTATGGCAGTTTTCACATACCTTTCGTGCATAATCCAATACTTTTATAGCATGGCTGTTATGCCAGTGGACGAGACAGATAATTTCATCAGAATTCCCTTCCCCCCCCCAAAGCAAACTATATACTGTTCATGTACATGTATGTAGAGACCCTGGCCAAAATGGAAAGTTATCCTCTGTACATGTATTCCCCTTGTTATAGACCAATAATGTTTATGACTACATGTAGTTATTTCAGTTCCAAACATGGCAGAAATACAATTTCGTATCTGGTAGTTTAAGGATAAAAAAGTTATTTGGAAAAAAATGTTGATGGTCATAAAATTTCAAGGCCTTTACGTTACATGTACATGCAGATAATGTGAATATATATACAGATATACATGCAAGACGTTCTTGAAGATACAAACCACCCTTTCAGTGAATGAATATGACTGGGAGCATATTTAAGCAATATAATGCCATAAAAATACCATAAAAGTAAATGTATGATTCAATATAAAACCTTCAAGCATACATGTAATAATTCAACAAGGCTACCTCGCCATATATTTCAGTTTGTATGATACATGTATTTTGCCATATGTAGCTTTACAGCCATGTAGATGTATCACTCATCACATTCTGATTGCTTTTTCCTACGCCTTATTTTGCTAGGAACATCGTAAAGGATTAAAGGAGTTTTTATAGCTCTGGTGACAGTATGCATCCTTGTGTAGCCAGTGATAAGGCACTCCAGGGCCGATAACTCTGATATATACTCCTGCAGGGCTATCAAACTCCTGTATTCCCACAGTAGAGGGCAGGAGCTGTTATCTAGCCTACTGTTACCTAATAAATACATATACACTGTACATATTATATGCTGTATGCAACGATATAATATACAGGCTATTACTCATGGAAGGGTACTTGGTAGAACAATTGATCATGAATGATTGTCCAATATAGTAATGGATATGGGTAATATCCATATGGATAGAGGAAATTTTTCTCAGGACATTTGGTTAAGTGTTTTCCTTCAGTAAATGAGAAGTACACACAGATCGTCATAGACTGTCGTTACCAGAGTTACATGTATTTCTAGTACCGGTATTGAAAAACTGTCCATGTACATTATTACTCACCTCAGTCATTCATTGGTCATCCCAAATCATCAAATATGTTTGCCTCAGGTATGAAGATGCATAATGAATATTTATTACCCGCTTTTTCAAATCATCACTTTTGCATTGTATCAGATGACATCATTAACCGTGATTTGTTATCCTGTACAGAGCAATACCACGCTGATTAAGTGCTCCTATCGCGTCATTTCTCATGTAACAGGTATAATAACAGCGTGTAAACATTTATTTTATGCCGACAAGTCTCCCCCCTCCTGACTCAATAGATCACCTGGACGTAGTCCCACCTACGATGGCTGAAAGCCACCTCTGTTCCTGCACACAAGCGGCGCACTCCGCTCTAAAGTGTTTCATGTTATGATAATACTCCTTGACTATAAATGGCCTTCTGCCTGACAAACCCAAAGCTAGCGAGTGAGCGACCATGGCTTCTGTCAAAAGTGCGGTGGTGATGTTTGCTTTTGTCCATGTGTGTGATTACAGGTTACCTTTAGCTGGGAGGGGGGGGGGGGGGTGGGGGGCATATGACTTATTGATATGTAAACGATATGTCTGATATCATTCACCTGCGCTCCAATAAAATGAATACATTCCTGTTTGGGTCGGATGTATCAACAATTAGAGGCAAATAGGCCTACATGTACATGTACACATAAACATCATAAGTCCAGTGCCTGGAGCCTCGACATGTGCCATTTGCTACAGGCAGATACACCGATGCAGTACATGTATGTGCAGGATGTATGTAGAAATGGTAGATTGTATGGGTGCAAGCAAATATCATAAATACTTAATTTTTATCTCCAGTCTTGATATTATGCATCATTCTCTGTAATATTCACAACAGAGAAAATTATAATATGGCTATATATACTAGTAGTATGTTTATCAAACAAAAAATCACGATCTGTACAGGTGGCAAACTATGCATGTTTCATTTCGAGGTCCTTGTGTCTTAGTTTGCATTAATTGTGACTTTTCCATCCTGCCTTTGTGAAGGCTGTCACCGCAAATTGCTCGCAAAATAAAATTGCCCCAGAAAATATCATTTACAAGACTAGTGCAGCATTCATGCACTGTAACTGTATGCACCATTAGTCTCGTGGGAGATAAGCACGTGAAAAAGCTAATCAATCAATTATTTACCATGTGAGGAACATGCAAATAATTTTTTTAACAATCCTACTTCCAAAAAGTAGTAATTGAAGGCCAATTTCAGGAATAAGAGACACACCAAACACTGCCATTACCTTGTGTAAATGCCTCTTCACGTGATTCCGACTTTTTAGGCTTGGTGCGATGTCAGTGCTGCTGTTTTGTCACAGACGAAAATTGGCGGAGACAACTAAACCATCCCACGAAAGACAGGCAGACACACTGTATATGAGGCTTTACACCCTCACCAGAAGAGTTTTACAGCTGTGTCCTGGTAGACGGCGGGTGGGAGGCAGCGGTGTTTCCGTCGTCGTGGCGACGAGCTTGTGGGAGTTTGTCAGAGACAAGTTCACGAGTAGCTTCCTCCAGGCCCAAGTTGCGGCAGTTCTGCAGCCGTCGATTCTTGCAATGGGGCATTAAACATGCGGCCGATACTTGCGGTCTCATTTCACGTTGATTACCTCGGGCACGTACATGACCGTGCAGTAGCCAGCTCGGCCTCCGACTGGCTCTTCGCTCGCTCACCCGTTCTGTGGGTGTGTTACCCGGCCTGTCCGTGTCAGCGTTGTCACGGTGATGTAGTCCCACTGGCCACTGCTAAATATGCACCTCTCAATCAGTCGCCCGCCTCTCTCCTGGCAGTCTCCTCATTGACTGCTGGCAGTCAGACTGTCACTAAATGAACAGGGACACCGTGGCATGGTTGTTGCCTACTGGACCTGTCTGCCTGGCTGGCTGATTGAGATATGACCCAGTGAGAAGTGTTGGGAGCTCAGGGGAACACCGTTCTCTCTATATCTGTACATGTACACCTCCGCAGCCACATCTTGCATCTCTCCAGCCACACCATGATAGTACCCCCCAGATCATCCGACAACTGTCACCGCTTGCACCCTCTTACAGCCCTCTAAAGTCCCATAGAGATCCGAGAGGCAGTTATGTCAGAGAATTAGCTTCCATGCTTTGGTATCTTGTAGAGAATATCTACAATTGTGTATTTGTACATACTTTGTTTTTCCGTCTCATTGCAAACAACATTCCAATGTTACTATAATATAGCCATATAACCATGTGTGACATTGTTTAATAACACAAGTTCATCTGTGTCATCATGGTGCTGATGTAACATTTTCAATTGCATAATATTCTCCACCTGTACATATGAATATCGTGTGAAAAGATTAGTTTAGTAAATTAATTAGTGAAACATTATAAGCTGATCATGATTTTTTTTAATTGAATATAAATTGTCATATAATAAGATGACTCAGAGCAAAGTGTATTATTACCCTGGGTCTGTGTCAGAGGTCCTGAATTAATGGACACCGTAAACGTTTTTTTTTTTTACAAAAATTAATTTTCCGGGATTCACGATGATCTGTTTTACGATGCTTAATATTTCTGGTTCCATGTCCTCCTTGGCCTACACATGCACTGTACTTGATTTCTGCGGTGCTATAATTTTTACGATTTTGTTCTTGCCACGAAATCTGTGAAATGAATCTACCATTAAAAAAAACTATGTTTACAGTGAGAGTTTTTACTTGTAGTATGAAAAAGTTAGCTCAAGAGTTTGATTACCAATATTTCAATGTAATGTTGAAAGACCAGCTCTGCAACATTTTCTATTTTGATATGGTGGTAGCCGAAAAGATCGAGTTACCTTTCAAGCCATTATAGAAGGGTCCATTACAGCTGGGGTTGTTTGGTGGACAGTCTGGCGGAGGTGTTGAGGAGCAGCTACCCTGGACAGGCCGAGAGGCCAGACACAAGCAACTTCCTAGTCCACTTGAGATCATCAGCCACAAAGTGCTACCCTCGCCATTATATATAATGTAAAAGTAGGTATCTGTGAACCTGCGTACCTGGATGTGGATGTGTTGAGGGGTGGGAGGGGGGGGGGGGTTGGAGGTTCAGTAAGGGCAGGGAATGGGAAGAGAACCTTGGTGTCAGGCAATTTTGAAAGATCTTCAAATTGTGTTTTCAAGTCTTGCTGATCTATTTCAGTTGTATGCACACATGTTTTCTCCACAAAGTTATAGTCATACTTACATGTACGGTTCTTGGATCAACTCATTTACTGTGATAATACCTTTTTCATTCAGATAAAAATGTAACAATAATGCTGCAAACATTATGACACAAATCATACAGAATCATAATGCAAACAGGAACAGCTCAACTTCTAATATCTTACAATTCCACTGGTTCACAAGTAAAAATTGTATCAGTGCTTAGGAATTGTGGTCGAAGTGTACATGTCCTTTTGTTTTCGAATTTGTTGGTGGATTCTTTGAATGTAATATTTCTGGATATCACATTGGTGGTCACAAGTCATAATCACTGTATACCAGTACCCAAACCACAAGTTGGATGTTGTGACAAGGGAACTGTGATAAGGAGACACAACGTTGTGGCCGCTGACACCTGAACGTCTGGTGACCAAAGCCATCTACCTGGTACATGTGTACCGGACTATACCCTGTTTTTCAACTGTTTTTCAACTGCCTCTTCTCTCTCCCACTGACAGGTACGTCCAGGCCTCGGAGCTCTGGCAGCAACTGTTCCTCGACATGCTCAACATCCCTAGCTGTGACGAGCTGCCGGATCTGTCGAAGCACCGGCGCCGCCTGGAGGAGGAATTCCTGCGCTCTGTTGATGCTGACCACTTCAATATTGACACATCCACGCTGACAGAGGCACTCGGCAGGAGTTGATCCACAGTGTCCTAAATGTGGAACTCGTGTAGGGGATTCACCTGCTTAGGTCTATGCAGGTGTAAAGACATATACCGTATTGGCCCTAATAGTAGCACGGCGAGCCGAAGCGAGACCTCCTGCAGCAGCGCGCGCAAAAATGAGGTCAAATTTAAGAATTTTACTTTATAATATACCTATAGCCTTCAATCCCCTTCATTATGAAATTGAAAATTTTTTGGGAAAATAGGGGGCGCTCTACTATTAGGGCACGTGCAACTATTAGGACCAATATGGTATGTATGTATTTATAGTCAGTACTATAGTACTTTCAGTATGAAGATATTGTGTGGACAATTTCGGTTTGCCATCACTCAGCTACATGTACATGAACATGTGTCTCAGTTCAGAATAGTATTATATTTTTTCGACCTACATGTCATCTAGGCACACATGACAGTTTGAGGTAGTGGAAATTGATGTACATGTCCATGTATTGTGTGTACAAAATGTAGCACATGTATATACCGGTATGACAAGCATAATGTAGGAGTACTGTAAACATGGTAAAAGGGGATTATTGCACGAGGGTTTAAATTTGCATTTTTTCACAGTGCACGAAAATATAACCGTGCAAAATAATCCCCTTTTACAGTAGTAGAACATCCTGGATTTAAATCAACAAATACATGTAGTTTAAGGTACTGCTCATTTGCATTTCTGAAAAGATATCTGGGATTTCATGTCCATCATTTTGTGTATGATCAAAAACAAAATGATCTTGTGTTCATCTCATAGGCTGATATCTTGATGTTGTGTAGTAATCTAGTTTTATCAGAGAACTAAATGTTTTTCTTATTCTGAGACAAATTTTGTCCTAAAAATGCTTTGGAGATGTGTATCAATAGCCACCTGCACAGCTCACTGACTTGTAGATACTAGATACATAATTGTCTAGATATTGTGTATGATATATCACAAATTATACACGCGTACAACAAATTGGTAATCCATTCAATTTTATTACTATTATGTTCCTTTCCGATTACATGTTTGATTGCCATATGTGTATCATCTCAGGTGGAATTATCCTATTTTATTTCAAAGCAACTATAACCTGGGAGAGGTTATTACAATAACAACTGCCTAATGCATGTTATACGTATATAAATACATATGAAAATTGCCCTGTTTCAGTACATTCTACGTGGAAATTATGAGTATAATGCTATGGTCACATGTATTTCCGACACAGATACGCACTTTTAGAAACAGCGGAGAAGCCCGGAGATAGCCGGAGTGTACTCCGGGAATCCCCGGGTGTTTTTTCTCAATATTTCTTTTTTGCAGAAAAGAAATCAGGAGTAGATACGGAGTTGTTGCGGAGTGAAGCCGGAGACAGACGGTATATATGCGGAGAACCCCGGCATATTCCCGATATAAGTCGGAGGAAGCCGGCAGAAGCCGTCACGAGGCCGGAATTCCGCCCTTACTCCGTAAATGTGCCGGGGTATAAGTCGGAGTATCCCCGGAGAAAGGTAGAGTAACCCCAGAGTGAATCGTAACACTCCGTCTTTGTCCTGGGATTCTCCGTGTATACTCCGGCTTTCTCCGGTTGTCAAACTTGATCCAGGAGTATCCCTGACGTTTCCCGGAGATGGTCGGAATACCTACGGAGAAAGCTGACGCATCTACGGACCTACTGGAGCATTTACGGAGTAACACTGGCATATCCCCAGAAAGTGACAAACAGTGGAAAATGCCCTGCTCCGGGAAATCTCCGGCATTTGGGCAGAAATTTTTGAACATGTCCAACTTTTCCCGGAGCGGTAAAAAAAAACTTGCCGGAGTTCCCCAGAAGCTCCTGATAACTCCCGACACAAGCGGGAGTCGGGGACGGAATGTCCACAGAGATTCCCGTCAGTTCCCGGAGTTTTCGCCGTAGATACGTCGGGAATCCTCCGGTTATGACATGTGACCATAGCATAATTGAGGAACTTTTTGGCCATCAGGATGGCTGTGAGTACATAACATATAGTTTACTTTGGAAACTCAAATGAATACTGGTCAGTATAAAAAAACGATCACCACCAAGGAAATTCTATAATGCTTTACACGTCGCACTGTAAACTTAATTATGTATTTGACACAGTTGACTATTTCTGTGGTACAGTTTCATCCGACTATACTCAGATTTTTCTAACTCATTACCCTCGCCCCGATAGGGGCAGAGGGTATTGCAATTGGGTCTGTCCGTTTGTATGTCTGTTTGTTTGTCTGTCTGTCCGCGCGCATATCTCAAAAGAGAATTGTCCGATCAACATGAAACTTATAGGTATGAAGCGGTATCTCAGTGGCTCGGTCCTCCTCAAATCTGGTCAAAATCGGACAAAAACTGTTGCCATGGCAACGTAAAATGTAAAAATCAATAATTGACCATAACTCCGGTTCTATTCAAGATAAATTTTTCTAACTAATTTTGTATTTTTCTATGGCCAATTCCTGATCATCTGATATATGGCCCGTGGTCGTACGACCAAAACTCTCCATTATCGCCCGATGTCGAAAAATTGGGGGTCACGGTTTCAATTTTTTTTGGCCAGCGACGTTTCAGTGCAAATGTCTGCGCTCATAACTCAAAGGCAAACGACCCGATCGATTTGAAATTTATAGGGTAAGAGTGCTATGGTATTGGCTCATTCCCTTCAGAATTTCGCCAAAATCGGATGAAAACGGTTGCCATGGCAACGGAAAAAAGAAAATCACATAATTGGCTTTAACTCCGGTTCTACTCGATATTAATTTTTCCAACTATTTTTGTATTTTTCTTTGGCCATTTCCCGATCGTATGGTGTACGACCGATGGTCGTACAACGAAAACTCTCCATTATCGCCCAATGTCGAAAAATTGGGGGTCACGATTTCAGTTATTTTTGGCCAGCGACGTTTCAGTGCAAATGTCTGTGCTCATAACTCAAAGGCAAACGGTCCGATCGATTTGAAATTTATAGAACTAGAGTGATATGATGGTGGCTCAGACCCTTCAAAATTTTGCCAAAATCGGATGAAAACGGTTGCCATGGCAACGGAAAAAAAGAAAATCACATAATTGGCTCTAACTCCGGTTCTATTTGATATTAATTTTTCCAACTATTTTTGTATTTTTCTTTGGCCAATTCCCGATCGTTTGGTGTACGACCGATGGTCGTACGACGAAAACTCTCCATTATCGCCAGATGTTGAAAAATTGGGGGTCACGATTTCGGTTATTTTTGGCCAGCGACGTTTCAGTGCAAATGTCTGCGCTCATAACTCAAAGGCAAACGGTTCGATAGATTTGAAATTTATAGGGCTGGAGTGCTATGGTAATGGCTCAGTCCCTTTCAAATTTTGCCAAAATCGGGTGAAAACGGTTGTCATGGCAACTGAAAAAATAAAATCACATAATTGACTATAACTCCGGTTCTAATCAATATTAAATGTTCAACCTATTTTTGTATTTTTCTTTGGCCAATTCCCAATCGTATGGCGTACAACCGATGGTCTTAAGACCAAAACTCTCAATTATCACCTAATTTTAGTGACTAAATCTGAAGGGCGAGGGTCTGCAATCTCTGATTGTCTCATTTACACTGTTTTTCGCTAGTATTTTTGTGATGCTTAACGCTATCGTTCTATAACTTGGCATACTTCACCTGGGAGTCAAACGGCAATTTTCTACCAAATTTCAGACAGCTATCGCGAAAATTGAAAAAGTTGGCAATCTACCCCAATGTTTTTTTTTTTTTTTTTTTTTTCTTCTTCCGCCACTTTTGGTTTCCGGACGATAACTTTAGATTGCCTTGATATCAGAAATGATATGTGGAAGAACCCTATTCTTTTTGAGCCGGATCCGAGGTCCGTGAGGTCCGTGAGGATGAAATCAAGGCTAATTTTAAGACTTGGTTTCCGGACGATAACTGGGAAAATATTTATGCAATAGTTGCAGAACTCTGCATGGAGGTTCATATGCCACCAGGGAAGAACCCTATTGATTTTGGGATCGATCCGTCAAACGACCTTTGACCTAGAGGTCAAAATAATTTTTTGCTGATTCATCCTTGAGGCTTTCTGCATATCTCGGAAACCGTGCGTCGTAGAGCGAAACGGACGTTATTTTCGGACTCGTCGCCCTAGACAAACATCTCTAAGGGGAATTTTTTTTTTTGATCCGGCTCCGAGGTCCGTGAGGTCCATGAGGATGAAATTGAGGCTGATCTTGAAACTTGGTTTCCGGACGATAACTCGAAAAATATACAGGCAATAGGTGCAGAATTTTGCACGGAGGTTTATATATCACCAGGGAAGAACCCTATTGATTTTGGGATCGATACCTCAAACGACCTTTGACTTAGAGGTCGAAATAATTTTTTGCTGAGTCATCCTTGAGGCATCCTGCATATCTCGGAAACGGTGCGTCGTAGAGCGAAACGGACGTTATTTTCGGACTCGTCGCCCTAGACAAACATGTCTAAGGGGTATTATGGATGAACTTTGACCTTGACCCGAAATTTTTTTGCCGAGTCGGCATTTTTCGTTTTCGTCGATATCTCGGAAACGGTGCGTCGTAGAGCGAAACGGACGTTATTTTCGGACTCGTCGCCCTAGACAAACATGTCTAAAGGGTATTATAGATGAACTTTGACCTTGACCCGAAATTTTTTGCCGAGTCGGCATTTTTCGTTTTCGTCGATATCTCGGAAACTGTGCATCGTAGAGCGAAATGGACGTTATTTTCGGACTCGTCGCCCTAGACAAACATGTCTAAAGGGTATTATAGATGAACTTTGACCTTGACCCGAAATTTTTTGCAGAGTCGGCATTTTTCGTTTTCGTCGATATCTCGGAAACTGTGCATCGTAGAGCGAAACGGACGTTATTTTCGGACTCGTCGCCCTACACAAACATGTCTAAGGGGTATTATGGATGAACTTTGACCTTGACCCGAAATTTTTTTGCCGAGTCGGCATTTTTTGTTTTCGTCAATATCTCGGAAACGGTGCGTCGTAGAGCGAAACGGACGTTATTTTTGGACTCGTCGCCCTAGACAAACATGTCTAAGGGGTATTATGGATGAACTTTGACCTTGACCCGAAATTTTTTTGCCGAGTCGGCATTTTTCGTTTTCGTCAATATCTCGGAAACGGTGTGTCGTAGAGCGAAACGGACGTTATTTTCGGACTCGTCGCACTAGACAAACATGTCTAAGGGGTATTATGAATGAACTTTGACCTTGACCCGAAATTTTTTCGCCGAGTCGGCATTTTCGTTTTCATGGATATCTCGGAAACGGTGAGTTGTAGAGCGAAACGGACGTTATTTTCGGACTCGTCGCCCTAGACAAACATCTCTAATGGGTATTATTGATGAACTTTGACCTTGACCCGAAATTTTTTTGCCGAGTCGGCATATTTCGGTTTCGTCGATATCTGGGAAACGGTGCCTCGTAGAGCGAAACGGACGTTATTTTCTGACTCGACGCCCTAGACAAACATGTCTAAAGGGTATTATAAATGAACTTCGACTTTGACCCGAAATTTTTTGCCGAGTCAGGATTTTTCATTTTTGTCGATATCTCGGAAACGGTGCGTCGTAGAGCGAGACGGACCGTATTTTCGGACTCGTCGCCCTAGACAAACATGTGTAAGGGGTATTATTGATGAATTTTGACCTTGACCTGAAATTTTTTTGCCGAGTCGGCATTTTTTGTTTTCGTCGATATCTTGGAAATGGTGCGTCGTAGAGCGAAACGGACGTTATTTTCGGACTCGTCGCCCTAGACAAACATGTCTGAGGGGTATTATTGATGAACTTTGACCTTGACTCGAAATTTTTTTGCCGAGACGGCATTTTTCGTTTTCGTCGATATCTTGGAAATGGTGCCTCGTAGATCGAAACGGACGTTATTTTCGGACTTGTCGCCCTAGACAAACATGTCTAATGGGTATTATGGATGAACTTTGACCTTGACCTTAAATTTTTTTGCCGAGTCAGCATTTTTCATTTTTCGTCCATATCTAGGAAACGATGTGTCGTAGAGCCCATGGCAAACATGTTTTAAATATTAAGAATTAGTCCTAACACCGAAATGCCTCCAAGGCATCTTTAGGCCTTGACGTCTAGTTTAATTTCTGGGCCCGCACACAATTTTGTGCATTTGCTCGGTTTTGTAGCGGAGTAATGTTTCAAAATCAACATGTTTGTGTAAAATACACCCCAGTGTATCTTCTGGTTCAAAGTTACAAGCATATTTCGAATCCTGATGGATAGAAACAGGACCAATTCCTCGAATATGCTCAGATTCTCGAGATTCCGTTTTGGGCTGAAATTTAACATTGGGGTAGATTGCCAACTTTTTCAATTTTCGCGATAGCTGTCTGAAATTTGGTAGAAAATTGCCGTTTGACTCCTAGGTGAAGTATGCCAAGTTACAGAACGATAGCATTCACCATTACAAAAATATTAGCGAAAAACAGTGTAAACGAGTTAGAAAAATCCGAGTATAGATGACAACGATCCTGGTGACCAAAAAGCTACCCATTGCACTTTCATGTAAACTTTCTGGCACATGGTTGTCGAGTAAAGATTTTTGCACAATAACGTAGTTTCCCAATAAAACGTCAAGACATAACAGATTTTATAAGTCAATCCTGCAAGCACTTTGGTGCATATACTGCAATGCCGTATGCTGTGAAGACTAGTCACATGACTATTTGTTGTGAATCTGGACAGGTTTACCGTAAAATAACAATAGGTGTATACCTGTTAACTCATGCAAAACAACACGTGTATTTCACCAAAATTACTACAAATACTCGAAAATTACAACAAATGATTCTCCGTCCTATATACTACGATGTTTATGCTTCAGTTACGAATACATATAAATGCATGTACACTCATTGCACTTACGGTAACATGCTTTATACATAGCTGATAACTAAAATGTTCTATAAATGTCCCATATATCCCAACCAGTAAAACTAGCGCCACACCCAGTAAGCAGAAATAAGTATTATATGTGTACCACAAAGTACAAGGCCACCAAGTTTAGTTCAAAATATATGTGTTTGATATAATATACATCATTTACATTATCTGGCTACATTCATGAATGTCAGTGTTTCTGCAGTTCCGCTTGTATAGGAATGTACATGTATCTCTACACACTAAATCAAAAGATTTACATATATATGTGTCCATATTGATGGAATCATCATCTAGGTAACCCCTGTATATAGTTGTAGGAATGTGAACATTGAAGGATAATCACATTTTCGCTTTATATACAACATGCTACAATACGTCAGCATACCGGTACTGTAAACATACCATTTTACGGTTGATTTATTGAACAATTTCACGATAGGCCGGCAAAATGAATTAAAACAGCCTCTAGGTATGAAACCACAAAATAAATCTCCTGGTAAAAAAGTATGTTTACAATAATCGCATGAATGATAACTCGACTTGCATGTATACACATTATAAATAAGCAAGTCAGTAATACCATATATACAGAACATTAGAAACCCATAAAGGGATCCAAAATCATCCGTACTTGAGTACAATGTAGTAAGTAAATGCACTATAGGTGAACAATCAGAGATATCATATAATGTAGATATGGTATCATGTATATGACAAATAATAATTCGAAATTTGTAACCACTCACATTTTGTTTCAACCTGTTGACATAATTATGTGGCTTGTGGTTTTTCAAAGAATCTTCCGACTGATCATACAACTCAGCGAAATCGAAGGGTACACATACCGATATGTACTATCAGGAATGTGAGTACTAGCGATCCGTTTTGGCCCAATCAATATGTCCTGTTCATGTCGCACAGTTTATTAGTCGTTTATGCAGCATGAGATGACGGAGTTTCAGCTCTAGATTCTCAACTGCCCCTTGTGTTATGGCACTGTTGAAAGACACGTCCAAATTCTTCAGATTCTTGCAGTAGCTCTGAAGATGACCAATACCAACGTCGGTCAGACCATCACAGTTGGAAATGTTCAATGATGACAGTGCCTTCTGTCTGGAGGCAATGAACCTTAGACCTTGGTCAGTATAGTTGAAGTTGTGACTGATGTCGAGATGAAATAGACGTTGTCTACTCTCCGCCAAGAGACACAAGGTCTTATCAGTGAGATTTGGGCACATTGCAACTGACAGTGATCTCAAAGACGGAAGGGATGCGATGACCGCGAGACCAGCGTCCGTCAGTCGTTGGGAGGACGACAAGTTGAGCTTCTCCAGTTGTTTTAGGTTGCTGATGGCAACAGGTTCCTGTTCCAATATTTCGCTCACACACATCTCCAGCTTCATGCGCTCCTTTGTCTTCTCTCGGTACTTTTGTGGCTTGTTAAAGATCTTGGACTCCTTGTATTCCCGAGTGCAGTTGCATTGTCCTTCATCCTGGTGGTAATAAATCTTCCGAAAGTCTGCCTCGAGGTTTCCAAGCAGACCATCATCATCGATTGATTTGCACCACGATAGATCAAGGCTGACAAGACCTGTCATGTGCTTTGAAATCAACATCACGCCCTTATTAGTGATGTTTGTCGAGGATAATTCCAAGTGTTTCAGACATATCAGCTGAGTGCAGGCCTCAAGGAGAAAGGAGTCGTTGATTTTGGAGCAGTATTTCAAGCTCGCGTGGGTGAGGTTGGACCCCTCTGTTCCTGTCCTACAAAGGCCTTGACACAGTCCCTCAGAAGTCAGGAGGTGACAGGATGACAGATCTAGTGAGCGTAGCTCTGGGAGTTTGTACAGCATAGCTATGGAATTATCAGTCAGACGGCTACATTTGGCAAGTCTCAGTGTCCTGAGTTGTGACAGAGTGCTGCAAAGGGCAGCAAGAACTCTGTCTGTGACCTCCCGACACTGACTCAAGTCCAGAAATGTAAGCGAGTCCTGAATGGTGCAGAAGTTGGTAATTCCTTCTGGACTTATCTCAGGGCAGTTGATGAGGTGAAATTCTCGCAACTGTAGTCCTGATGTTTTTGCGATTTCATCAAGTGCTTTGTCGTCGACAGCTGTACGGCCCAGGTTCAACGCCTTCATCTTACCAGCCCTCTCCTTCAGGATCATGTGTAAGTTGGTAAAGCTCAGAATGGCACAGCTTGCTGTCTTCGTGTTCTGACGGCCAGTGAACGAGTCCATGTAGAAAGCAATAGGAGCACCAGCAAGGTGAAGACTGTTTAAGGCAGGAGCAACGGCAACTATTCTGTTGAGAGTCTGGTCAGTTAGATGCCTGATGGATGACAGGTTCAGTTCAGTGATGTTCTGGAGAGCATCACAAACTGCTGCCAGCTCATCATGCTTAGACAACAGAACACCAGAAATGAACAGGTCATTGCAGCTACTCAGATCAAGCTTTTTCAGACTGCAGCACTGACGAATCAGACTGACAAACGTTGACTCTGTCATGTCACAGCCTTTGAGGGACAAGCTCAGGAGGTGATTTTTGAAGTACTCCCGGGACTGTTTGGAGTGTATGTTTCTCAGGAAGGAGTCATCCAGCTGTCCCAGAACAAGGTTCGGCGTTCTTCGACGTACAAGACTGGAGATGATCTCATCAGTGCTCCCTGCACGAGATGGAAATGTGCAAGTGACCACAGTGCCATGATGTAGGATGGGGTCCAGAGATGCATAGTACCAATGTCGACTGACCAGTGCCACCTCCTTCCTGTCATACGGCCCAAGGAAGCGCATGATGTTTGTGATGACCTATATGAAAAGGGATTTACAGATAATATAATGAAATATACAAAGTATTGTGGAAGGGGTTGAATGATTGTTGATCAAAACGTTGAATGATAAATCTTCAGATACATTGCATTAATTTGACGTGCATCGTAATATTGTACCTCAACTGGTAAACGATCCATTGCCCCAATGAACAGTTGATTAAGTGATGTAATCTGATGAAAGAGTTCAACTTTGTCATGACATGTAGGCCTACACCGTAGAATTAAATATCAAATTTTCTGAAAAATGAAATAAACACTGATAAAACTAGACGTCAAGGCCTAAAGATGCCTTGGAGGCATTTCGGTGTTAAGACTAATTTGTAATATTTATAACATGTTTACCATGGGCTCTACAATGCTCTACGACACACAGTTTCCAAGATATCGACGAAAACGAAAAATGCCGACTCGGCGAAAAAATTTCGGGTCAAGGTCAAAGTTTATCCATAAATACCCCTCAGACATGTTTGTCTAGTGCCATGAGTCCAAAAATAATGTCCGTTCGCTCTACGACGCACCGTTTCCGAGATATCGACGAAAACGAAAAATGCCGACTCGGACTCGGCGAAAAAATTTCAGGTCAAGGTCAAAGTTCATCCATAATACCCTTTAGACATGTTTGTCTAGTGCCGAAAAAACAACATTGATTTCATCCTCACGGACCTCGGATCCGGCTGAAAAACAACAGGGTTATTCCACATAATATGTCTGACCAATGTGGAAAATTTGGCGAAGATACATCGAGGCAAACTAAAGTTATCAGTCAGAAACCAAAACGGCGGAAAAAAAAAAAAAAAATTCTGCTGAAACCATAAAGGCATTTCTTCCGAAATGCCTTAATGATGCACAGACGTCAATATGGTCAATCATCATCGGGCGCATTTCACACTGATGAATGTAATCAAAGTAATCTACATTAATTAATCAGCAGTTTTTGTGCAAACTGATGAGCTTTTTTTTGTCATGAAAAAAAAGTGGTCAAAGTAACCTTTTTCACCAAAAACGTATAAATGGTTCTAGTTTTCAAGTTGAGAATATTCAGTGATATTCAACATGTTCAAGGGATACGCGACTTGACTGCATTTAGCGGTAATCTGCATTAATATTTATAGGTAATTGACTGGATACAGTGTTTGAGGCCCGAGGTCGTGTCTGGGCCACGGCACAGACACGACCGAGGGCCTCAAACACTGTATCCAGTCGATTAACTTATTATTATATGCCGTATCATGATATGCATACACCTCGGGAGAGATATAATTACAAATGCTGACTTTTCTAGCCATTTTAAACCCTGAATGCGAAGAATTTTATGATCATTTTCATGCACTACAAAACCAAAAACGTCATTTCACCAGCGTATGAAAACGAAATCGTTAAAAGACCGTCGGTTGCTATGCGCGACGCCGGTCAATATGAAGGAGGTCCATACCGCAGTTTATCGGACCGATTGCACTCTGTGTAATCCATTGTAGCATTTTCGTAGGCATATAATAATAGACTCTATACACTTCGGAATGGCAATATATACGTCCTTCGCGTGCCCGAGAACGAAACTGTTTGTTTAGTCAGAGCCGGGGAAACTATTGTTAGATATGGACCACTGGTCTTTGGTTATTGGCTTTGGGGGTGCTACACAGGGTGTGCGAGAAGTCGTCGGTTATCCATCATATTCAGACAGGTCCGAAATTTATTATTGATTGCACTCGGCGCCTGTCTTAGTTACTTAGCGTTACTTAACTTCCACAGGGGGCCCAGGTGGGGAAGATCTTGATGACTCGGGGGTGTACGCCCTCTGGATCACCGGCTCCCACCTGGGATGGTGCGACACAGGCTCTGGCAGATCGTCGGGCTGTCCAGGGTTCTATCCCTGCGGCAGTGCCGTCGGCGAGGCTGGGCGTCCGGGCGGACTGTTACCTGGTTGTAGTGCTAGTAATTACTGACGCCTGCCGCGTGCACCCTGTGCGCCACGGGCGTCGAACGTTATATAATATTAATATTCGTTAAATTTATCGAGGCATTCTTGGACCATATACTACAATATAAATCGGCATTGACCAATGAGAGTCACTTTGCACGTGACTAACGAGCACCACTCCTATTGGATGCTGGCTTTCGAAAGGGCGCGGGGGGAGTGGGAAAAAGATTTTTTTTTTTTAAATTCCCGAGAAACTTGATAATATCGACTTAGTAGGCCTATATCAATAATGTATCTCGAATGAAGTGTAACATTTTGACCAAAAAAAAATTCGGAAATTTGAATTTTTATAGATACCAAAATGCTGCGTTTTAAAGGGGCACTATATGAGATTTTGTTTTTAGGGGATTTCCAACATTTTTCTCCCGACGCTTCTATTTATAGAACAAAACGTCAGATGACTTTTTTGACCTAGGATATCTGCCGAGCCGACCTGGCTGATCTGACAATTGGCTCGGCAGAGATCCTGAGACAAAAACGTAATCTGACCTATTGTTCTATAAATAAAACAGCGTCGGCCGACAAATCTGAAAATCCCCTAAAAACGGAATCCCATATAGTGCCCATTTAAAGCACTAATTATGTGGCGGCCGCCAGATAATTAAGTGGCGGCCGCCAGATAATTGAGTGGCGGCCGCCAGATAATTGAGTGGCGGCCACCAGATAATTAAGTGGCGGTCGCCAGATGATTAAGTGGCGGCTGCCAGATAATTATGTGGCGGCCGCCAGATAATTTAGTGGCGGCCGCCAGATAATTTAGTGTCGGCCGCCAGATAATTATGTGGCAGTCGCCACTTAAATATATATTCACACCTGGCACTGACGGTCTACCGTATGAAAGAGCAATGAACATCTTGCAAAATAGAAGTTCATTTAAAGATTGTACACTTCTTACAATCTTTGGTTCAATCACGAATTACAGGATGAGAATTAGATCTATGACCCCAATACCCTTCCATATAACCGGGCACCAGTTTTTGAAACTTTGTCACTATGACACTAGTCTGACTAGACCTAGATCTATATCTATATGGAAAAAAATTTGATGTTCCCGATGGAACAGTGAAATCAAAATACACGTAGTGTAAAACCAGTCTCTGTCATTTACATTTGCCAGTGTTTACAAAATGTTAAAATGGTCGGTGTTCCATGTTCACCTTGTTGTGGTCATTCTTGGACATTTGGACAATCTCGAGAAGGTCCAGGGCAAACTTGAGCATTCCAAAATGGCCCGGGACCATGATTTTGATTTATTTCTTGACAATATGCCAAATAAATATTAATTTAACTTATGTTTAATAACCAGGTTGGGTTATACAAAGCTAATTAAATGGCAGACAGTTGTAAAGCAGGCAAAACACAAATATTGTTTGCTGTTTACACCCAATATTCAATTAGAAACATTTTATATTCCAAAGTTGACCAGGGCAAACTGGGCATCTCCGAGAAAGTCCAAATGCCCAAGAATGAGCACGACAACCTCCACGTAAGAAGCTTCCAGATCTCACCGCACGGTGTCGCTCGCGACCAGACATCTATGCTCCAGTCACATCAGCAAAACGATGCCACTGCAACGCCAGCTCTGTCAACATAATGTCAAGTCATGTCACTCTCATGCGGGCTGTCATGTCAAAGCTATGTTGTATTATGTCAACTCATGTCACTGACATTCCATTTATGTCACTACCATACCAACATTATGTCAGCATAATGTCACATCATGTCAACTCATGTTACCCATGTGCGGCTACACATATCAACTCATGTCAATATAATGTCGACCACCAGCTGGTACCCGTAAACCCCCAAACCAAGGGAAAAATCAAACCTCCAACGGCGCCCATAGGTTCTTAATGTCACTCCAATGTCACATCGATGCCATTCATTTCAAATTCAGGCCACCACCAGCGGCCAACACAATGTCAAATCATGTCAGCACAATGTCAACCTGAGTCGAATCACATCAGTACAATGTCGACCACCAGCTGGTACCCATAAACCCCAAAACCCAAAAAGATATTAGAAGCTGACAAAGGAAACTCAATTTTTTTATATCTAGGATCTGCTCAATTGAATTCGTTTCCACAGCTCCTACTACTGTATATAGCTGTTGTTATTTGCAACAGAGGCAGTGTGTAAAATTAATGACGACCTCAGAGAAGCGAACTAAGCGGCAATGGAGTTGAAGAATGCACCAAATCAGAAAGGTGGATATCGTTTCAAGGTGTGTGAAAGGAATTGGCGACACAGCAATTATATGTGGCGATTTCGCCCGAAGATCACGGCGAAAGAGATTCTTTGTACACACTACTCTTGTTTTGGCTGCTTCGTGTTCGAAGCACGTGGGCTGCATAGCAACACCCTCTGATCCTCTCGCTCCACTATACTGTAACAATGGTCTTTCGTCATCCCTCGTGTCTCGTGCTTGGGGGTTATAAATACTCCCGGGCCGCCTTGTTCAAGCAAAGTTGTCTCAGTGCTGGCAAGGCGAGAGGACGATGGAGGCCATTGGAGGGCTCGGCCATGAGCTCTACGTCCCTACTCACTGGCTAGGGCCCGCGAGGACCCTGGGGACAATTCTCATAGGGGGCCCGGGAGGGGGACCGTGCTGAACCCAGGCTCGTCCTCGACGGCCACGAGCCGTCTCATGGTGGCTCCGGCGCCACGGAAAGACGTCCGGATGAGCTCCAGGACCTTTCCCAGTCCTCGAAGTCATCTCCGGCGTCTTCGACTCTGTCTCCAGACGTAGAGTCGAGCCCTGCGGGGCTGCAACAACAGTTGCTGTCGAGGCCCAACCCCGACGTTCTAGGTGCTACGTGTGGAGCTGGAGACGGCTTCACTCCACGCCTACCCCTGCCCGGACGACCGCTGAGGCCGCTACTCTTCCCTGGGATGTCTCTGGACGTCCGGAATCGAGTGCCGGTCACCACGGTTAGCTCCGGACAGGCTGATCGGCTGTTCCGGCTACCTCCTCTGGCGGGGTTGACCTCTACGAGGACCCCCGCCTCGGACGTCGGGCAGTTGGTTGGAGATGTGGTGGACCAGCTCACCGATTACCTCAAGGAGCTGGCCCCCTGAGGGCGCTATGACCGTGCCCAGTCGCCTCAAGCGGGGTGACCTGATCGCGGGAACCGTTCGCCTTCTCCGAGATCACAGCACCTTTCGGGGCCGCTGTCACAGAGGGAGTGGAGGCTGATTCAGATGGCACTTTATGAGTATAAGTGCTGTCAGCCGCTCACACCGAGCCTGGATCCAACGATCCCCTATAGTCCAGGGATGACCGGGCCGGTGGCCCCTCCCTTGACTGGCGGGCACCGATGACCCATGCCTTGGGACTCGCACCCGCACTGCGACTTGGGGGTACCACGCTGGCAACTGCTTCCGCTGTTCCGACGGCCGGAGCTACCACCACATGGTATACCTATCCTGTCCTGCACAGTGCTCCAGGAGCTAGCTGGCAACCATCGGCCTCGGCCCCAAGCTACACCGGCTACCCTGCCTCACCTGCATCCTATCCATTAGGACCGGCGGGGGCTGGATGAGAGTGATAGGGCGAAAACCGTCTTTGTCACCAAGAACGGGTTCTACCAATTCAAGGTAATGCCGTTTGGGCTCTGCAATGCCCCCGCGACGTTCGAGTGCCTCATGGAGATGGTCTTCAAAGGGTTCCCCTGGAAGTGATGTATGGTCTACATCGACGATGTCGTCATGTACGGCCAGTCCTTCGAGGAAATCCTCACCAACCTCCAGATGGTGCTCCATCGCATCCGCAAGGCAGGGCTTGAGTTGAAGCCAAACATGTGTGAACTCTTTGCCCAGGAGGTCTTGTACTTGGGCTTCATGGTGACAGGCACAGGTGTCTGACGGGACCTCGCGAAGATCGACTGCGCAGGAATGACGCCGTTCAAGCGCGGCGAGGATTTTTCCTCAGATTCGGAATTGGACCTTCATGGAAGACCACAGGCCGCTGACTCCTTCAACAACACGGCGGCCTGAGCCACAGGAGTCCACCCCCACACGTGGACGCGCCGGTACCGGCGTTGACATCCTGCGTATGAGCCGGAGGTGCGACTCAGCTCCAGCGAGTTTTCCTCGAATCTGGTGGTGTACTCGTGGGTATGAGCCATGAGCCACCGAGCTATGAGCCACCGGTCCGCTGCCTTCCATTTGGCAGTTGGTGTTTCCGGGGGAGTTGCGCAGAGAGGTGCTCCATCAGTTGCATGACCTCTGGGTGACCGGCCACCTGGGAATCCGCAGGACCATCCATCGGCTACAACAGTGCTTTCACTGTCCTGGTAGCGGCTTGGACGTGCAACGATGGTGCACAGCTTGCCCATGGTGTCAGACTCGCAAATGAGTTCCAGCTCCTGGCCGCCACCCCTTGATCACAGTTAAGGCTGGCGCGCCTTTTGACCGGATCACCTTGGATATTCTGGATACTTACCGGGTCACTCCGTGTGGGTTCCGGTACATCCTGGTGATCTCGGACTATTTCACCAAGTACACTGATGCCTACCCTCGGCGGCACCAGACCACGGACGAGGTGGCTCGGTTGGTGGTGAATAGGTTGTTGGTTTACCATGGCGTACCTAAGCAGGTACACTCGGATCAGGGCACGCAATTTGAGAGCAACCTGCTCCGGGGCATAACACAGATGCTAGGGAGTACCAAGGTCCGGACCACCCCTTACAGACCCCAGTCGAACAGACAGGTCGAACGATTCAATCGATCTATCCTGAACATGCTGGTGGCCTAAGTATATGATCGTGCAAACGATTGGGATGACCACCTCCTGTACGTCTTGTTGGCGTATAGGTCGTTGGTTCACTCCTCTACCGGGGTGATGCCGCACGCGATGTTGTACAGCCGAGAGCTAAATCTGCCCATGGATATTATGTATCCAACTGCGGAAGAGATCGGTCCGGTACCCCAGTGCGGTCCTGAGTACGTGGAGTGGGTCCGCCGCGCCCTGGCGAACGCCCATGACTTTACGCGAGCACGCCTAGACAAGTCTGCTATCTGACAGAAGCGAGGCTATAACGCCCACGCTAAGGGTAGGCCCGCTTCTGCGGAAGGCGACAATATATGCATATGGCATTGTTTCGAGTGCCAGATGGGTTTATCTCGGCACAAGTCTCTGTGATCTAGGCCGAGCCTTTAGGCGAAGCCTAGATAAAGAAACTACCTATTCACCAGTTTAGTTGCCCTTGAATCGCCTGTCTCCGTGTGGCGGCCATTTTGAATTTTCGACGAGTCGGTGAAAATAATTTTTTTTGCCCCAAATCCCATTACTATCCATTTTGGGCCATTTCTAGGCAAAAAAATTTTTTGGACTTTTTTGGCACTTTTTCCTTCATAATGGGAGCTGCCATTAGATAGAGCTTAGATATTGGCACTTTCAAATAGGAAGTCATATACGGCTATTTGTGAGGTGACCTTAAATTTGACCTTTGATGACCTTGAAAGGTCAAAACACTCATTTTTCGGTAAAAAAAAATGCCCAAATTTGCCTCTACAGGTGAATCGCATTCGTTTGGTATTAACACCTCATGTTAAGATTCTAATCTACCAAACTTATATTGGATCCCAAAGTTGCACAAAAATCCACACATACAAAGATATATTTCAGGTTCAGCATCATGTTCTACCAAAGCCCTTTCTAAAATATTACCTGGTATATTGTCTAAAATTGAACAGGGTCTCCAAAAGTACTCTGAAACCATCCACGAGTGTATTCTAGAAGTGGTATAAATGTGGATATGTGGATATTACGAAATTCCAAATCTTTATTGGAATATCTACAAACTTGTCATTTGATTTCTCCACTTTGTACACAACTATACCTCATTCTGAACTGAAGTCTCAGCTTAAAAAACTAATCAATAATTCATTTTTTTCTCTAAAAAGGGACAACGTCGGTATCACTATATTGTAGTTAAATATAATATTATATTATGAATTATTTTGTTAAAGGCGACTCTGATGCCCCATACAAATATACTGAAATAGATGTGGTAAGTATGGTTAATTTTCTGATTGATAATAATTTTGTGGAATTTGGTGGTCGAATATTTCAACAAACTATTGGCATTCCCATGGGTACAAACTTTGCACCATTATTGGCAGACCTGTTTTTAGCTTACCGGCCCTTAGGACCGATAAGCTATTGTCGTGGTATTTCGTCCGTCGTTCGTCGTCTGTCCGTCGTCCGTACGGGTCTGTAAGTTTTTTTTTACATGAATTTCCCCATAAATTTGTCTGAACATATCTTGGGCCAGTATCTGAAGACGTTTTTTTCATTTTTTGATTGAATCGTTTTTGCCTATTTGGCGGCCATTTTTGACGAAAAATTGCCAATTTTGGACTTGAAGGCCAGTTTCTCAAAAACTGTCTGATCAGTTTTGAGATTTTTTGTTTCAAAACATTCCTCTCATGTACCTTTATGACGTGTATTAGTTTCGTTGCCCTTGAATCGCCGGTCTGCGCGTGGCGGCCATTTTGATTTTTTGACGGGATTTTTTGTCCCAAATCAAGTCACTATTCGTTTTGAGCCATTTCCTACGGAGCCCCTGAGGTGACATACCGAAAATATTTATTAATCCGTGCGCACGGTTTACCAATTCGTGCGCACAGTTTACCAATCCGTGCACACGGTTTACCAAACCGTGCACACGAATTACCAAACCGTGTGCACAATTTAACAATTCGTGGCCATGAATTAACAATCCGTGGGCACGATTTACTAATTCATGGGCACGAAATACTAATTCGTGCTCACGAATTGGTAAATCGTGCCAACGGATTAGTTATACCAATCTGTGGCCACGAAATACTAATTCGTGCCCATGGATTGTTAAATCATGCCCACAGATTAGTTAAGGTAATTCGTGCGCACGGTTTACCAATTCGTGGCCACGGTTTACTAATTCGTGGCCACGGTTTACTAATTCGTGCGCACGGTTTACTAATTCGTGCGCACGGTTTACTAATTCGTGGCCACGGTTTACCAATTCGTGGCCACGGTTTACTAATTCGTGCGCACGGTTTACTAATTCGTGCGCACGGATTAATAAATATATCTGGTATGTCACCTCAGGGGCTCCGTAATTTCCAGCAAAAAAAAAAAAAATAGAACTCATAGAACACTTAAAGATAGAGCCTAAGTATTGGCACATTCAAATGGGAAATCATATATTGCAGTTTGAGTGATGACCTTGAATTTGACCTTCAATGACCTTGAAAGGTCAAAAACGATGAATTTTGTCTTTGGTGGCCATTTTGTCAAAATCTATTCAGACAGTTTTTCTCAAAATAATGTATAAGATTCTCGTTATCTACCTTTGTGATGTGTAATTTGATTTCGTATTATAGTCCATGCAGAAAATGTGTTTCCAGCAACATTTACGAACACGTTTTGACAATTAGAGTCCAAGATCAGTGTAACAATTTATATGTTGGAAAATCAATACTCTGCGTTTCTCATGATTGCCGGTAAGCTACAGCACCGGCACTTGGTGCTATGTTTATACTCATATGAATCAGATTTTATCCAACATTTACAACGAGGAGGTTCTAAGAAACTAACACTTAATTTTAATTTCACTTTCCGATACATAGATGATGTATTGTCGCTAAATAATCCCAAGTTTGGTGATTATTTGGATGTCATATATCCTAAGGAACTTGAAATTAAGGATACTACAGACTCCGCTAATTTTTCCAACTAACTAGACCTGAGGTTGGAAATTGATAATGATTCTAACCTGTCAACTAGATTATATGACAAACGTGATGATTTCAATTTTTCCATAGTCAATTTCCCTTTTCTAAGCAGCAACATTCCTATGTCACCGGCATATGGTGTGTTTGTTTCTCAACTTATACGCTATTCCAGAGCTAGTTGCAAATATGAGGACTTTGTCTATCGAAGTGCCCAGCGAGTCTCTAAACTGCTGCGACAAGGATATGTGATACCAAGACTTATAGCTGCGTTTAAGAAATTCTATGGACTTCATCATGATCTGGTTGATAAATACACCAAATCCATGTCTGCCATGCAACTAGATCTATTTTCATGTTAATTTTGGGGAATTTATGACGGGTGCCACTAGTGGGGCAGGAAATGCTCACTCTTTCCGGAACACCTGATTTCACCCCTAATGGCCATTTTTGGGGTTCATGAGTTTCCCTGTCATTTTTGTTTTCTCTCACTTCGTATGCCTGATATGACTTCCTGTCCCCGGACTATGAGATTGGTTAACGGACCCTGTTTTGTTTGCTCAGAATACTTAATACTGGGTATTGATTCCACGTCTATGCTTGTAGATATGACTCAAATGTGTCATCCAAAAGAGTCTGGGACACCGGACAAGTCACGCGGATATACAGCGGACCTCAGTCCTTACGTCCGGAAAATGATCGCACATGTGCGTATGTACGAAATATTTTCCAAATTATAAGAGTCCTAAAACAAGCAAATTTCAGATAAACGCACATGCGACTGTATGTGCGACAATACGGTTTATGGCCAGACTGAGGTTGGAACTTTTGCTCTCTACGGGGGATGCACCCTTCTCACGGTAATGGGAAACTGGCTATGGACGCGGGGATAGTGCCCGAACGTAAGGACTGAGGTCTGCTGTATATTCGCGTGACTTGTCCCGTGTCCTGGACACTTTTGGATGACGCATTTCGGTGCGTTATCACCCGTGAGCCACTACTATAAGGTTATTTATAGTAGGTTAAGGTTTCTAACGGCAGAAAACCATTTTACCATTATTTTTAATGGACCGGCTGTGGGGAACGATCATTTTTGTCCGGATTGCACTTTCCAAAACGCGGTCCGGCCGGAATGACCGGAACCCCGGCCCTACTTCTAAGAAGGGGGTCGTATTCTACATGCATAATATACTTTGTGGTTTTTAATCCTGATCATATGATTGGATAAGGTCAATATGCCATGCTATGGTGATTGTCTGGACCTGGACTCCGTTTGCGGGCAGGTCCGGATTGCCACCGGCTATTGATTACATCATGTTTGGGATTCTCTAGATTGGGCGCCGGCATGAAGGGTTCGCCCCCTAACCATTGAGGTTATGGAACTGTCGGCAGTTCATCCGAGTCTATTGGATCCGCGCTCCGGTAAGCGATGTATGGGCTCTGGGTTTGAACAGCGCATTGCTTCGTGGCCTAATTTTACGTTTGGGTTGCCAGTGGGTGCGTCATGACGCCCATAGGGCACTCAATTGTCTTTAGGGCTACCATGGGCATACCCGTTCGCCTTGTAAGCGTACCAACGGCTATGGGGAGTGTTTTTGTTTATTCATCCATCTCATGTTATTATTTACTGAGTGGATTATTTAAACCACAAGTATGCGACCATTCCGTGGAAATACTATTCTTTCTCATTTGATCATACATTGAGATAAGTTTAGTGATATTTCTTTCCTGGTGCAACAGAGAGTTAGAAATCAGGAGATTTCTGCTTTCGAAAGAGGGGTGTAGGAGATTGTGTATAGTCTAGTGAAACTGTATGCCGTGCTCTACGAAAAAAGTGTTGAAGACGTGGTAAATTTATTTTTATCACTGCTTTCGGGGTTGATCATAATACACCAGTTTACGGTTCCAATATTCATGAGGCTAGTATCATGTAAACAATGTACGTGCTCGGGACTGTCATAGTATGGTGTCCGATTGAGGCTATTTCTAGAAAAGTTGCGATGGTGTAGGGAGAACTCCAACGTATCAAACAGTTTGCCACTGATTTACGGCATGCAGGCTTGGATCACGCTACCTAGGGCACAAGCGCTATGCACTACCGCACTGCCGCACTGTCACAGCGGCTGCCGTAATTACATAACTAAAACCAGGTACGATAGTCCACCAGACGGGATCCGGACCAATACACAATTTAGAAATACATCGTCATAGTAACCAGAAAGAAGCAAGGTGAGCGGAATCCAAAGTCGCGATGCAAAACGACCAGACCTTAAGGGTCTGTTTTGGAAGAATAGGGACTAACCCCAAAACTTATGGACTACACTGTAATGCTCCAGAAATTTAACTGAGCTCATTATAAGCAAGCTAAAATTTTGAGCGAGGAATTCCGGAATGGATGATGACCTGTGAAGGTCATCCACTGAAAGGGAAGGTGTGCCGAGTGCTTGGAATTCAATTAACCTTTTAATTCTAGAAATTTTATAAAATGACAAACCAGTAATGGAAAATGAGGTACTTCTAAAAAGTGTTGCCGGTTGCCCTTGCCGACTGGCGCCAGCAGATCCGAGAATATCCGTGCAAGGAAGCGACTCTGCAAGAGCTGCAAGAAGCAACTCGGCATTGTCACTGCGGCCCTACGGAGCGTGACCAGTCAGCCTCACTAGCCTTCCTTTATCGGCTGGTGGTCCTTCTTCCCGGGGACTCCGGCTCTCTCAACGAGGGAGGAAGACATAGCCTCGGAGGTGGGAAGGAGCCCTGGCTCCCGCAGCGGGGGTGGTAACTGCAACCCTGGCAGCCACAGAGGCCTAGTCGGGGCTTCCTGGATGGAGGGGAGACTTCCAGCATTCAGCGGCGCAATCACAGAGATCATCTTCACTCTATCAACCACGCGGTGTTCCCTGACAAGCTTGCCCCATTTCCGGACCAAGATGGGGTACAGCACAACCTCCAGTGGTGCGTCAAAGCAGTCCGGAGCGATCTGGTAGAGGGTGGATGACCGGAGTGCAAAGACAATGCCTGAGATCCTCATTCCCAGCACAAAACCACTGCAGTTCCTCCTGCACATCGTCAGGGATGGGAGTCGACCGTGACTCCGCTGCCTCTCTAGCATCAGCCATTCCTTCATGATACGCCTGCTGCTCATAGGCTTCAGCAACAGTCTAATAGCTCTCCAAGCTGTGCCAGGGGGTGACCTGAGGGGTACTCCCCTCTCACGCACGTCAGAGCTCCAGTTCCTGACACCCTTAGGTCCTGAAGGGCCCGGGGGACCGGCAGGTTGGCCAGCCCTGCACCAAGCGGTACCCGCTCCTGGCCATCTCGTCGATGGTCCACCTCCTGACCTACGGACTTGCTGAAAGTCTCGTAGACCCAAGCAGTGTCCAAGCCATACTGCCTGACTATCTCCTCAACTGGATTCAGAGGCTCCAGGTCCAGCGCGGCTGTGCATTGCCACCCCACAGACCCACCTTCTGAGAACAGAGAGGAGACAAACGCCGACCTGGTAAGAGGTGGCAGTTATATAGGAGCAACTTCAGCGAACGGAGCAGCAGCAAGGACCTTGAGTCTGGCACTGGACGCTGTGTTTGCAGACGCGGTGGCTTCTGAGTTGCCATGAGCATTGCTGACACTAGTGGAGGCAGTGTCACAGTCAGTCGAGAAGGACGGGCCACAGCAGAGGACACGCCTTGTGAGCAAGGGGCTGCACTGTCTCTGGAGCCGTTCCAGAAGACTGGCTCTTCCCCGAAGTTGCAGCCTGAGTGCGCTGGTCCAGCGAGGCCACCCGGGTCCGGCCCACGATCCGGGGCATCACAGGCACCATGGACCATAGTGTCAGTTAAAGATTCCACCTGAATCTAGATGACTCCATGTCAGAGGCGATCATTGGCGGGATATAACCATAATTGAATATGGGCCCTATAATATGTTTTATTGTGGTTGATGAATTCAGAATACCAAGTATAGATCACATGATATCGGGGAATAATATTTGAAATACCTGGTATGTGGTGATGTGGACAGAATAACGTTGCTAGGACTTTTGGTTTCACCATGATGCGCTTTTTCTTTATTGAAGTTTCATTCTCACATTGGTGTCATATACTTTATCACCAAGATGGATATGATCATGTATGCATCATGTATGCAATCACTGTATGCAGTTTTTCGTGTCGCCATTGTCTAATGCACTAAATGTCCCTACAGAGCTGTAGACGAAAATACCCACCCCATCGCTGGGTGACAGGTACCATAGGCCTATTGAGAATGTTGACAAATTCAATTGCAGACTGTCAGTTACGACACGTCTTTGAAAAATGAACTATTTGGCACGAAGCACGGATTGCTTTTTCATTTGAAAAATATTGTTAGTTCATACACATGTAAAGTTTGACGTCGTCCACTATCCCGGATATTCGTGGATAAGCCGCTCACCGTGGGTCACGGTGGATGTGCACCCGCTATCCTCAGATCCTCGCAGATAGTCCGCTCACCGAGGGTCACTGCATGTGCAGTATTTACTACGGAACGTTAACCAGGAGCATCCCGCCCTGCGAGCCCAGTCATGCAGACACCACTCAGATACACGATCATCACTGTGGTGTTAACTGCAAGGCCGGCTCGCTGCGGTCCGCCAGGGGGGACTGGAACCCCGGACAGCCCGATGGTCTGCCAGAGCCTGTGTTGTACCAACCTAGGTGGGAGACCGGTGATCCTGAGGGCGTACACCCCCGAGTCATCAAGGTCTTCCCCACCTGGGCCCCCTATGGATATTGTCCCCAGGGCCCTCGCGGGCCTTAGCCGAGTGAGGACGTAGGGCTCATGGCCGAGCCCTCCGTCGTTCTCTCGCCTTGTTCAGCTCTGGGAACAACGAGGGAAGTGACGTAAGACCATTTTTACAGCATACTGGGCGAGAGAGTTAGAGGGCGTTGCCAAGTAGCGCACGTGCTCCGAACAGAAGCGTCCAAAACAAGGCCAAAAACAAGCGTATTTAGAGAGAATCACCTGCCGCGATCTTTGGGCAAAATCGCCACACACAATATGTAGCCTGTCTCCCTATGCCCCCAGTAGTACTGGAGCATATTTAGCACATCTCGAATTGTTCAGATATTTTTGACATTTAAGGTTGTTCGATACACCAAACGCGTCATCATTGTGGCCCGTCTATGGTTGACCAAACGTGTCATAAACAGCGAATGTAACGGCGGGTGAAATAGGGACTGGCGGGTTATGAATGTTGCCGCGCAATAGGAGTACTGGAAAATCCGGCGGTCTGTAATCAATACAACAGAGTCTCGACTTGAACACACAAAGTACTGGAAGCATCACAACATAATATGCCTAGTATCTTTCCGTGGGCCAGCCTCGGTTAAGGAGATAATACTACTAGAGCATCCATTCATTACATAGTTTTCATATGAGTAAACGTTTGCACACACACACACACACACACACACACACACACACACACACACACACACACACACACACACACACACACACACACACACACACACACACACACACACACACACAAATGGTAAGATTGACGAATGAATCCTGTATTTTGTGCCTCTGTGGAGTTTTTTTTTCACATTTTCAACCTCTTAGAACTTCAAAGTTCACCACAAAATATCCAGAGGTCGTCACGCACTCTTTGCATCATGCGCCCCTAAATTTGCCTCAACACCCATAAGCACTTTCAGCTCCACTAAGCAACATTCCATTGGCATATATCAATTCCCCTATAGCCTGACCATTATATACCCTAAATATACCAAAAGTGCAATCTTCAAGAGGAATAAACCATGAGAAGAGCTCACTTTCATCGGGACGCAACATTTACAGCCCACCAGGCTCAATTTCGCGGGGCCCAATTTTCGTTACATTCGTCATTTTTGACACGTTTCGTCTACCATACCCGTTCCGCTATCTAAGCCGAATGGGGCTAACTCTCCGCAGCTTATCCCCCCAGAAACTTACACTATGTTAGGCGAATTTCTGCCAAAATTCATGGAGAAAAATGAAATAGACCTATAGACGAAATAATCTCCAAAAATCGCCGCGCATAGATCAGCGCTTCCCCTCTCTGTCAAATCCGTTATCAGCCATAAAGGCCTATAGGCACTATCCTCACGTTGTCCGTATGTAAAGTTATCGCAAAATCCTGTGCCAAATGTGGCGGTCATCTTGCTCAAACCAATTAGGTGAAATTTATTCCTAAAGTTCTAGTGACTTGTCAAATTTGGTGGGGATATTTCAACTTTTTAGGCCAACTGAGTTGGCGACCGGAGAGAATCTCATCTGAGCCAATTGACCAGTCAACATCTCGTTCATTCTAGCGGCCATACCGTTCTTGCTGATGATCATATCTACCATGCCAGTCTTTTATACATTTCTGAGTCAAGTCAGAACATACAATATATGAAATATATGATTATTTTCAATTCATACTCACAAAAACTTGAATAATTTGACATAGTATGCACTCCAAATTCATGAAATTATTGATTTTTAGTTTCCATAAAATGACAATTTTCATGTTCTAACGCTTATATCGCGAAAAGTAACCTGGATAGGTCTATTTTTTACATTATTTTTACAAAGCCAAAATATCATTGAAGAAATATGTGTAAAAAAAATAGAAAAAAATACTGTATTACTGAGCAAGCAGTGATGCTCAACGTTGTATGGATTCTCAGAAGTTGCGCTTTTTCTGTAACATTTCAGTGCTGAAATATATACACATGTTCTTTCTCTTGCCACGAAACATATCAACCTCAGTGCTAGCGAATTTTGTTTCTCCAGTTTAATGAACCGTTGCATATACAACAATTCTGTACTAAAAAATCCTATAAATATAGAGTTTTAGGCAAAATATGCATTTAGATAGCATGTCATGGTGTAATGGATTGTGGCTATTGCTGAGGTACTTTTAAGACCGATAGGGGGTCAACAAAATGCAGCATAGCAAAAAATATCGTACGGTGACCTATTATTTTTTCCTGCTTTTTGTAACCAACACATGTCTAGCTATCAAGAAATAAAAAATTTTACTCAATAAAAACACCTTCCTGGGTGTTTCGAACAACCTTAAAAGTCGACAAGTGATATTGGCAGGAAAACTATTTTTCCAAATCAATTACATATATGCCTGTGGTCTCAGAAAAATGGGTTACAAAACAAATCACGCTTGATCGGATAGATAAACGATGATGTTGAAGCATATGACAATACAAGCAGCGGCTTTTCTTTTATTTTGTGCGCCGTTAGCTCTGACTTAACCCATTTCACGCTCGATTAGCTCAGACATATACGAGTAAGCTGCAATCGCATTGCATCAAGAGATACAAAGCAACGAGAATGGTGTTACTGTAAACAAAATCAAAATATCTCCACCAGAAACTCGCAACGAAATCGATTAGAAAGGGGAGTCTGTTTGGGCATACAAGTGCAGATATATAACTATCATGCTTTCTTCGTTCGATCAGAAATGTATGAAAAAATTCATAACTTACCTCCAATATCACTTTAAATACCAGACTGATAGGCCTACAGATTATGATGATATACAAATAATCTCTCAATAATACCAATCAATTCACCAAATCAATGACTTGTATTAAAGTTCTCGAATCTCGACGTTAAAGTGCGGCACAAAATATTTTATTTAGCATCACAGTTGCTAAACTGCATCGTTATGTCGGTGTAATGCATTGCTCATTCTCCCCGAGGTAGCGAGAATTGAAATGGCAGCCATCGGACATCATAGCCTCGGATGGTCCTGCAGCTGTCAACTTGTCATTCGGTTCAATAAATTTATAGAAATGAAGAGAATCCCGACCAGTTTTCCTTCTTGAATTGTCAGGAAGAAATCTAGGATGTTCCAGGGGTGGGCTTGTAAATATATGAGATTTTTATTCGTTACAGTATTCACACTGGTTTACTCTGACAGATAAAACCGCTGCTGTCGTGCTGATCTGCACGTGTGGTTTGTTTACCCGAACTTTACCTTATTTGGCAAACTGTAAACTGGTGTATTGTGACAACCACAAGTAGCTGGGCTTTCGTTAGTTTGTATACAATCTTTATCCTGCTGGGGTGATTAATTCAACGTCATTGACCGCCAGTGTGGCAGCAATAGCTAATGACTTATTTTAATTACTGTATGTGATGGCAGGATCCCCCGGGATGACCTGTTTTTAGGTCACCCGTATACATGGCATGATAGGAGTCACCGGGGAGACATGCGTGTGCCTGTATGAGCCTATACAGAAAACGTTATCCGTATGTTGGCCTGTATCGATCGATGCTAAGAATAGACGTTTGCACGGAGACGTGCTACACTGCTGCACATGCAGAATAGCTGCCAGCTTTACTGCTGTATAAGTGATGTAGCCAGCGCTCGCTGGTCATTGGAGCACTTGACACTGGTGGAGTCAGATCTACGGATCTTGATTCCCAGTGCTTTAAACGAAAGATAGTTCGAAATGTTAAAAGTATCTGGCAGGGAAGGCAAGGATCCTCCGGATGGTGATCGGGAGATCCAATCCGGAGATGAGTCCCTTGAAAGCCATAGTACGCTTTCGAGACGCTTTTGAGGATGATAGCCGAGAGGTGGCCTCTGATCAAGGCAGTATTACGGGTTCCAAGAATCTTACTCCGGTGACGACACTGAGAGTGTGTTTGGCAGGATCGACCTCACTACAGAAGGCGCCTTGGCTACCACGGTCGTCCAGACAGGGGGTCCAATGGGAACCCATCCGGCTCTGGAGCGATGGGATCGGGTCCGCCTGCTGAGGAAAAGTCTGTGAGTTGGGCCGATCAGGTCATTGTGGAGCAAGCCGTGTCCCAAACTGGTCTGGACTTTCAGCCACCCGGCCCGGACAAGTCAGGGAGCTCGGAGCAGGGGTTCATCAAATCCCCCATCTCCGGCCGGACACGTGCCCGGGCCAAGATGTTTGCCAGAAAGTAGTGGGAGGCCGAGCAGAAGTTGGAGGCCGCCAACCGCGGGCAACCTGAGTTCGTATCCGGTGCAGGCACGGGCAGGTCCGCTGAGAAGAAGAAGAGGAAGCACCAGAGACGCTCGAAGGCCTCGCATGACTGCACTCCTTCCCCTGGGTCTGGATCAAAGTCCGGAGGTGCCAAAGCGCCTGCCCCTTCGCAGGGTGGTGCCGGAGGCACTTCTGCCAAGTCTGGAGGTTTTAAGGCACCAAATCCTTCGGGAAGCAGTGCGGACAGAATCTCCGCTGGATCCGACCAGAGCCAGGGAGGTCCCTGCAGTAGGTCACCCGTCAGGGCACCAAAAGGGACTTCTTCTGACAAGTCCTCCGGCACAGGCAAGTCGTCCGGAGCTACAAAATGCAGATCCTCGCCAGTAGATATGTTTTCCCTGCGTCCGGTGCAGGGGAAGCTCTGGCTCCAAGTGCTACAGAAGCAAGCCCGGGAGTCAGGACAGGAGGACTTGTCCGATGACACTCTGCTGGCCGGTTGGCAGCACCAATGTGAGCAGCGGCGCAAAGAAGCCGAACGCGCGAAGAGTGCACCCGACCGAGCCAGGTCACAGTCCAGTCCGAGGAGGCAACAGCGGCCTTCCTCAGAGCAGCCACCTCTCAAGAGGTTGCGGGCCGAGATGGGCCCGGAACTACTAGGTGTGCGGCAGGGTGTGTTATTCCTCCCGCGATATGGCACAGACACGTACAACCAAGGCCTCGTCCACTGACAGACGAGGAGCATGTCGGGCTGCCGGAGCCAACAGAGCATGGGGTCCAGTGCCCCTTCTGTCCGCTCTCCCTGGACAGGTATGAGAACAGGTATGAGGACCCTCACAATGCTCTCAGTTGCGATCGTTGGTATCCGACGTACGAGCATCTGAGTAGGCATGTGCGGGGTATCACTACCCCTGGGTGAGATTGTTAGTTTGCCGTCGGTGCTACAACCGTGGCCTGCGCGAACAATATTTTCACAGTTTGGAGGCCCTGAACGCTCACAGCCACCCTGGACATGGATTCCATCGATCCAGTGGAGGACTCCGACGGTACGGTTCCGAGGCCGCTCGGGCATATGGGACTTTCCACAGGTCCGTAGGCCAGGCGGCCGGCCATCGCTGCGATGGTCAGGAGCGTATCCCGTCAGACCCGGTGTTGCTCAAACTGCCAGTAGACTGGGCCATCAGTGACCTGGGATCCGAGTTGGGGCGCTGGTGCACGCTCATGAAGAGTACCCCTGGGACCACCCCCAGCGCGGGAGACTCACACGAGCCGCAGAATATCTCGTACCGGAGATGGACCACTCTCTGGAACGGCTTGGAGTCCGTACTTGTCTAGAATCCGGACAATGTACATGATCCAGCTGCCTGAACGGGAGTTCATCACCGCCAGTTGTCGCGCGGCAACAGCATAGTTCTACTCGATGGAGTGCGGAGCGCTCGCGATGTTTCTAAACAACATGATGATCAGTGCTCTGCGGTCGGATCCCGGCTTCAATCGGTCACACTCCAAACCGTCCAAAGACTGCAGCTGATGATGTGCGATCCTGTAGGCCTTGGAGCTGGCGAAGCTTCTTCCCCTGAAAGCCATTTATCATCGCAAAAATATCAGCGAAAAACAGTGTAAACAGGTTAGAAAAATCAGAGTAGATCTAGCACTATTCACGGGCAGAGTGTTATTGGGCTGAACTAGAGTAGATCTATAGTTCGTACTTTATAAAATGAAAAATGGTTCGTTAAGCAAGTACGAAATCTACAGTTTTGACAGCGCCGATCGCATTTTTTCTTGCGAAAATGAAATCGGGTTTGTAGATCTAGATTGCAATATTCACATTGATATATTCTAAACCTTTTATTTGACGTTCACTATTTCGCTCTCGAGTAAAATCGCATGGAAGTTAACCCGATCATGCAAGTTTGCAAATCGTGTCTGACATTGACACTTCCCTTTCTGTTAGGCCTACAGACACGCATACCTTGTTTCCATGGCAACGAGTTCGATATATACTGTAAAGTAATGTAAGTTTATTTGAAAACTGAAATAGATCTATTCACACCTTTAAATACATACAACTTTTTTGATTGAATGATTGATTTATTATTTGAAATAAGACATGTACAGTAGAGTAATTTATCATACAGTTTTCGGACATAGACTCTAAGGTGAAATGTCAATAATGACTGTAGTGAAAAATGCTAGATGATTTATTTTATATACAACGGCATATGCATGTAAATGTTGTACAGTAGAATTTATAAAGTCATACGGAATATTTTGTCCTCGCTTCAATTTTGGTGAATTACGAACTGTGAGTTCAAAATACAGTGATCAGACAGAAAAGCGTACACGGGGACTGGACAACTCGGCTCAGGTACAACTCAGAGCCAGGACAACTCGGCCAGAACAAGTCGGCCCAGCTTGTCCCGCAGTTTGGACAAACTCGTCCCCCTATATATCAACACCATTGAAATTGCAATGCTTCCTAACCAATTTTATCAAAACGTGCATGTTACCGCAAATTATATTATATAAATAATAAATCAAGATGGAAGATGCCAGAATATTCACAGAAATGACATTCATATTACAGAAGAAACATTTTGTGCCACGAAAACTTGTTTACGTTCTAACTTCTTCGTCTTCTTGTGAACATGTGACCTGGCACACTTACGGTTTTAATCATTCTCGCCAGAATTGCAAGTACAAAAAAAATTCACAATTGATTACAATAAATTTTTAGATGTTCGGCTATAATGTGAGGAATAAAGTTGGTAATCAAAACAAGCTAAACTGTGGAAGATTGTTTATTATTACCATGAAAACTTAGTCCCCCAGGCTACATAAAATGTATACAGTAAATAAATAAAAAAACATTATCCATTGTATGCATAATACATGTATGATTTCGAGGATAACACAATAAAGTATAAATACTTATTTTCATTGTGGTCCTCAAAAATGGGAATATAGACATTAGATGATAAACATATACATGTATTACACATATGATGAACATATATTACAGCTAAATGTCATCATTGACATACTTCACCTGGGAGTCAAACGGCAATTTTTTACCAACTTTCAGACTTCTGTCTTAAAAATTGAAGAAGTTGGCAATCTACCCCAATGTTTAGGGGCGGATCTAGGATTTTTTCAGAGGAGGAAGGGGGGGGGGGATACATATGAAGAGGAGCAGTATATGTACAGGGACGAATCCAGGAATTTTCCATAGAGGGGTGACCGGGGCAGATTATGGGAACAGAGATTTTTGGGATTTGATAGTATTCCAGATGATTTCTGAGGTGTAGTTTAAAACTGTATTTGTGCGGTTTGATTATTTTGAAATGTATGGACATTATGGTCTGGGGTTTCGGGGGCCTTAAGAACAAATTTGGAATTTGTAAAATTTCAGATGATTTCTTAGGTGTGTTTTTGGAGGAGGTGGGGGCACTGAAATAGGGCTCCCTGTCCCCTTCTAAATCTGCCACTGCCAATGTTAAATTTCAACCCAAAACGGGATCTCGAGAATCTGAGCATTAAATCCATCAGGATTCGAAGTATTATTATAATTCAGACCAGAAGACACATTGGAGTACATGTCTACACAAACATGTTGATTTTTAAAGATTGCACCGGTGCAAAACCGAGCAAATGCACAAAATTGTGGGCGGACCCAGATATAATTTTTGCATCTAACATTGGTATCAAACTCATAAAGTTGTGAAGTTATCGTGATTATTATGAAGCATACTGTAAAACGACTAATTTTGGCGGACGATTTATTTGGCGGATTTGGCGGTAGGGGAAAAACCGCCAAATTAAATCGTCCGCCAAATTAACTAGCTATATGTTAAGATATAGATGTGGTTCTGATACCGCCAAATTAAATCTTCGCCAAATAACGTGGGGCTCACAACCGCCAAATTTAATAGCCGCCAAAATTAGTCGTTTTAGAGTAGATTTATCCTGGTACTATTATCATGATTATGTTTGGCCGTTCTCATAACTTTCATGTTCCTTTTGACATTGCAGTGAGTTGAAGCTTTTGTGAAGATGTCGTCTTTAAAAGGAGGTTACGACAAAGACAGACCTGTTGGCAAAGAGAGGAACTCATCAAGTGGAGACCATGAACCGTCGACAACCAGCATCCAATCTATGACATCAGGCCCCACATTTGGTACCAAATTGTATAACACTCGAGCAATGAGTGACGAGATGAAATATTCTAATCGCTATGGCAACAACATGCAGCTGGTACCTGCAGGTGATGCCCAGGCAAGTGTCACCTGTGTAGATCTGCAGGTTTCTGAATGTTTTTGCAGTTAACAAATTATGTACCATATCATGTCAGATGATATATTGAAAGTTTCATAATCTTCTGACAGGACTATGAGCTGCACCTGGAAGAACTGGCTAGTTCCGGATCCGAGTACACGTCCGATGACAGTGAAGACACTGTAGGGATCACTGGTCGTACCGCCGATGTCTTTGGAGTCTCAGAACCCCTGACCAACAGGAGCAAACAGGACTATACACAGGACTTCGAGAAGGACAGCGATGATGATGACTATAAAGCGTTAAGACAGATTGCAATGATGGGTGAGTTGCCAATTGGTTCTTAAATGACTGTCAATGGTGATATCTCTACTGGAAATAGAATTTCTCTATGAAAGTACAAGATTGATTTGACATCTGTTGATTAGTGTTATTCCAATAAATTCATACCTCTTACTCTCCAGAAAATGAAGCAGAAGACTTTGACATCGACAGTGCAGAGGAGAATGATATCATGGCTGAGATAAGAGCAGAAATCACAGACAAAGTCAGAGAAGAGATGAAGAGTGAACTGGCAGTTTATCAGAAAGCGAAGGAAAACTTGGAAAAACCCTCAACCGATAACCCTGCTGATGATTTGGAAGGTGCATTACATCTTGATGTTATTTAACATGTTTAGGGTGTTGTTGATGCATTACATGATGTAATAAATATTTGCCAGTAAGATTCTGTTTGATATGTGTTGTTTTGACCAACCGTTAATTTAACCAATTAACGAAGATAATTAATAAATGAACTATAACTCTGGAAGGTAACATTAATTATTCTCCTGAAATATTGCATTCATTTTCTGTTTATTGCAGGTGTAGAACCAAAACTAAAAGAAGCAATACTAAAGATGCGTAAATTGGACAAGATTTTGGCAAAAAAGGTCAAAAAAGAAAAACAAGTTAAACGGGAGCGACTTATGCTACAAAAAAGGTAGATTTTAACATGTCGCATGCTTTTGTTTCTCTTGCTGTAACTCATCCTCTAGTAGGTTTTGGGAAAGTGAAGATGATGTCTGCCGGTAAGTAGATTGTGTGCAGTTTACCTGTGACAGACTTACGTATTAGTGTACATATAATACAATTCACAAAAAAATAATTTCAGGTTGAAGGAAGACCTGCTAAATATAAACAAAGACACTAGTAAAAAGACAACAACAGATGAAAAGAAAAACACAGAGAAGTTCTTGATGCTGGCACTCCCCCCAAGTCACAATGCTGGTATGTTTGCTGATGATATTAGTGTTTAGAGCATAATGGTGTTTGACAGTGATCATCACAAATACATCCCAATATTTTGCTGAAGGTATATCCATGGAGCATCCAGAAGATCCAGAGGCTGATGAGGTTCCGGTGACGCCCCTGTTTCAGACACAGCTTCCAGACGATGGAGCATCCGGGCCCAAGGGATCATCTGCCAATGGGCGCGACTCTAGACATAGTGGTGCCAAGTCTGGGCAAGGTATGGTCACATTGCACCACTGAAATCTCAAATAAAAGCTATTTTAGACAAAGAGACATACTAGATACACTAACCATACAGTAAATTGCTAGTTGTGGTTACCACATACTACTAAATTTGAATTTATAGGGTCGAATGTCTTTTGATGCACAGTGGTGTTCAGATGGATATTTATAAGTAAATAGGATACGTAAGGAATCATTTGGACTTTATTGAAACAAGCTCAGCTTCTTTAGAAAATAATTTACTGGTCGAAGTTGAAATGAACTCAATGATGGTCCACAGGTGGTAGGTCGAGCACATCTGCCACAGCACCGTCCGGATCTAGCTCCACTGGATTATCCAGCGCCATGACAACGGACAGTAGCGGGAAACCCGTCAAACGCAAGAAAAAGAAAGATTACATCAAGAGGAATATCCAGGTACATGTGAATGCGTTTTCTTTTGCTTGTATAGATTATATCAACATACCATTGTCACTACTGGTTATTAGTGGTTGATACATGTTTATACATGTATGCAATTTTGCAAGTTATTTTTGCAAGATAATTATTCATTTGTACCATGTACATGTAAAAGGTATACTAGTATCTATCTATAAAAGGTGAATTCACACTTGATAACGAATTTCCTTTGGTATTGTGCTCTGTGCATGTCTGATGATACATGTATATAACATTTAATCAAATGCGAAAATGTTATATTTAATTAGTTGGCAGTAAGTATGGTTTTGTTTGTACAATACTGCAGTGTGCTGTTTCTTCAACTTTGCTACTTGGCAATGAGCTACTCGTGCACTGACGGAATAATTCTGTTCTTTCAGAAATATGCATGCCTCCTAAGTAAAGCTGTTAGAACCAAAACATAATATCATAATGGAAGTTTATGAGGAAATTACTCCTGTGGTACACTTTAGACATCGGTCAGGATTATGGTTAGGCATAAGGATTGTCACATGATAAATGCATGTAGTTAATTTAATGTACTTGGGTTCAAGTTGCTTTATTCTGCCCAACACGAATGTTGAAGTTTTGCTCAGTAGTAAATTTGATAATTATTTTATGTTGATTTGAGCACAGAGATGGTGCAATTGACTTTCCTGCAAACATCAATTTCTCAGCATGTTTCTTAGATACACGTATGCATGATTATTGTTATTTCATGACTGCATGATCACATTTCATATGTTGCACTGCGCATGATTATTGTTACTTGTTTGAAAATATACCGAACTCGCAGTCTTTGATACATTGTTGCACAGGTAATTTTACCTGTTGCTCTGTCAGTCGAACTGGATGCATAAAATTTTGAAGCTGAAGTACCATTAATGATAGGTGCCTGTTAATGCTAAACTCTCTCCATTCTGTATCAGTTGGCTTCGGATGCTGGTAACACAATTGCGATGACCGATGACGAGAAGAAGAGATTGGAGGATTTGCTGAATGACATGGATGGGCTGTCTGACATACAGGAGGAGGGCGCGGAACCAGTCAGTCACATTTCCACCAAGAAATTTGTAAAAATTTCTATCTATGCTTGAGTTTAGATATTCGCTACCAGTAAAGCCTGTCTATTTTGTATTCACATTACATGGATGACATACATTTGTATTGTCAATAAGACAACATGATGAACAATAACACGTGTCCGTGACGACTTGCAGACGTTGGAAAGTCTCCACCAAGTGGCAGTGCCGAGAGGCGAAGGTTTCCTGCCCACTCCTGACGAGAGGAAGAAGTTGATGGACATTGACTACCGCCTGCAACAGTTAATGCCATCAGAAGACTTTGAGTCCATCGCCAGTGCCTCACCACGTGTCAGCTCCAGTCTGGTATATAGAGCTTTGTATGGTCGAGGAATGCCTCAGCATTCAGTGCACTAGAAACTAATCCATGTAGTTAACTAGATTTAGTTAACTAGCATTTAACATATTCTTAAAGAAAGTTTTAAAAAATCTCTTGTAATTCTCAGAACAATGTTATCATTTTTATCCAGTTTAGTTTTCATGGTATCAACTCATGATTTTTTTTTTTCAAATAAATTATTTTAGATTTAAAAGATTCAATTTTGGAATTGAGTTGTACACAATGTATGTTGTATTTGATCATGTTCTTGCATTCCAATTTTCCATCAAACACACTTGTTTGTGTGTTTGATGTTAACAAATAGATTTCCCAATTCCTTTTTCTCCACACCTCTTGCATTCCTAACACTAGGATGATTATGCTATCAAAGCATATAACGCCTTAGATATATCCCGAGAAAATACTGTTGACCTGTTGCGACCAATAAGGGTACATATTTGTGTTGCTGTACATGCTGTATAACTGTGCATGACTCTTCCATATTGACAGTGCACGTGGACACAATTGCATGCAGTAATATTTGAACACACACTGCCGGAATTTTGTGAATCCTCTTACTTACATTTTTATTTTTGTTTGTTTGTCCATTTACTACGTATTCACTTGTTTGTGGTCAACCTGAGGTCCAACTTTCAGGACTGCTCAAACTTCTGAACACGAACAGATCATCTTTTCATTTGGCATATGTGCATGGCATGTACATGTATTTATAACAGACAAGCTGATACCTACAAATCCTTTTATCCTGATTGTGATTGTGCATTATAAGATAAAGTGCATGTGTATAAAAAGAGAGATGAATATGTTGGTGTGCATACACATTTATATGAAAAGCTACATCTTGTACTTTGTAAAATAGATCTAGTCTTATCAATGCTGACAAATTTTAGCTTTTAAATACGTAAGTGCCCAGCAAATGTCTTTAGCAGAACCTATTATGATGAGTAATATGCCAGTGAGTAATACACTGTACTTTGGCCACGTTTCCAGGGCTCTATGTTGTTTACGAGGACAAATCTGTCTGCGCTGTCGGCGATACCCGAGGGGGAGGTCGGGGAGGAGGTGCTGCGGGAGACCAAAGACCAGCGACACAAACAGGAGCGACTCCGGCACATTGAAGAACAGCTCGACCAACTCACCAGTGCTGTCGAATTAGAGGTCAGCTTTGAAGGCACTCCTCATGTTACTTTTATGTTGCAAATATCAGTTCACATTACTAATTCATGCTGTCAAAAATGAACCTGTTTTTTTTTGTGAATGTGTGATGCAGGCTGTGCTCTGGGAATTCCCCCCATGGTATTGTTGTGATTAAAGCTAAGAACAATGCAAATTGAAGTTTTAATCCTGGAGGCGGTTTTCTTGGCAGATGGAATCACCCAGTTTATCGGAGTACCAACTGAACAAACTTTTGGACGAGTGTGCTCGAACAATGTCACAAGCTACCGAGGAAACAAGTTCACTTATTCGCTCCAGTAACCACAGTGTGGGCGGAGTCAGTGTCGGCAGCCTCAGCGGGGGCGGAGCTTCTGTGGCTGCAGCGATTGACCGTAAATCTGATGAAGACAGGGCCTATGATGAGGAGAGGGGCGGAGCGACTGAGCGTAGTGCAGCCAATGAGCTCAGAAGGAGTGGATCGTCATCTCTAAGCATCCTGTATGAAAACCCACCTCGATTGCCTGACAATGTTTTACAGCAGTTACTGAATGACGCCCGCAAGTCCATGTCTGGTAGTGCTGCCTCTGGACCTTCAAGTCCCACAAGGAGAGAAGGTAAGCAAAATGAAATTCTCTGGTGAGTTTGATTCTGCAATAGAAATTATTTCTGCAATGGAAGAGGATGTTTGATGTAATTTTGGTGACAGAAATGAATAGCAGTTAAATTCTACAGTTAAATTCTGAATGAAAAGTAGTCAAATTCTACGCGAGCTTTGAGGAAAAAATGACTGTTACAGGTGACATTAGGTTGGAGTCGATATCAGCAGCTTCATCAAGAAGCTCACTGGGGTCAGCTTTCCGGGACAGTCGGGCAACTAGTCGCTCAAGTCTAAACTCACGACAACAAACCAGTCTGGACTATAGCAGAAACTCACCAGTCTCAACTAAACAAGCTGCTATTGATGTTGATAGAAGACCTTTTCTTCCGGAGATCGACCCACTTGGCCGACTGAGCACACAGAAGCCCAGCCAGAGACTGAACAATGAAAGTGCTCTCGGTGGTACTCGTCCCAACTCCAGGACCCTGTCCAATGTCTACACGGTGCACAATAGTTTCTCGGGCGTGACCGGCAACCAGCAGCGCCAAAACTCCCCCGGGTCTGACTCCAGTGCATCGTCCAATGACAAGACTCCCGTCATGTCACCACAGCCACCCACATCAGGCCGGCAATCTAGACACGGAGCCACGTGAATGTTTAGTTGTCACAATCGTGGGGACTGTGTCATATCACGGATAAACTGGGTGCTTCGCAGTATTGTTTCTGAGGACAGCATTGCAGAGAAATTTGTGATGGTGTGAATGTATGTAATAAATAAAATGTTTTGTGTTGCAAATGTAATGTCCACATATTGATGGTTGCTTGTTTTGATTCACTGTGATTACAAGTTATTCATGGTATATATTACACTCATATTACAATCAGATTTTAATGTACAGTATATGCCAATATGCTGTTTGTGATCTCTTTGAATTGATGTTTATTTCACACGTCTAAGTACATTACTACTACATAAGTGATTGTACGACACTAAAAAGTGGTCTTGTGATTTCTCTGTGATTTTGTCTATTATAACAGTTGAATGGATGTTTATCATTCGGAGTAAGTTTTGAGTTTGCCATTCAATGGCTGGTAATATCGGAGTAGGACATTATCAATAAGTGTCTTGATTGTTATGTGTATTATTTGGAGCCAAACCACAAAAATCATACAGAGATCATATTCTGTAATCCGTGCCATTATCTGTACAGTTTTGTTTCCATCGGCTGATCCGTCCATTTTGTTTCCTGTCAAACTCTGTGATAACATATTTTAGGGTCGGTGGACTTATGGTTCGATAACTTTTTGGCATGGCTTTGTGTCTTGTTTTATGTCTGTTGTCCACATTTTCATCTTTAAAATCTAAGGTCAAATATTTGTTCTGAAATTCAGAACAAAAATACTAATAGTAATTCAAGATGCAGGTGTTTTACTTTTGCCTTTAAATATTGACCGTTTCCTAAAAAGCACCAAGTTTTGGACAATGGTGGCCATCATCTAAAAATCTGTCCAGAGCTTCACCGGCATAGCACTTAGCATTTCTCCAGTAACATTTCTAGCGCTTGGGCAACTTTTCAGTTGACACTTTTCTGCATTTACCCTTAGACAGTTTCTGTTTTGAAGGGCATTAGTACGCGTCAGTTTTCTGTATACATTCATATAATATCAGGTTTGTACAGGTAATTAGTTTCTGTACATTCATAATATATGATGACATTCCTCATGATTTTGTTACTGTTGTGGCATAGAATGTCCTTTGTTTATACTGACACTGACCTGAAGTATTAAGTGCTTTGTATACATAAATTGTAATTGAAATAAACTAAGTTATTTTTTTCCTTCGCTATAGTCATTTAATTTGTCTGGGTGAACCAAACAACTTATTGCCGTGGCGTTGCTTTCGTCGTTGTTGTCGTCCGTCTTCCATCTACATTTTTAGGTTACCGGACCTATGGTTCGATAATCTATTGACGTCAAGTTGCGTCCGTCCTTCCGTCGTCTGTCCACGTTTTTATCTTTAAAGTGTGAGGTCCAATCTCTTTGAAATTTTGGGAAAAGATACCTTAAAATAATTCAAGAAGGAGGTTATTTTTCTCAAAATGGCGGCCGTTTTCGTCGAAAAATGCTCAATTTTGAACTTTGGCGCCCATTTTCTCAAGAAATGTCTGATCAGTTTTGAGATTTTCGTTTAAAAAAGATTCCTCCTATGTACCTTTGTGACATGTATAAGTTTCGTTGCTCTTGAATCGCTGGTCTGCGTCTGGCCGCCATTTTGAATTTTCGACGGGTCGAAAAAATTTTCGTCCCAAATCAAGTCAATATTCGTTTTGAGTGATTTCCAACCAAAAACAAAAAAACCAAAATTCTTCCTTCATAATTGGAGCTGTATGGAGTAAACTCCTAAAACACTTCAAGATAGAGCTTAAATATTGGCACATCCAAATAGGAATTCATAATTGTGGTTTCAGTGGTGACCTTGAATTTGACCTTCAATGACCTTGAAAGGTCAAAGCGGCCTTTTGTTAAAAAAACGCTCAATTTTGAATTTGTGGGCAAAACTGTGCAGATGGATTTTAGGTTTTTGTTTTAAAAGATCCCCTGTATGTACTTTCGCGAAATGTATAAGTTTCTTTGCCCTTGAATCGTTTGAAGTGGGCCATTTTGGCCCAAATGGGACTTTCCCATTCTCCTATGCTTTATAATGGGACACATTATTGCTGATATCCCACTTAATTTTGAGATTAGAGATTAGGAATCAATCGTGGACATATAGGAAATGATATATGCTGAATATTGTCGATTCCTTGAATTTGACCTTTGACCTAATTTTCAAGGTTATGGGACAAAATGGCTAATATCTCACTTCTTATCAACTTTCCAGCTCAGGAATCAATTATGAACATATAGGAAATGATACCTGCAGATTATTGTCATGACCTTGAATTTCACCTCTGACCTCATTTTCAAGGTCAAGAGCACAAAATGGCTAATATCTCGCTTACTATCGACTTTACAGCATAGGAATTAATTGTGAACATATAGGAAATGATATATTCTGAAATATTGTCATGACCTTGAATTTGACCTTTGACCTCCTTTTCAAAGTCAGAGAACAAAATGGTTAATATCTCGCTTATTACCGACTTTACAGCTTAGGAAGTAATTATGAACATATAGGAAATGATATATACAGATTATTCTCATGACCTTCAATTTGACCTAAATTTTAATGTCACAAGACAAAGTGACTAATATCTCCCTTATTTTCGATTTTACAGCTTAGGAATCAATTGTGAACATATAGGAAATGATATATGCTAAATATTGCAATGACCTTGAATTCGACATTTGACCTCATTTTCAAGGTCAAGGACAAAATGGCTAATATCTTGCTCCTCTATTGACTTTATGGCTTGGGAACCAATTGTGGACATATAGAAAATAATATACACTGAATATTTTGCTGACCTTGGATTTGACCTTGAACTTATTTTCAATGTCAGAGCACAAATTGGCTAATATCTCGCTTATTATTGACTTTACAGCTTAGGAATCCATAGTGAACATATAGGAAATGATATATGCTGAATATTATCGTGACCTTGAATTTGACCTTTAACCTCATTTTCAAGGTCAGAGCACAAAGTGGTTAATATCTCGCTTATTATCGACTTTACAGCTTAGAAATCCATTGTGACCATATAGGATATGATATATGCCAACTATTCTGATGACCTTTGATTTGACCTTTGACCTCATTTTCAAGGTCAGAGCACAAAATTACTAATATCTCGCTTATTATTCACTTTACATCTTGTGAATCAATTGTGAACATATAGGAAATGATATATGCTGAATATTCTCGTGACCTTGAATATGACCTCATTTTCAAGGTCAGAGCTCAAAATCGCTAATATCTCGCTTATTATTCACTTTACAGCTTGGGAATCAAATGTTGACATATAAGAAATGATATATACTGAGTATTCTCGTGACTTTGGATATGACGTTTGACCTCATTTTCAAATCAGAGCACGAAATGGCGCATATCTCACTTGTCAACTTCACAGCTGACGAATCAAATGTGGACATATAGGAAATGATATATGCTGAATATACTTGTAACCTTGAAGTTACCAGACCATCGGTCCAATCACCTATTGGCTAACCGCCAAGCTACAGGTCCCTTGGGCCTATGTTTCATTTAGTTTTTTTGTTTTCGCTTTTTTTTTCAAATGGCAGCCATTTTTGACGAAAAACGGCCAATTTTGGATTTTGAAGGTCGTTTTCTCAAAATCTGTCCAGTAACTTTTTTCTTATTGATGCATAACACTCCTCATATGTACCCCTGAGACATGTATAAGTTTCGTTACCCTTGAGTTGCTCGAAGTGGGCCATTTTGGGCTCACACTCATCCCAAATTGGACTTTCCCATGTTAAATTCTCCTGTGCTTTATAATGGGGGCACATTTTCCCAAATATCTCACATAATATTGAGGCTAGAGATCAGGAATCAATTGTGGACATACAGGAAATGATATGTGGTAAATATTCTCAGGATCTGGAATTTGATTTTTGACCTAATTTTCAAGGTCACAAGACAAAATGGCTAATATCTCGCATATTATCGACTTTACAGCTTTGGAATCAATTGTGAATATATAGGAAATGATATATGCTAAATATTGCCATGACCTTGAATTCGACCTTTGACCTCATTTTCGAGGTCAAAGGACAAAATGGTTAATATCTTGCTCCTCTATTGACTTTATGGCTTGGGAACCAATTGTGGACATATAGAAAATAATATACACTGAATATTTTGCTGACCTTGGATTTGACCTTGAACTTATTTTCATTGTCAGAGCACAAAATGGCTAATATCTCGCTTATTATTGACTTTACAGCTTAGGAATCCATAGTGAACATATAGGAAATGATATATGCTGAATATTTTGGTGACCTTGAATTTGACCTTCAACCTCATTTTCAAGGTCAGAGCACAAAATGGCCAATATCTCCATTACAGCTTAGGAATCAATTGTGCATATAGGAAGTGATATATGCTGAATATTCTCTTGACCTTGAATTTCACCTTGGACCTTATTTTCAAGGTCAGAGCACAAAGTGGCTAATATCTCGCTTATTATCGACTTTACAGCTTAGAAATCCATTGTGACCATATAGGATATGATATATGCCAACTATTCTGATGACCTTTGATTTGACCTTTGACCTCAGTTTCAAGGTCAGAGCACAACATCGCTAATATCTCGCTTATTATTCACTTTACATCTTGTGAATCAATTGTGAACATATAGGGAATGATATATGCTGAATATTCTCATGACCTTGATTTTGACCTTTGACCTCATTTTCAAGGTCAGAGCACAAAATGACCAATATCTCGCTTATTATTGACTTTACAGCTTAGGAATCAATTGGGGACATATAGGAAGTGATATATGCTGAAAATTCTCGTGACCTTGAATTTGACCTCATTTTCAAGGTCAGAGCACAAAATGGCTAATATCTCGCTTATTATCGACTTTACAGCTTAGAAATCTCTTGTGAAGTTGTGACCATATAGGAAATGATATGCCGAATATTCTGATGACCTTGAATTTGACCTTTGACCTCATTTTCAAGGTCAGAGCTCAAAATCGCTAATATCTCGCTTATTATTCACTTTACAGCTTGGGAATCAAATGTTGACATATAAGAAATGATATATACTGAGTATTCTCGTGACTTTGGATATGACGTTTGATCTCATTTTCAAATCAGAGCACGAAATGGCGCATATCTCACTTGTCAACTTCCCAGCTGACGAATCAATTGTGGACATATAGGAAATGATATATGCTGAATATACTTGTAACCTTGAAGTTACCAGACCATCGGTCCAATCACCTATTGGCTAACCGGCAAGCTACAGGTCCCTTGGGCCTATGTTTCATTTAGTTTTTTTATTTTCGCATTTTTTTTAAAATGGCAGCCATTTTTGACGCAAAACGGCCAATTTTGGATTTTGAAGGTCGTTTTCTCAAAATCTGTTCAGTAACTTTTTTCTTATTGATGCATAACACTCCTCATATGTACCCCTGAGACATGTATAAGTTTCGTTACCCTTGAGTTGCTCGAAGTGGGCCATTTTGGGCTCACACTCGGCCCAAATGGGACTTTCCCATGATAAATTCTCCTGTTCTTTATAATGGGGGCACATTTTCCCAGATATCTCACATAATATTGAGATTAGAGATCAGGAATCAATTGTGGACATACAGGAAATGATATATGGTAAATATTCTCAGGACCTGGAATTTGATTTTTGACCTAATTTTCAAGGTCACAGGACAAAATGGCTAATATCTCGAATCAATTGTGAACATATAGGATATGATATATTCTGAACATTGTCGTGACCTTGAATTTGACCTAATATTCAAGGTCACATGACAAAATGGCTAATATCTCGCATATTATCGACTTTACAGCCTAGGAATCCATAGTGAACATATAGGAAATGATATATGCTGAATATACTGGTGACGTTGAATTTGACCTTTGACCTCATTTTCAAAGTCAGAGAACAAAATGGTTAATATCTTGCTTATTATCGACTTTACAGAATCAATAATAAACATATAGGAAATGACATATGCTGAATATTCTGGTGACTTTGAATTTGACCTATGCCTTTGTATCGTCGGTCTGCGTGTGGCGGCCATTTTGATTTTTTGACAGGTTGGCGAAAAAAAATTTTTGTCCTAAATCAAGTCACTATTTCCACCAAAAAAAAAGTTTCTTTTTGGCCATTGAATTTTTTATTTTTTTTGGAATTTTCACCTTTTGGAATATTTCACCCAATTTTTCCTTCATAATGGGAGCTGTGCGGAGTAAACTCATAGAACACTTCAAGAAAGAGCCTAAGTAATGCCACATTCAGTAATGCCGCGGTTTGAGTGGTGACCTTGAATTTGACCTTCAATGACCTTGGAAAAATATTTTCGATTTGGACTATAGATGAAGAGAGCTTATGTTTTTTTATATAGGAAGACATATATGGCACAACTAATGAAGACCTTGAACTTGACCTCAGATGACCTTGAGTGCCAAATGTCTTGTAAATTGCTTGCACCCAGATATATCTTTGTATTAAGAACATATAGAGAATCAAATCAAATGTCATATGTTCACACTGTTGATTGGTAAATCTCAAGGTCTGTTACCTGCCATTATTCAAACCAAAATTGTACGGTAACCTTTAGGCTAATTTTTCCTTCATAGTGGGAACTTTGCGGGGTAAACTCCTAGAACACTTCAAGATAGAGCCTACGAATTAGCACATTCAAATGGGAAATCATATATTACGGTTTGAATGGTAATCTTGAATATGACCTTGAATGACCTTGGAAGGTCAAAACGACCTTTTTTTGTAAAACAATGATTTTTGTCTTTGGTGGCCATTTTCTCAAAACCTATTCAGACAATTTTCCTCAAAATGCATAAGATTCTCCCTATGTACCTCTGTGATGTGTAAAAGTTTTGTTGCTTTTGAATCTAGACAGTCTGTGAATATATGTCATTACCGCAAAAATCTTTCAAAATGTATCTTGATTTCGTATAATAGTCCATACAGAAAATGTGTTTCCAGCAACATTTACAAACATGTTTTGACAACAGAGTTTAAGATCAGTGTAAAAATTTATATACTGGAAAATCAATACTGTAAAACGACTAATTTTGGCGGACGATTTATTTGGCGGATTTGGCGGTAGGGGAAAAACCGCCAAATTAAATCGTCCGCCAAATTAACTAGGTATATGTTAAGAAATATAAGTGGTCTTGAAACCGCCAAATTAAATCTCCGTCAAGTGGCGTGGGGCTCAAAACCGCCAAATTTAATAGCCGCCAAATTTAGTCGTTTTACAGTACTCTGCATTTCTCATGATTGTCAGTAAGCTGCAGCACCCTTGGTGCTATGTTTATAATTATTATCAAGCTTAGCAATCAATTGTGGACATATAGGAAATGATGTATTCTCGTGAATTTGACCACTGACCTTGTTTTCAAGGCCTAGGGACAAAATGGCCAATATCTAAAATATAAATCATATATATTGTCCGGTAACCTTTCTTATAGCACTTGGGCTGATTTTCATTTTATTTGACATCTCGGAAATGGTGTGTCGTGTATTAGAGCAGATGTTGATTACAAAAATATCGCCGTAGACAAAGATTTCTTAGTGGTATATCGATTGAACTTTGACCTTCGACGTTTCATGGTCCTCTAATATTGTCTTGTAGGGATGTGCTAGGAAGGAAAAGGCATCTTAAATTTAGGCCTTGACGTCTAGTTGTTTTTTTTTACCATTTGACAGCGATTTTATTGCTGAAAATTTTCTTTCTACAAACATTTAAAAATGATTTTTTTGCAAAGATGTATGCCAAAAAATAAATCAAAATGTAGGCCCAAAAGCAAATTGCTCTCTGAAGGAAAAATGCTTGTAGATATATAGTTCGGGTTTCTGTTGTGAGCATATAGAAAGTAGATCTCTTGGTTACCTTACAAATGACATGGTATATCTCAATGTAACATTTAATCAGAAATGGGTGTATTTGTCTCTGTAGACAAAACACATGTAAATAGAACTTTGGATTGTATAGTATGATAGCATAGGAAGTCATTATACATGTATGTTAGATCTTTTGAATACCTTGAAGTTGCCTCAGAATAACGATTCTGGGGTATGGGGGTCGCTGAAGGTCCCCAGAAACTGGAGCCCTCCGCGTGTTGTTTGGTGATATTTTGTCTTGTTTACGTGTAGATACATGTTACATTTCAAAACATATGCTTAGGTTACCGGCAGATTTATCTGCAGAGACCAATATTTCATGTTAACTGTGACCTTGAGATTTACCATTCAAGGTCATCTTAGGTCAACGTCAAGGTCATCAAAAGATCCAACATATATGACTTCATATATGCTCATAATACAAACCTAAGCCCTATCAACAATTATTTTTTTGTCTGCAGAGTACAGATGTGACCTTGCGATATACCACCCAAGGTCTTCTGAGGTCACCTTAAACTTTATAAAAAGATTTATAAAACATATATGCTCATGCAAACCTAAGCACTATCTACAAGCATTTTGTCTACAGAAGTCAAATTACACATTTCAGGTTAGATGTGACCTTGAGACTTGAGGTCAATTCAAGGTCACTAATAGATAATACACGACTTCCTAATGTTCCTATATGATCATTATGATAATACATTCATAAGCTTATCTGTAAGAAAAACGTCTGCACAGGCCAACTTACTCACTTCAGGTCAGACATGACTTTGATGTATACCACTCAATATCATCTGAGGTCAAGGTTAAGGTCACCAACAGATCCACCATTATAGGACTTTCTATATTTACATAACACAAACCTAAGCTTTATCTTCAAAACTTTTGTTCCCATTGACCAAATTACACACCTTCATGTAGTCATGGCATTGAGTTTGAGCACTCAAGGTCATCTGAGGTCACGTTAAAGGTCTCCGAAAGTTGCACCATATATGATTTCCTATATATGCTCGTAACACAAACTTGAGCTCTATTTTAAACCATATGGTATCCCAAAGCTATCTGGTGTATTTTAGAACAGATTCTTAGAAAAGTAAGAAATGTGTCACTTTCGGCAAATAAATGGCCGTCAAATCGGCAAAAACGATTTAATTGAACAACATGATAGAGTCCATGGGCTCTGCGTTTACCGGACATAAGACCGTTATAAGCTCAAGGTAATGTCCTGACATGGAAATAATCAGCATATTGCAATTCATCATGTAGTGTTGACACTATGGGTAATATATTTCACAAAAAAAACTAAGTTTGGTAATGTTGGTAATAATGAAATACACGCTTACCTGATATGTATGCATTTCACAAAACGATATACATGTACCGGGCACTCTTAAATTATAAAAGTTATAGCCAACTGCCATTATTCTTCGAAAAAAATGTTTTGGACATGGACAATTTCACCCACTTTCTCCTTCATGAAAACACTTCAAGATAGAGCTCAAATATTTGGACATTCAAATGCTGAATCCTATATTGCGGTGTCAGAGGTGACCTTGAATTTGACCTTCGATGACCTTGAAAGGTCAAAAAGACCCTTTTTTGTCGAAAAACTACGATTTTGCACTTTGGCGGCCTTTTTCTCGTAATCCATCTAGTAACTTTTTTCTCTGATTAGTGTATATGACTCCCTAAACGTACCTCTGTGATGTGTGAGTTTCATTGTTCTTAGGGGCCGGTCATTATTTATCAGGTGGGGGGGGGGGGGGTAAAAACTGGGGAGGGGGGGTCACACTTTCATTTTCAACATTATTGGGGGGGGGGGGGGGGGTCATACTTTTATTTTCGATGGGACTGGGGGTGGGGGGGGTCGGAGTTTGAAATTGAGTTATTTTGAGAAAATCTGAATAGTAAAATAGTTAAATAATTAGGTGGAAACAATACACTCAATATCAGTACATGGACTGATTGCAGTACGCGATGGAATTTTATAACATATTCAGCAAACCCATTTTCTCACTGAAACCGGATCCCGCAGAGGACCATTCAGGAACACCAACATCGAGAGAAGCCGCAATCCGTGTGCATCAGGGCTCAAAATTTATAATTTTATCCAGGAGCCAAAGACTCCTTTTTCGCTCCTATTCAACAATTTTTAGGAGCCAATTGGAGTCTGGTTTTGCCCTCAAACACTTGTCATAATGAAGTGCCCATATATAGTATGCATACAAGTAGTAATTGTTGTAATGGCATTCACACTTGAAGCGAAGGAATGGTGGATACACAAAGAGCACAAATCATAATACCGTATTGGTCATAATAGTAGCACGGCGAGCGAAAGCAACACCTCCTGCAGCAGCACGCGCAAAAATGAGGTCAAACTTGAGGTCAAATTTATGAAAATCACTTAATAATGTACCTATAGCCTTCAATCATCTTTATTGTGATTCAAATAACATAAATATGTGAATTGGAACACTCCAAGATTTCATTAGAAAGATATGAAGTGAATTACAAGGTCACAAAAATCGAACATTTTGGGGGAAAACAGGGGGGCGCTCTACTATTAGGGCACGTGCCACTTTTAGGACCAATTCGGTACTTACTGACCTTATAGTATCATAAATTTGCGACAAAAGTCAGAATTGTTTCAATAGAATTGTAAATAAAGCGAAAAAAGCATTCAAGTATCATATATATCATGATACTGGTGCGTTATAATTGTCATCAATTGTGAAGCATAGCCTTATATTCATACATGGGGATTGGGGGGGGGGGGGGGGTCATACTTTTATTTTGGATCTTGGTGGGGGGGGGGGGGGGGGGTCATAGATTGGTTTTCGATATCGGTGGGGGGGTCAAACTTTGAAAACTCATTTCTCAGAAAAACCATCCCACCCCCACACCTAGTAAATAATGACCGGCCCCTTAAACTGCTGGTCTGTTTGTGGCGAACATTTTCTTACGGATCGACGAAAAAACAGTTTGGTCCAAAATTAAATCACTATCTGTTTTGAGCCATTTCCAGCGCCCCCCCCCCCCCCCCAAAAAAAAAAATAAACAACTTTTTTATGCCATTGAAATTGTTTTGGACTTTTTTCGGTTAGGCTACTGTAGTAATTGTGTTGGACGTGCAAAAACGGTACTTCAGGATCCGCGTTAATAATATACAGATATATTGTACAATAGATAAGTATGTGCGCCATGATAGCAAAATTGATGATGATGATTAATTAACCTAATTCAGATATCAGTAATCTGTGCATTAACATAGTAGGTTGTCTGTCTTATCTCCTGGACTAAATGATCAGTCTAGTCCTATATCTATAGGGGGGCCTACTAAATGTCATGTATTCACAACGTACTTTGTACAGCTCACTTGATTCACACCATAATGATATTTCATCTTTATATTGATTTCTGCAGCTATTTTGCACATGTTGCGCAGCATATTCAGGTCACTACTCGTTAAATAGGCCTTCTGCTAAATGTTGCAAAATCACTATTCCTGGGTAGATCGGTTCGAATGGTTTACGGAACGAAAACACGAGCACTACTGCTTGATTTTTGCTTGCAACTGTTTCACAAACCACCTATTAAATTGGATTATATCATAATTTAAACATGGAATCTGACGCCAAGCTAGGAGTATTGATCTCTATTCTTGTCATACTCGCCAAGATAGGCGTAAGCATCACAACCCCCCTATATCTGGACTGTCTGAATCCTATATACACGCCTTATGATAACATCTCGACGAGTAACATCAGTGGAGCTATCATTCCGGATCCGGTTCGACCAAGCGCGAATCCAGTCTGGCAGAGAATCGATCCTTTCTTCGGGATATGGATGTCCATGGGCTTTGACACGCTGTTGCTCGGGACTATCGTTATGTTGTTGTCCGTGTGTCGGCCCGGGACCATCACCAAGCGAGAGACGACCTACCCCAAGCTAGGACTGCTGATATCTGGAGGGTCCCAGGCAGTGTCCGCTCTGCTCTACCAGTTTTCCACCAGTGGTACGAGAACAGCGCCATATCTCCAAGGCGTCCTCGGCTATTTCTATCTCCCAATCGCCTTCTTTCTCAGGTCCGCCACCAATAGATATACCGTCTTTAATGATTACATGCAATTGTTATCATGGATTACCTCAATTGCAAGGTTTCTCATATATACTTTCTCAGCAAGCTGGTCTCTTGTTTACTATAGAAAGATGCAGAACGCCCATGGCACATGTACATTTATAATAACTATAATTTAGTGGCGATGCAGGTCGTCAACACGGGCTCTAATGTTTGATGTTTCAAGGTGCCACGAAATATATGGATGACCACATATTCGACTTCCTCGTTCTACATGAACTGTGACGGTTGTCTGTAGGTTCCTGATCCTAAGGAAGCGACCGACGCTGCGGAAGCTGTTCTGTGCCGTTGTGATCGTGCTGGGAGAGGTGGTGTGTCTGTTGCCGACCATGTTCCCAGACCTGGAGTCCGAGACCGAGCGCAGACAGGACGGCGGAGCCCGGGGAGTGGCCGGAGTCCTCTGGCCCATCGTCTTCGTCTTCAGTCAGGTCAAATATTATGATATGCTATCTCTGCGATTTATTTTAGTTGAAATTTATAAAGTCAGTTTTATTCCAACATTCAATCTCAATCAAATGTATGAACTCCACGTATTTTCTTGATGCCTGATACAAAATAGGAACCCTGTATATATGTTTAATAACATGCAACAGGTACCACACGCTATTTGGAGTATACTGTTGGAGAAAGGGGCCAAGGACAAGAATAAATCTGAATATGAAACAGACGTTCGTCGGTTAAATATGGCTTATATAATGTTCTGGAACTTCCTGGGTACATTTACGACAACTCTTTTGCTGTTCTGGTTGGACTTAATTCCTGGCTTTGGGTTGATGCCCAACATCAAACTGTTCATCCCACAGTAGGCACTATATAGATCATCTGATCATTACAGCCATATATTAATTATCTGTCCATAATAATATCAATACATATAAATAAGAATTAACAATAATGATTGTGATCGTACATGTACATTTTAGGTTGTGGTTTAACTTGAAATGCATATTCGGTGCTACCAGTGTCTGTGGATTCCATCAAGTGTTTACAGCCTGGGCAAGAATGATCTCCAAGACTAGTTCGTTTGTTCTTATTGGTCTGCTGGTCAGACACGCCGAGGGAGCTAACTTCTACGCAATTATTGTGGTAGGTCTTGATTAATATAAATAATAAATAATAATTATAAGTCTATGCCTAATATTAATCCTCAACTTATGAGTGTTTCGAATGATGACATGATTTTGTAACAATGTGATGTTCTTCTATTGTATTGCGTGTATAGGTTTCATTACTAGTGGTGTAATTACTATATTGTGAACACGTCCATTGTCTCCGTTATCTAGACCCTGGTGACGCCCCTCGTGTTCCTCTCGTTCACTCTGCTGGATGAGCAGACCGCTCGCTGGCACCCGCACGCGACACTCAGCACGTGGCTCAGTCTCGGCGCTCTGGTTGTCATGGTACCTGCAGTCATCCTCTACAACACCGGGTAGGCTACTACATGTAGAGCCAGTCAATTAGCACTCTTAATTATAAAAGTACCTAATTATTGGTAGTTACTTGCTTGATGGTGTCACTGCACTGTCTTAACCCACCGTGTATCGTCTGTGACAGTGCCGAAGAAGTAACCGTGATATCGACAAGACAGTGTCAGAACCAGAGGCAAGAAATAGAGGAGGAACAACAAGTTCTCATCCATGACACCTCGCAGTACGGCAGTATCAACTCCGCAACAGATACTCACCTCGAAAACAATAGTACACCAATAGACACATAGCTTCGATCCGCGTTGAAAAAAATGTAAACGGATCCGGTATAGGCCATTGGAATACAAATTTCATGTGTTTTATTCCTATCATTATTATTCTGGTAGGTTACATGCACAAGACGGACTAAATTTGAATGACAGTGATATTTTGGAGATGAAGTAGCACCTGAATTTTCACGACACTAGGCCTATTAATAAATTCGTTATCAGAACTATCTCGTTGCTACATTTACAATTACATCTTCCCACTGAAATTCACTGACACTTTATTTTTCACTATACCATCATACATTGGAGATCGTTCGTGTTGTAATGCGTCTCGTGTATTATTTTCATCATTTTAAATGAATCACATTCACATGTCTTTTTGTAACGCACATGAACTGGAATTCGTCCAGTCTGGCACGTGTATCTGTCAGACTGTTATATTGACATCTTTTTCGTTTGAGTCTGAAGTCCCTGTCCCTCCCCTCCTCTCCCCTGCCTACCCTGGTCAACCAATTCATAGTGATTGCGGCAGATAATAGTTTCCCATAATACGTATATTATGTGAACCGTACACTAACTCAAATTGATCCCAATGCAAAACTCGCTGTCTGTTAGAAATATTCATAGGGCCTACATCTACGTGCTCTACCCGACTTCACAAAGGTGAAACATTCAAAACACGCGATGTTCGCGACATAAAAATGTTTATGTTCGCGACATAAAAATCTGCTGTCACACATTGTTTGTATTTGCACGGTGCAAAATACACAAAATATGAATTGCCCGAATTTTGCTGGTGGCCAAACATTGTCATATCACCATGGAGATGGGAATTCAAACGGTAAGTGGAAACAGGTAAATGGAACCAGGATTACGAGCCATTCAATAACAATATCACGGTGGTATTCTGATGGAGGCCAGGGTGTTGGGTCTCATCGCGTGTCATTAATAATACATTGCTGTATGGAGACGCATTCGTCCAACTGAAGGTTCAGATTTCCTCGGTGTCAGAAGTGCATATGACGTGGTAAACATATTGGTAAATTAGATGGGCCGGCTATTGAGAAAACTGGAGAATATTATGCAATATAACTGCTGTTAATTTTAGCTTTGGTCCAAAATAAATCAGAAGAACGCATTGGGAAAGTACGGCAGCGTGGAGCTGCCAAATGATTTTATTTTTTAATTCGAAAATACAGATTAAGAACTCGTACATACGAATTAATAACTCGTATATACGAATTAGTAACTCGTACATACGAATTGTTAACTCGTATGTACAAATTAACAACTCGTATATACGAATTAGTAACTCGTATATACGATTTAATAACTCGTACATACGGATTAATAAATCGTACATACAGATTAATAAATCGTATTTACGGATTAGTAATTCGTATATACGAATTAATAATTCGTATGTACGAATTAGTAACTCATACATACGAATTAGAAACCCGTATATATTAATAACTTGGCTGGACCCTCCATGACTGTTGGCCTACTAGAGGTTCATTAATTCGTATATACGAGTTTTTAACTCGTATATACGAGTTAGTAATTCGTATGTACGCGTTACTAATTCTTAAATACGAGTTACTAATTCGTATATACGAGTTATTAGTCCGTATGTACGCGTTACTAATTCGTAAATTTCAGTTAATATAATTCGTAAGTGCGAGTTAATGATTCGTTTATACGAGCTACTAGTTCGTATATATACGAGTTGGTAATCCGTATGTACGAATTACTAATTCGTATATACGAGTTAATAATTCGTATTTACGAGTTATTAATTCGTATTTACGAGTTAGTAATTCGTATTTACGAGTTAGTAATTAGTATTTACGAGTTATTAATTCGTATTTACGAGTTATTAATTCGTATTTACGAGTTAGTAATTCGTATTTACGAGTTAGTAATTCGTATTTACGAGTTAGTGATTAGTATTTACGAGTTAATAATTCGTATTTACGAGTTACTAATTCGTATATACGAGTTACTAATCTGTACTCGCGAATTACTAATCTGTACCTGCGAATTACTAATCTGTATTTACCAATTAAGAAATAAAACCACTTGGCAGCTCCACGCTGCCGTAGGAAAGTCTTTTGTATTCAGCTGTTCACATTGAGAATGTCACAAATAGGAAGAACAAATATGAATGTGACTAGAACTTGTTGAGAAACCATGGAGAATAGTTTCACATGTATGATTGAAGAAGACAGATTACAAGATATATGTATTACGTTCGTAACACAGTATAGACCAGACATATCATTCAATCAGCCACGAGATAATGATGGATAGTATAACCGAGACTGGATCAAGCAGCGTTCATGGTCATGTTATGGGAGAGAAATCGCCCATATGAAATACAGCAGCCCCCTTGGCTAAGGTTAATTACACTGTTTGAACACGGGACAAATGCCTGACAGCAGCGGAAATTCTTGCTCATTAGAGCATGATTGGAGCTTGTAACTCGCCCAGTTCACCCGAACCCACACACTGGATATGTGACATTTAGCGCGGTTAACCAAGGTCAGCTACTATTGCATCCCTGACGGATCAATATCCTGTTGGGGTATTTCGATTGACACCAGACTCATCAGCACAACACAACTCGTCCAACGGGCGGACGGACAGTATATAGACCAATACCTGGCGCATTTTGAGGGTAGCATGGAGAGTGTATGGAACTACTCAGAAAATACAGCATTGCTTGAATTCGATGTGTTATACACGTAACTAGTGTGACAGGATCTGTTAACAGGGAGCGTACAGTATCATCACCGTTCCACGTAAGCCTACTAGAAGATCTGCTCTGAAGGATACACAGCATCAGGGAGGCAGAGTATATGAAGGTGAGAGTCAAGTTTTGTGTAACAAGATAACTTATTTGTGAAATCAGTTTGTAATCGTACGTATGTACAACTCTTTATAATGACTGCAAGCATATACATTAGATTTCTCGCTCATCAGAGATTATAGATACAAGGCAATACAATATAATGCAGATATCAGACCAATACACATGCAATAAATTCATAACCTCTCACTTTACATGCATGTATACCTATATCCCAGTAAAGATGACACACTCTGCAAGATTGTACATGCGACAGAGACGGGACCGGAAACTCTACAATGCCTACGCACACCAGCTGCCACGTTTGGAGTGGAAGTCGGCTAGCTCCATTGGTGCCAAATCAGGCAGTCTGGGACAGCCACTCTCCCTGCCATCCCTGGGCAGCGCCGTGGCCTGGCTCCGAAGACACAGACACGTGGTCGAGATGGCGATGCTGCTGGTTCGCCAGTACCCCGAGGTGATCCACGACGCCAGCATGAACTCTGTCTGGGAGCTGCTCGAGCCACATCTCAAGATGACGGTGGCTCTCTGTGGAAGGAAGAGACGCTCCAGCTCCGACTCGGACGTCTTGTCTTACAGCAGTGTCAGTGGCCAGTTCTCCGGCTCCAGCATATCAGTCAATGAAATGTAACTACGTTAACCCATGTTCCAAACATTTATACACGACTTTGCTTATCATAGTGTACCTTGACTAACTCAAGTTATTCCTGCCAATATCATCCAGTATATTTTTGTGTAAACGACCATCTTGTTTTAATATTTTGGCAGGTCAAAGACTATCGAACCATCAAGAAAGTCGAGGCAGGATCTAAGATCCACCAGGAGTGCCACCTTTATCAGGAACACATCTCCCATGAACTTGGAGCCCAGGCAACAGCTCCAGAGAAAGCCTGAGCTGTCCAAGGTGGAGAGCCCCCAAGTGCCCACCCTCTGTTTAGACCGGATCCATGTCGAGGACAAGGCGCCGGGACCCAGTGACACCAAGAACTCCACAGTCGTGGATAGGTCACGGTTGGCGCCGCCACCACTGATGTTGTCGCCAATTGAGTCACCAGACATCAGAAATGGCGATTTTCTGGATCAAGGAATTATTAGCGGTGCGAAGAATTCTGTGCGAGCAACGCACAGTGCCTCGTCATTGAACCGTGCCAATATTTTACCACCTATTGAGTTACCCAATCACAAACAGCGAGGTAATGGAAAACCGACATTACCGACAGCCATTAGACAAGAGTCCATGATTGACAAATGCCCTGAACACAGCGAGGTTGGAGAAATCGACAGCCATAAAGCCGACGTTGGCATCGATCCTGTGTCAAAACAATTGGTGACTGATGGTGATGATGATGGCGATATTCCCGTTAAAGAGACCATATATCTCGTAAACAAGAAGAATTGTGGCGTGAGCAAGATGGAGCTGATACACTGGCCACCAAAATCCGGTGAAGAACACGCGGTGGGGTGGACAGCGGTCCAGGAGGAAAGTGACTCGGAGTTCTCTTTCCCCCTGGACAGCTCCTGTCTGGACATTGATGTGTGGACGTCAGACACGCCGCTTGGGGAAACTTGACGGACACCTGTTGTGAGCCAAATTGATCCAGTGCTTCCTGCCATTAGTGCGATAATGACTCGCGGGTTATTGTTACCAATAAAGGGCCATTTATACTGCATCGCTTTCGCTTCGCATTCGCGCGAAATTCACCCGACGTCTGGGTTTACTGTTGTTCTATTATATTGCCTCATCATGATAACAATTGTTTGTATATAAAAATATAGGTAAACAAATTCGATTTATTTGAAAGTTTTAGGGCGATGGCGTACCAAGCTATTTTGAATAGACAAAAAATAATATATATTCAACTATACAATCGTATAAAGAATAAGTGCCTAAGAAAATCCTACATATGAGATTTTTGCACTAAAAGGAACGATATATAGGACAATATCGTGCTAATGTGGACAAATACTACAAAAGAAGACATAGATTATTTTCAAAACTACACTAGAATATCAGCGGGATGTTTTGAACATCTGATAGAAAAGTTGTAATCTTATATAATCAAATGTCAAAGATTTTTGATATCTATGACAACGTCATAGATCTTATACCATGCCATATAAAATTGGCAATCACACTGAGGTAGGCATATATGTTTAGAAATATAGTTTCTAAGGTCCATCATATGGAGTTTGGTGTATTTTATAGATATTTATGGATATTCATATGTACTATGGTTATTAGGCCTATGTGCCTGAATATGGGCTTCCCGATTTTGTCGTATTATGATTGATTTGATACTATTAATTGATAGTATATTGTTAAGATATAGACATATGGACACTTTTTCTTTTCTTTTCTGTTTCTGAGTTATTTTATGCATACGTGTTATATTATAAAATTGTATAGCCGTCTTCTATCAGAAACATCATTGCCGAAGTGTATGGGATAATGTAATGAAAACAATACACGTTACCCTTCTTTACTAGTACTATTTTGATATATTATTTAACCTTATATGCTGTATCAATCAGACAGATCCGCTATCAGTTATCATGTTGTCAGAGGCTTTTAAAACACAACATCATAAAGCGAATCGCCGGCGAATCGCTAGCAATTCGCTTTTGAAAGCGAAGCGAAAGCGATGCAGTATAAATGGCCCTTAATGATATGAATTGGATCAGTTATTCACGAAACTGAGTGCGTCATGTTTTGTGCTATACACGTTAGAATTGATTACAATGACATCACATAACTATTAGAGGCCTGTAATAACATCTTTTGGATAAAAATTATCTGCCAGAGAACGTTAGTTAAATCAACGATCATCTAGCGAACGAATCGTTGGTTACATTTCAACAAATGTCAGTCTGTATTGACATCTTTTTATTTTGAGTTTGAAGTCCCCTGCTCCTCCCTTTTTTCAGCGCCATATAGGCCTACTCTGGCCAACCAATCCATAATGACTGCGGCGGATAATAGTTTCCAATAATGTATGTATTATGTAAACCATACATTAACTCAATTTGATCCCAATGCAATACTTATGTCTAGTAGAAATATACATAGGACCTACATCTACGTACTATATGACACCCGAATTCACTTGATGTTTGCTGAAACATTCAAAACACCTTTATTGTTCGTGACATAAAAGTCTCCGTCACACATTGTTTGTATTTGTATTTGCCCACAATACACAAAATATGAGCTGCCCGAATTTTGCTGGTAGCCAAACATTGCCAGATCACCATGGAGATGGGAATAAAAGCAGCACAAAGCCAATAGTGACATTCTACACTTGGTTTATTGGGGTTCCTACCAGGTAAATGGAACCATGCAGGATTACGAGCCATTCAATAAGAATACTAGTCCACGGTGGTATTCTGATGGCGGGTGTTTGGTCTGATCACGCGTCATTAATAATACATTGCTGTATGGAGACGGATTCGTCCAACTGAAGGTTCAGATTTCCTCGGTGTCAGAGGTACATATGACGTGCAATTACGCAGACTGTAAACCGATTAGTAAATTAAATGGACCGACTGTGGAGAAAACTGTAGAATATTGTGCAATATAACTGTTGTTAATTTTAGCTTTGGACAAAAATAAATCAGAAGAACACATTGGGAAAGTCTTTTGTATTCAGTTGTTCACATTGAGAATGTCACAAATAGGAAGAACAAATATGAATAAGACTAGAATTTGTTGAGAAACCATGGAGAATAGTTTCACCGGGATTAAGGTTAATTACACTGTTTGAACACGGGAATGCCTCGTTAATTCATCGCTGACAGCCGCGGGTATTCTTGCTCATTAGAAGCACATGATTGGGGCTTGTAACTCGCCCAGTTCACCTAAATCCACACACTGGATATGTGACATTTCGTTCCCCACATACTGGTAATGTTATACTGTCTGTATCGCGGTTAACCAAGGTCAGCTCCTATTGCATCCCTGACGGATCAATATCTCGTGGGGGTATTTCGATTGACACCAGACTCATCAGCACAACCCAACTCGAAGAACGGCGGACGGAAGATATATATATTTACAGACCAATACCTGGTGCATTTTGAGGGTGATATGGAAAGTACATGAAATACGGCGTTACTTGAATTTGATGTACCATACACGTAACTGGATCTGTTAACAAGGAACGTACGTATCACCACCGTTCCACGTAAGCCTACCAGGCTTAGAAGGATACACTGCAGCAGGGAGGCAGAGTATATGAAGGTGAGCATCAAGTTTTGTGTAACAAGACTTATTTGTGAAATCAGTATGTAATCGTACGTTTACAACTTTTTATAATAAATGCACGCATAAACATTAGATTCCTCGCTCGTCACCCCCACCTTTACTGTTGTATATGTGTTGTCTAGTTATCATGTCAAATGTTCTATATATATATCCGGTTTTTCACATTGTTCATGTATTTTGTATTCGATATTATTCGTTTGACACTATCATATTTGTGTCCAGTTATAACTTGTCATTTAAATAAATGACCTTTAACAACAATTTCTGTTATATATATATATATATATACAACACTAAATAATTCCAGACCATAAGCATTAGATTCCTCGCTCATCAGTGAGAGATTATGAATACAAGGCAATACATATAATACAGATAGCAGACCAATACACAATAAATTCATAACCTCTCACTTTACATGTATGTATACCTATATCCCAGTGAAGATGACACACTCTGCAAGACGGGACCGACAACTGTACAATACCTATGCCCACCAGCTGCCACGTCTGGAGTGGAAGTCGGCTAGCTCCACGGGTACCAAGTCAGGCAGTCTGGGACAGCCACTCTCCCTGCCATCCCTGGGCAGCGCCGTGGCCTGGCTCCGAAGACACAGACACGTGGTCGAGATGGCGATGCTGCTGGTTCGCCAGTACCCCGAGGTGATCCACGACGCCAGCATGAACTCTGTCTGGGAGCTGCTCGAGCCACATCTCAAGATGACGGTGGCTCTCTGTGGAAGCAAGAGACGCTCCAGCTCTGACTCGGACGTCTTGTCTTACAGCAGTGTCAGTGGCCAGTTCTTCGGCTCCAGCGTATCACTCAATGAAATGTAACTACTTTAACCCATGTTCCAAACATTTATACGCAACTTTGCTTTTGTATATATCATAGTGTACCTTGACTTACTTAAGTTATTCCTGCCAATATCATTCAGTATATTTTGTGTAAATGACCATCTTGTTTTAATATTTTGGCAGGTCAAAGACTAACGGACCATCAAGAAAGTCGAGGCAGGATCTAAGATCCACCAGGAGTGCCACCTTTATCAGGAACACATCTCCCATGAACTTGGAGCCCAGGCAACAGCTCCAGAGAAAGTCTGAGCTGTCCAAGGTAGAGAGCCCCCAAGTGCCCACCCTCTGTTTAGACCGGGTCCATGTAGAGGACAAGCCACCGGGACCAAATGTCGGCACCAAGAACTCCACAGTCGTGGATAGGTCACGGTTGGCGCCGCCACCACTGGTGTTGTCGCCAATTGAGTCACCAGACATCAGAAATGGCGATTCCTTGGATCAAGGAATTGTTAGAGGTGCGAAAAATTCTGTGCGAGCAACGCACAGTGCCTCGTCATTGAACCGTGCCAATATTTTACCACCTATTGAGTTACTCATCCACGAACGGCGAGGTAATGGAAAATCGACAGCCATTAGACAAAAGTCTCTGGTTGACAAATGCCATGAACACAGCGAGGTCGGAGAACTCGACAGCCATAAAACAGATGATGATCTGCCAAAGCAGATGATGACTGATGGTGATGATGATGGCGACAATCCTGGTAAAGACACCATATATCTCATAAACAAAAAGAAAGGTGGTGTGAGTATGATGGAGCTGATACACTGGCCTCCAAAAGCTGGGGATGAACACGTGGATGGATGGATAGAAGGACGAGAGGAAAGTGACTCGGAGTTCTCTTTCCGCCTGGACAGCTCTTGTCAGGACATAGACGTGTGGACGTCAGACACGCCGCTTGGGGACGTGTGAAGGACACCTGGTGTTTGCCGAATATATTCAGTGCTTCCTGCCATCAGCATACTAGTAATAATTGGTGAGAGGCGTAATCCTTGTCTACCTTGTACAGGGTCTCCAGCTGAACTATCTGAGAAGTCTGAGAAGCACCTTTTTCGCAGAAAAGATCCTGACCATCCGCAATGGCCTTCGAACTGAGCTACACTCTCCAGAAATAAAGTTAATATTTATTAAGCGCTCCTTTATAGAACGTAGTTCTGAGCAAGGGCGCTGTACACTTTACCCCAGTCTAGAATGACTACACAGCTGCCACAATCCGGCGCTACACTATAGCATCCTATTGAATGACCGGTACCCATTCAATCCTGGGTAGAGATAGACAATTAGTGGTGCACACCTTGCCTAAGGATGTTAGCGAAATAACCCAGTGGTCCAGTCTGAGTCTCAAACCCATGACCTTTGCGTTACGAGACCAGAGCCTTATCCACTGAGCTACCCACTCCACATGGGACAAGAGGAGGATGAGGAATTTCTGATCACGAAGTCACCTGTCAAGTCGAGCACCCTTGATCCAATACCTATATGTGGCTCCTCAAAAGTATGTGCATGAACTGGGACCTCTCATAACAGCAATCATCAACGCCTCTCTCGACAGTTGCTCTGTGCCACGTGCTTTCAAATGTGCTTTGGTGAGACCACTCCTGAAAAAACCGAGACTTGATCAAGAGGTCCTCAAGCATTACTGACCCGTGCATTACTGACCGGTGCCCAACCTCCTACAGAGACTGCGCTGCTGAAAGTCCAAAATGACGTATTTCTGCGTTTGACCATTATGATCACAGAACAATGCTCCATCGATTTGAAAATATCTTTGGAAAATATCAAGTGGATTTCGTCATATCTGAGTGCCAGGTATACCAGAGGGTGACGATCGACGGTGTGTGCCCTGAGCCTGCCCTGGTGCAGTATGGAGTACTTCAGGGCTCGGTACTGGGCCCTAAAAACTACACCTTGTACTCTCAGCCGCTGGGTAGCATCATCAAACGCTTTGGGCGGCATACCACTTCTATGCGGATGACACGTAGCTGTATGTGTTATTTGAACCCAAAGATCGGCTGGGACAGAGCGAGGCACTTGCATCAGAGTCGTTGCAAGGGCACCAATCATTGGGGGATAAAGATGATTATTGCTTTAACTGACATATAAATGACTCCATTAAAAAACTACATTTCAAAATCAATGGACCTGTCTTCCTGGGTTTATTGTATAATGACATGATCATCATCGATGTGGTTCTTGTGAGACATTTACATTTATTTAATTTGTCATACCGCCAATAAATGATATAACACGTCTATAGACTGATGACAGCATGACAGGGACTTATAATTATATAATCGACCCATAAGACTCGGCTCCCTTCCTATTGCACTTGAAGACAGCCTTGGTTATAGCCCACATGACACGAGCTCAGGATGGAAAATAACCAGGACACACCTCTAGAACGTGCATCATGCAAGATACACGTGACTCGTGCACCCGGCCTGATCAGCCCGACCAATCAAGGCACCCAGCAATAGGACGGTCACGTCAACGACCTCTGATAGCCAGGATAAACACATGCTATGTCTTGACTAGAGTACTTTGAAGAAAATATGTTGAGAAAAGCATATGTGGTGACTTGTAAAATATGACAGGAGAAGAACAAATGTTCTGTGTCTGTGGAAATACTTGTCTTAGGTGAAGAGACGTGTCTCAGGTTATCGAAATGGAGCATCTAGGGATAAATTATAGAACCACTGTGAAACAATACCTCTTGTTTAATATGTCTGGGCATAGTTGTACGAACATTGAAATATCAGGGACTTATATATGTATCGTAATTCGCATGAATGCATTTGCTATCATGAGACTAGATTTCATCGGCTAGGATATCTGAAATAAACCAAGAGATGTGAAAGCCAGTCGTTATTCTTCCGGTATGTACATATGAATACATAGACCTAGAGAGTGACGCAAACCAACACACACAGCGGACATTACATGGAAGCGGTCCTTGACCCTGCCAATCAAAAATCAATGTATCAACAATTTGGGGCTCGCCATTGTTTCTGGGCTCATAGGCCAAAAATTGCCTATACAGTAGTGATCACTGTAAGTTGTGTGCAGGTACAGTCTCATGATTTGTTTTGCGCATACTAGTACCTAAATTTTTTACTTGTAGATTTTTGAAGATTGATATTTAGGATTTCCTTTAAATTTATTCCTGATCGGCTAAACTCTATAGGCCTGTTGCAAATACATATTAGGGTCATGTTGTAGGTAGAAAAAAAAACATGGAGCTTCCAGTATGAAGGGCCTGAAATATGAACGTGAGGATCGTGTATTCAATCCGAAACTTGAGTAGAAGCTAATGAAGGGAGCACGAGATCGGCGTGGTGGATTTTCTTCTGTTGGTATTGGTGAGCATTCAGGCTGGTAAATTCTATACACGCTGGAACTTTGAGAGAACATGAATCGGGAACACCGAACAAGAGGGAGTTGCAATATTCGAGGCATCCCTGGAGAGAAGATGATGGAGTCAGCGAATGTTCCACCAAAGATGAACATGTGACTCTGCAAATATTATAAAGGTGATATTCCATATCCATCATATATCAAAAGTTACAATGAGATTTCATCACTTGAGTTATTCCGAAGCTGTGGTGGAGTAAGTCGGTCAGCATGTTGTTTTCCAAACGCAGCCAACAGGTCCAGTGATACAAGTATACAAGTATACTTGGGTCCATATGGAACCTTTTATCCGTAAGTGAAGGGGTTCCACATGGAACTTTTTTTTTCCTCCAGTAAAAGGGTTCTATACGAAGAACTTTTCCTGTCCTGCAGAAAGGGTTCCATATAAAGAACCATCGAAAAAAGCTCTTTATAGAACTTCCAGGGGTTCTGTATTTGAAGCGAGACCATGAAGCTTAAAAGGTTCTATATTGAACCATTTTTTCTAAGAGTGTGACACAGCCAGTCGGCTGTCTATTGCGGGATGTTTCTAACGTGGAGGACTGCTGTTTCTGTGCTGTGTTTTTCCCCGTCAAAGGCTGGTTGGAACACTTCACCAGTTGGTTAGTATCAAGAATGATCTTGAGCTGAGGGGCAGCTGCAATGCCGGGGTCTGTCGGGCAATGGCTCCCTGAAAAATGGTTTCACTACAGCACTTTTCACTGACGATCTCACGCACTCTGGAGTTAAGGATGCACAACATTCACAATTGACATTGCAAGAACATCACAGCATTGCTTAAGCAAACAGGTAGGAAGAAGGTCGAGACTACATGAGGCATTTGATGATTGTTGACAATTTTGCATAACTTACGCTCATCCAGATGAGAGAAAGTCAACAACGAGGAATTGCAGGCCGATTCACCAGGTTGAAAGTCACATTACTCGAAGGTTATCCAGCGGAATTTTCATTTGAGAAGGATGAAGTGAAATTATCCACTAATTCCTGTTCTGACAGTGAAGATGGGAAAATGGTTGACTCCTTGTGAAAAAGCTCATTGACCACTCTGAACATTGTCTTTTGGTCTAAGCAATCAGCAGTTTTTTTTTCTCCACTATATGATACCTTCGTGGCATGATTCACCTTAGCCAGTGTCTTTTTGTGCTATCGCATAATGTTCTGTGAACTTTCACTTTCTCTCCCTCGGTGAGAGCGAATCGAACAGGAGTGAGTTTACCAATGGTGATGTTGTCATAAGTACATCTCGGAACAAATTCCTGTTGATAGCAGCAACATCGACCATGTTTGCAGTTTCTCGATTGGTAATTTTGATGAGTTATCCTCATAAACACCAGTGTGATGAGGAAATTCCTAGCCGGTGACATTTGCGAGTCTGACGATATCATGTTACATCTGACTTGCCTTGATGTAGCCCACTCTAAATTACATTTTATGTGCTGTACAACTCGTCCAATATCTATTCAAATGGTTCCTAGAATAGCTCATGGCATGGAAACCAAGTTGACAGTTAACAACTTGAAATAACACTACTCGAGCAAGTGCATAGTATAATGTGTCAATATGTTCCTGTGGGATTTTGATAATTTCAAAATACTTTGATATCTACATTCATATCACTCAGCATGTGTGTGCTCATGGCGTGGAAACCAAGTTGAAGGTTAACAACTTGAAATAACACTACACAAGCAAGTGCATGCCATAATGTGTCAAGATGTTCCTGTGGGATGCTTGATAATTTCAAGATATTGTCGTGGATTATGTTATTTTATTTTTTAGTCCTATATTCCACGATGTTGTTTTCGCTGCCACCAGTTCATTTTTTCGTTGAATGAACAAACACTTTTACCTCTTCTAAACTTTATTTACATGTCACAAAACTCACAAAGTACAGACAAGTCAAATGCACATGAATGAATATGCTAACCCTAAATCACGCCACGGCATAATCCTGTTACGCCGTGACGTAAATCACGCCATGACGTACGCCTGTTACGCCGTGGCGTAAGTCTGTTATGACGTGACATATATCACGCCGCGGCGTAAGTCTCCACAATACTTTGATATCTACATTCATATCACTCAGCATGTGTGTGGCTTCTCCCATGGATTGCTCAAACTATAACTGGTCACGACCCTCTTCGTTGGATGACCCAACCATTAATTGGGAAGAACTTTTGCAGGGAATTGCTACAACCATGACTCAGAACGAGATTCTCCGGTGGATTACCCCCCAACCACAACTCGGGATGGAATTATCCCAGGGATTAGTTCATCACCGTGACAAGAACTTTTCGAGAAATGTGAAATTGCATTCATCATATTAGCATGATTGAAGCACTGAAGAAGCCATCAAGAATTCACATCCAGTCAAAGCAGAGCATATTATTTAGACTTCCAAGAAGCTGTGAAAGAGTGTAATATTTTCTCAAGCCAAGGGCTCAAAGGAGTGTGAGAATCTCATGAAAGAGTCTGAGAATCTCAAGCTAAGGGCTTGCCTAGCCAGATACAGGACAGGAGCAGCACATATTTTGCGTTCACCATCGTGCTCATGCTTGATCCAGTCAGAATGTAAGTATCAATCTATTACCACCAATTCAACTAGATTTTGACTTACACAATAACAAACATAAAATACAACATTTTGCCATAGAAACAAAGCCCTACCAATTAGTATATCTGAAAACACACTGGCGTCATCAGGGGCAGACAGTGTGTGAAATGTAGTTGTTTCTACTGTACACCTGATGGAATTAGCATACAACTGCCCAACAACATATGAAACTAATTTAGAAATCCGAAACAAACCCCATGGAATAGATAGAGTTTCATAATAACGTCACAAACATGAAACTGAATCCAAACTGCTGGCCTCGAGCGCGGGTTAAAACGTCACAAACATGAAACAGTGAATCTAGTGGATAAATAATAGGCATTACCATGGTAAACATTGTTTCAAACACGAAGCTGCCAAGGTATGAATTAGTGTTGTGACCGAAACACCTGTCATAATTTATGGGCAAAATATCCACATTACCTCCTTATAATGTTGGTCTTCAACATGTTCCGCCCAAATCCTGATAAGGCACGACCGAATCATCACAGAACCACAAGGACCACAAGGATCAGAAGACCAGAAGGATGCAAGGTGAGCAGTACCCAAAGTTAGGATGCAAGAGAGGTCCGATCATGAGGGTCTATTTTGAAAGAAAGGGAATCTACCTCTGGACTTAGCGGGTTACACAGTATGGCTTACAATTTTTTAATAAACCCTAACAGAAAAGCTAAAATCATCTGGCTCAACCTCCTGTATCAACTAATCAAGAGTGAGGAGCTTTCGTACTGTCTTTGGTTGTTGATATGGAGTATGGACTAGTGATGGGATCAATCATCGATTGTCTTTGATGATTGATCGAAACTGTCTTCAATTAAATTATCGAATATGTTTCTGAAAAATCAATTATCCCAATCAAACATGACCATAAATTTTTTTACCATAATATCCTCCGATAATTTCGAGATCGAAGAAACTGTCTGTTTTTGTCTCTTTTCGACAGTATTCATAGAATAAGTACATGCATGGTGGGCTTATGACCGAATTCGAACAGGACAGAGATATTGAAATTGTCTTTGGGATTTTTTTTTGTACGTTAGGGCAAGCAAAATAATGTGACTGTACGTTCAACTAGGTTTCAAATAATAGTCGATGATTGATTGAAAAAAAAATTCAATCATCAAACAATCGTCAAAGATTTCAATTCCCAACACTAGAATGGACAACTACGACCCAGTCAGGGTCAGAGAAGGAGTATAGTAAACGGTCCTATCCATGGCTTGGCAAATTTGTTACCAGGCTGCCAGTACAGGAGGCCGTCACACAGAGACAGTTATTCCCACTGGGAGACTGTGATTGTGTCTACTCAGCATATGTTAACCATTGCACATGCTCAAGTTTCTTCCCAGCGTCGAGGACTTTGGTAACTGAAGCCAGGGTGACGTTTGCCTGTTGCTTTGTGGCCATTTGCATGTTAAAATAGCCACCCAAGTAGGATGGTTCCTCTTCTGGCGCATCCGGCTGTGGTTTATATAAACCTACGTGTATTGACAACTCATACATGTAATTTGTATGGTACACATCATGTAACATACAATACAATACAATCAAACGTGACAAACCAGACAAGACTGAAATGTGTGAGCGTGCATTGGCATGCTCATGATGTCACATTTAACTCATCATAACTACAGTTTAGTTACCATCGCCGTTCCAGGCAGTGGTCGCTCTGACTCAGAGTCTGAGTTAAACAGGGTCGGAACCCACGAGGATATGAACCCATCTAAACCGTGGAAGATCCACTTTGACTGTGCCGCATTCCTAGATCGAACACAGAGCGGTTCCGTCGTACAACTGTGTTTTGGTCAAGAACTGAACACCTGGTGGCCAGGCTGCTGCAGTTGTCATAGCAGCTACCTGCGGTTTCTCCTGGAAGGTCCAGCTCAGAGTCTGAGGAAGAATCTGTTTGCGCTCGGCCGAGAAGGCACTTGTGCAGTTCGGATTCTTGCACTTCTGGCAACATGACAGGTCCTCATTATTATCTGGTGCTCACCGGTACAGTGCTCAATTTGCATGTCATACTCAAGTTTGACGAGCCACCAAGCCATCAGCTTCAAAGTAGTTCAGCAACCACAGAGCGAACTGTGATGAGTGAACTTGGTCACCAACCGGAAGTGCTCAGTACTAAAAAGTAATGCAGGAAGTGCTTTGTCATCATCACTGCCATGAGGAGCTTATGAACTATGGGTGGTGCAATAGTTCATTTGCATATGCTATCAGACGTTCCTTTCTCATCCTTGATCTGTGAGAGGACACCAACAAGAGCAAAACTGCTTGCGTCACTGTCCAGTATTGACTCACTATCGATTAAGGGGTGACTATCGATTAAGGGGCACTTTTAACGGACGTCAATGCCTTGCTGAGGTTTACAAAATCTTCCTCCTGCGGAATCTTCATAAAGCCTCGGATGCAGCAGTGCTGATAGCTCACGAAGTGCAAGAGAAACCTCATGTCTCTCATATTTCAGGGCCGAGGCCACTTGCACACACTATCCAGCTTCACAAGATCTGGACGGATGCTCGTTCCAGTCACCATAGAACTCAAATGCAGAATCTCCTTGGCGAAGAGTTTGCACTTGGACGGCTTCAGTTTGATCCCTGCTTTCCAGATGTGATGGAGTACCATCTTGAAATTGGTTAGAATCTCTTCGAAGGAAGAGCTCACAACAGGTACCTTTATAGCTTCATTTCCATGAGGCACTCGTACATCGCAGGGATGTTACATAGCCAAAACGGCATTACCTTAAACAGGTAAGAAGGCATTCTTGGTGACAAAGACTGTTTTCACCTAATCACTTTTCACCTTTTCACTCTCCACCTCCATCTGGACTTGTCAATACCCAGAGGCCAGATCCAGTGCACAAAAGTAGTTGTGATATGTCCAGGAGAGGATATGACTCCTACCGCATGACATTGCTTACAATAGTCAATGCAAAATCTCCATGAGCCGTCCTTGTTCACAATAACCACAGGAGTGGCTCACAGGACTATCTGTAGCTGTATTTGAGGATGTCTAGGTCGCTAAATGCTATTTGGGCGAACACACATCGAGGAGGTTGATGCGCTGTTTAGCAACCTCTGTTTTGTCTGACCACACCATCCGGACCCTCATGCACATCCGCATACTGCCGGAACAGCTTACGGAGTGCGAGCTGTTGCTCATCACTCAACCAGTCATTCAGACTGTGAGATTCCAAATGATGTATGCGGATGATCACCACTTGGAAGCTATTGGAACACGGGGTGGTTCCCAGCGGCTGTGTGGGTCCAGGCAGCACCACACTTCAGATAGTTGGTAAAGACCATGTCCAACATCGCAAGCGTCTGCAGCTGGGGGTGACATGGTAGACACTGAGGGGCTGTCTCTGGGCGCCGTGTCATTCTCCATGGTGTCCGAAGTCAGTTTACGTCATGAGTTTTGTGGCGATTGGGTGTAATTGTAATTGGCCTATCGATCACAAAATTGACAGGGACACGTTAAAAACTTTGGAGAGCTTTAATATTACTGCATGGCTCACCCCCAAAAATAAAGGCAAGTACTAGCATGCTTCCTGGATGCGCGCACAGACTGACTGACCCCCAGCGAATCATCAATGTCGGCCTCAGTGGCGGAAGAGCTGAAGGATTCCTCGGGGTCCATTCCTATAGGAATTATAACTAATCAAAAACTCGTCTGTGGCTGAAGGTGACGTGGCAGATACTGAGGGGCTGTCTCTGGATGCCGTGTCAGTTTCCTTCATGACGTTTGTGGCGATTGGGTCCCGGGGGAACCATCCGATAAGGTTATGATGGAGGCTTTGTCATAGCTTGGGCATGTTACCCCAATAGCCACTAGCCTGTAACTGCTGCAACAGGTCTGGACACTGGAGCCAGAATTTTGGCCCTGCTCTGAGTAGTAGAAGCAGGTATTATTGGCCCCAGGGCCGGTCGTGAAGACACAGCATCGGAACTTCAGTCCCGATGTAGTCATTATCATCTGCATTGCGCTGAGGTCATACTCCACCTCTTTGTAGGCCTACTCCTGGGAGTCGTATGGAATGGTGGCCGGAGCCACCTGCACCACCATACCGGGTAGCGGTGGGTAGGCACTTTACCGACCAAGACCTAGGTCTCAGGGCATAGTGCGAGCGCGGGTCGGTGAACGCCGGATACTTCGTCCAGGCAAAGATGGAAATTATGCTGGCTAGACCTCCAGTTCAGTTCCCAGCTTTCGTGTCGTCACCCATTCAGGTTCCATGTTATCCAGGACCTTCGCTCATGACGAGACTATAGGGACCACCACACTGACTTTTTATTAAAAGTCTCAATAAAAGTAATTTGCTTGACTTTGTGCTTTACAATGTTTTAAAAAGTTGATGAAAAAAGTTGGGATGCAAATCGAACTTCTGTTAGCCTTTTGGACTGCTAGAGCTTGTATACCACCTCAGGGCAGAGCCATCGGCTCAGGTGCGAGCACCGAACACTGACAGCTTCCTCCTGAGGATTGCCTACAATTGTTTGTCCCTGGAAGCCAAGGGTTTGCCTAGCCAGATACAGGACAGGAGCAGCACTCAATGCTATGTGCTCAACGTACTGCCTACGGCTTGATCCAGTCAAACAAATTCAATTGAATCCAAGCTGCTGGCAGTTTTTATAGTGGAGCTGGGCCCGGTTGCACAAAACAATTTTAGCACTTACGAACGGTTCTTACGAATTTGCGGTTGCACAAAGCATGACCATTTGAAGTAAATTCGTATCTATGCGTGACTTACGAATTACGTAAATGAACTTTTGTGCAACCGAAATAAGTTACGAATATTGGGTTGCACGAAACAAAATCTACGTATGTTATCTCTCGTAAGTATACGAATGGTGAGAGGCTGTCGTAGATATTTACGTAGCATAATAAATGTGTGTTGTTGTAGTTGGCTCTTATTCCTGAATTAAATAATGGAACTACATTTGCTTCCAACAACCATTTGTCAAGGAATTCAGATTATCGCGTATGTAAAAACTGTTGAGTCCGCGATATTTGGTAGGCTAATGAGTGTTTGAAGAAAGAGCTATTGGCACGTACTTGTCTCACTTATTATTCGGCATGCAATTTCATAGACTCTAAAGCCTGGTTCACACGATCAAACTACTTCAAAATTGTACTTCAAACTTTGGAGTTTGACGCCAAGTTTGATCGTGTAAATCGAGACCTAAACTAAGTCAAACTACTTCAAAATACTTCAAACTCCACCACAAAGTTTGATCAAACTCAGTCAAACTATTCAAGCTCGTGTTCATATCATATGGATGAAAAACATGAGTTTCACTTTGAAACTCGTGACATTGAAATATATTATTTTAAATAGGATACCGAACATACTTATGAATAGGCCATAACGTCAATAAAATAACATTGAACACAAGAATAATGAATGTAAATTTCATGTTTACCCAGCACGTATATAATATACATATGATGACAAGGTATAGTGTTTTAGGTTGTGCAACACAGTTGCTGAAATCTATGGTGACTTTGTGTGCGGTTTCCGCATACACTATAGTGTTGTTCGTATCGTGAACAGGTTCCGGCAAACGTGCTATCTCACGACCGGGAGATAATATTAAAAATTATTTTATGATAGATTGTGATTTGACAAAACAGACAAAAAAATCATTTGACCACGTGAAGGGTTTGAACCAATCACGGAACCCAGTAAATAATAAATTAATATTCCGTTACGACTTAATAATTATAGTTACGAACGTAAGTAGTTGTAGTTACATAGTTATGTTCAAAATTGATCAAATCCCAATTCCCTCGAACATGGTTGTGAAATATGAAAAGTGAGATTTTCGGCCATATTGGAGTCAGTTGATTCAACCGGCCTGGTTTTAGTGCAAGCGTCTATTTTCATCTGATAGTATATCTTTTTGAGTTGCTGCACCTCAAGCTTTGCTTTCAAAACCTCCATTGCCAGTTCGTGATTTTGAGAAACTCGGTCATGTACGAGAAATTCCGAAACGGAGAGCTACCAATCACGAATACTGGTGTGGTACTAGGTGACTCCGGATATCCTCTGTTACCATGGCTCTTTGTTCCTGTGACAGAGACACCAAACACAACAGTAAGAAATATTTTCATACATACATATACATACGGTAATACAAATAGGCCAATATCGAAGATTGTGATGTTTGAGGAAACATGTGTGAAAAATCTATATGAACTGTTAAATGACATCATATTTATTCAGGCAGCTGCACTGAACTACAGTCGGCACCATAGAACATCCCGATGTTGTGCTGAGCGTGCGATTGGTGTATGGAAAAGACGTTGGAGTTGTCTGAACGGTTTACGATTCTCACCAAGGCGTTGTTATCGCGTGTCGCCACTGGCATATTGCACAATTACTGTAGACGCCATTACATGATGGATGCAGAGGCAGAACACATAGATGCGCCTCGCCCAAACGGCGAAATCCAAGAACGCGCAGTTGCCGTGAGAAATCAGTTTATCGACCAACATTTCCATAGATGAATTACATGTTATAACGACTAACGTACAAGTATTCTTCGCATCTTGGTTCCCCAAAAAAAGCACTTGTATTTCACATCCTAGTATATGTTTTGGACGCACATGAACCAGATTGTCAGACGCACTTGTCTTATGTGTATTTCAATGCAAACTTTTTTGGATGTGAGTTTGCCTCCTAATTGTTATTGCTGTTATTTATTGAATAAAAAAATCACACATAATGACTTGCGGTAGATAGTCGTAGCTTCACAAGCACTATTGGACAACATTTTCCAGCAGACTGATGTTCAGAAATACCCAGACCCATTTATGACTGAAACACTGCGTCCAAATGAATAAGAAATGTACAAGTTGAAATTTTATAATAATCCAGTTATTGACGGACGCATTTGGACTCATCTCCCATAGACAATACACACGCGTTTGGCAGGTGAGCGAAGACGCGAACAATACATGTATATAGCAGCACTGCGATATCGATGTAGGCAGTTTACAAACATATTCGTCACTTCGATTTCCCCATATAACTTTTTGTTGATTGATTACATTAATAAATCATGTTAATTTTTCGTACAATAATACCTGATATATAAACGTCATGCAGTTGATTATAGTTGATTATATAGTAATCAATATAGTTGCAGTTGATTACCAATATTATAATCTACCGCTATATATATCACGCCTCATGTTATGTGTCACAACTTATTTCATCAACGATAATCCACGAAATGCTGCTGCGGCTGGCTAGGTATACAAATTCGTAAGTACATTCGTAAGTTACAAACCTACGCAAAGGCTACGATAGTTTTGTGCAACCGAGGTACGACTTTCGTAAGATATTCTTACGTGACGCGTAAGTGTGATACTTACGAGAGTTCGTAAGTACGTTTTTTGTGCAACCGGCCCCAGGGGCCCAGGGTCAATAAAAGATAGTACGTTACCGTCACGGTGGTGGCACATGCTTGAAGCATGAAATAAGATAGTGTTGTGACCAAAACACATGTCCTAATATATGGGCAAAATCGCCATAAAACATCCTCTTGACTGTAGATATGTAAGCCAGCACCTCTTCCACTGTGGATCCAGTGGAAAGAGGTGCTGGCTACGAATTCAGTAGGATCAGACAGCGTAAATACCTTATTTGTATAGTATTTGGTAAAATGCCTGTGTGGATCTATGCGGCTCAATACATGTGCTCATAAGGCTCATTACTGTTGCTGTATACGATTGCCAATCACATCTAGCGCGCGTCTTTCAACTCTGACCCACTGTTAGCCTAATTGAATTATTAACTGTCGTGATAATTTAATTCATTTTAAAGATAGTTGCATTTAATGTTGAAATCAGAAAGGGAATTTAAAAATTGAAGAATTCATTGCGAAAAAATAGTAGGTCACAGTTGAATGACGCCGAATCCCATACAGTGGCCCTTTAACAGTGTTCAAGCACACCTCGCCAAACGTATCCACCGTACTTTGCTGGTGATCCTTGATGTAGCTAGCAGCGCACCCTGGCGAAAGGAGTCCAGCTTGGTCGGAGCGACACCTCGCGAATGTGTCGCAGTCTTGTCAAAATGAAAACAACAAAAAAGTGCATCATTGTCAAAAATATCCTTATTTGATTCGTCTTTGTTCCGTTAATGTATCTGGCTGGTGAGATGTTGTGTTTACTTGCATTTGTTATGTTTTTGTGAATTGTGTTGCTCATAAATTGAACTATGCTACCCGCTGCACAATGTCAATGAAACGTTCCATTCACACTGTGAGTGTGACTGTACTGTACAGTTACAGTAGACAAACAGGTTAGGATGTACAATAACGTGGGCAATTATATTTTCAACTAATTTCCCATACTTATGATCCAGAATGACAATTGGTTATGATAGAAAAGTGTTCTTTATTACACACCAGATGTTCTTTTCATCTGTATTTATCATTTTGTGTCACTGATTAACTCATCGTTGTCATTGATTATCATAGAGAAACAGGATTGCCCACTAGATTGTACATGTGCTCCGACAAACAATACGAAGTCGAAGGCCCGAAGACGAAATGCCTCCCGTGTCAAAATTCTGCTGAATTCCCGACAAAAAAAAAGTTGGAACTTCGAGTCTGCTCTGACTAACTGGCTAAAATCAGAAATGGTACTCATCTTCTTGGGACTCCCGAAAACGAGTTCCAAGTTCCAAGTTCCGAGTTCCAAGTTTCGAGTTCCAAGTTCCAAGTTCCGAGTTCCAAGTTCCAAGTTCCGCATTTAAAGTTCTAAGAAAAAGGTGTCGTCGGTGTTCGGTCAGTACCGTAAAACTTCTAATAAACGCCCGGGCGTCTATTGATTTCAGTTACACCAGAGAGTCTGGTTACACTCTAGGGTAGAAGCCAGGAATAGACCTGGGGATGCCTCACACATTGAGGATTCCGTTTTAAGTGACGTCATTTCGCCAGATGTATGGTTGCCTAGGGAGACAACGCGAAGCGATATTGATCCACGTGCTGGTTTATTTTGCGTGTGTGGAAGTCTGGTTTTGGGAAAAGCAAAAATTCCGATGGTATTTCCCGGGATTTGGAGTAGAGAAAGGTTTTGCTGAATGTATGCTATGTCGGCAATTGCGATCTGAAAATGAGCTAAATTGACAGGGGTCCTGTTCAACGTCATTTTATGAAAAATTGGTACTATCATGCTCTATAGTGACCTAGATTGAAGTAGGCCTACTGTGATTATACTATCACACCTTGTCAACCGCTAAGCCCTAATTTTTTTTTGGGAAGGTGAAACGCACACCCAAAGTTGCCCAATTTAACATTGATTTTAATGCAGCCAATAATTGGTCATATCAACCCTCTAGACACGGCGTCTATCAAAACCCGGCGTTTGTTAGAACCCGGCGTTTATTGATTTCAGTTGTTGTCTGGACCCGGCGTTTATTGGAATTGGCGAGACCTGTGTTACGATATGACAAATCGGACGACAGTTTAGATATTAGAAGCTGGAAATTTCCGACTGGGACGCGTTTACGTTGTCGATATTATATTATATCTATACGTTGCTATGTTACACAATGTACGTAGACCCGGCGTCTATTAATTTTTCAGTATACATGAACACCTGGCGTCTATTAGAACCCGGCGTTTATTAGAAACCTGGCGTCTATTAGAAGTTTAACGGTATTTCTACACATGCCACGCTTTTTCAGGAGTTCTTTGAACATTGAGTCTAAAAGTTGCAGAGACGAGGGGTCATGGCGTCAGTTTGAAGGCGCAGCACCATATGTTACACGTTCGAATAAATAATAAATATCAACTTCTTCTAATAAATATTTGTTCAGTCATCCACAGCATAGTTCGTTGGTGATGCCTGAACAATTATTTAATGAAAGAATTTGACAAGATCCGAATTTATTCTGTCATAATGCAATAAGTATTATTTTCATTCCCATTTGTTTCCAATTTTCCCATCATTTGTATTTAATTTTGTTAATGTAAAATATAGAAATGATATAAAAATACATTTGAACTAAATAGAATTGAACGACAAACACACCCAAATGCGCAAACTATCCGAAATTTCAAATCATACCCGCGTGGCACTCTGAGGTCCGCGCGTACCAGGCATCAGCTTGGAAGGTTAATTTTCGACTTTTGAGATATATTGAAAGGTGGCACAAGAAAGTGATTTAATGAGTTGGAGAGACCCGATGCAGAAATATAAAAACGATATTATAACTGCACTTTCTTGGGACTTTAAATGCGGAACTTGGAACTCGGAACTCGGAACTTGGAACTTGAAACTCGGAACTTGGAACTTGAAACTCGTTTTCGGGTGTCCCCATATTCTTGGTCAGAAGCGGCTAATGATGTTGATACTTCCTAAATCCAACGAAATACTTGTTATCGTGTTTATCCTCACAATACAAAGATTGAATATCAGAGTCTCGATTGATGATAGAATTGGTTGGTTTCATTTGCAGTACAAGGTCTGAAAACCCTGTTGGCAAATCTGGGAATGTGGTGAATTTACGACAGATGGCTCATAGTGTTCTGAAGCCAGCCGGGATACTTTTTCAAACGAATGTGGAATCCCGTGTCATTTTTCGTGGGGATTCCCTCGAGTGCACGCACGTGTGATGTCACTTGGCAGGCAAAGATGTCAGGAAATTTAAATGTTTCCAATGTAGACTACTCAAAATGTTTCATACAATGGCTATGAGGGTCCCCCATGGCTCTGACACATTTATTGACATTAGAGCGTTGGGGGCGAAGCCCCTAACCCTCTACATGTCTATGTGCTGACTTTTTCATGGAGGTTTCATGCCAACCTATCAACGCACGTTTTGGCATGTAAACGTTTAGATACCTACTTCAAATGAGGATTTTCTTCGTCCTTGTCATAAAATCTCTCGAATTGATGGGAAACTTGGACTATTCCACAGATATATCAGGCATGAATCGATGTGCTAGGTTTGAGAAAATTACGTAAAATGTTCAAATTATCTAAAAACGTCCCAAAATGGCGGAGCCGATGGAAATTGACGTTCCCAGAATGCAAAGCAAAGTTTATCACAATCACGCGTATTTTGGAACACAATTTCTGTTCAGCAATTCGTGCATGCATACATATACATGTGGGAATCTGCGTGTGGACATTATTGGCGTTGTGAAGTAAACACAACGATTCGTGTGCGATGCCACGGCTACATTTACCGTAATTTGGCGTATTTTATAAAATGACAATTAAGCTGGTGTTCTGTGCTGGATTGCGAAGTCTTTTTATTCTTAACTGGTATTTTAATTTGCCCAGTAAAGGCATGTGTTAGGCTATATCTGATGATATCAGATGCAGATATTCCTCAGAATTTCCAATGTTTTGAGGATATTTTAATGAGGTTCGATATCATTTTAGCAGGCGTATCTGTTCCATTGATGTATCTGTTCCATTACTTATTAGTAATATGAATGAAGTATTCCATGTTTTTCATCCTAGTATACGGAAATGAATTGGAATCATGTAGGGGATAAAATTATGGCTTCTTCTTTTTTTTTTGGGGTGGGGGAGGGTAACGTTGTGTAAAATACATTCAGCTATCGTGGTGCTGATTTTGTGCTCAAGCTCTAATGTCGTCTTCCGCAGTTTGCTGCATTTTCTTGTTGGCACATACACAAGGCTGTCAGGCTGTTAGGGGTTCGGTGACCGTTTTTTTGCATGGACTAGTACCAAGCTGTAAGCGGGAATCGTGCAATACAGACACGCGTCCCTAGCAGCGGTACATACATTTCAGAATGTCCGTTCGACCTGAAATGTTCTTAATTAAGCAAACCTGATTTGTTATCCCGGTAATATGTTAATTTGATGACTGGCCTTTGAGCTTTTTTGAAAGATTTCATCGCAAGTTCACCGAGTAACAAACACATTTCTTCCCATTCGAAATAATCGTAAGTTGTAGAATGAAATATGCATTTCGTGGGTTACATCATGCCGTACATGTACGAAAAAAACTCATAACCGTAAGTAAAGAGAAACTCGTAAAACGTAACTCATAAAACGTAACTCATAATGTCGCTTCTCGCGTTCCATAGTCAAAACACCAGTTTTCAAAGTGTGATAAAGCTATTTTAAATTTTTTCAATGAAAGTGTTATTTTTTTATCGTTCTCTGCTCAAGGGGAATTTTTCTTAGCTTTGGCAGTGATTTTGGTTCGTTCATCAGTGCTGTTGAGACGGCCGCGAGGAAGTTTCTTAAAGGGGCACTATATATATGGGATTCTGTTTTGAGGGATTTCCAAGATCTTTCTTCCGACGCTTCTATTTATAGAACATAAGATTACGTTTTTGTCCCAGGATCACTGCCGAGCCAATTGTCAGATCAGCCAGGGCGGCTCGCCAGATATCCTAGGTCAAAAACGTCATCCGACGTTTTGTTCTAAATAGAAGCATCGGGAGAAAAATCTTGGAAATCTCCTAAGAACAGAATCCCATAAAGTGCCCCTTTCAACCAATGGGAACAAAGATTTTCTATATCAAGATGGTCCACTCAGGCCAAAACGAAGTGAAAAATCCCCCTGGCGGTCAGAATGAGGAATTACTACATTTGCGTTTTTATGAACGAATATATCTGTAGCAAAAACGTCATTTTATGAATGAAAACAGCTGTCACTATTGGAAATACGTCCAATTTTCAGACTCACCACCAGGATCGACACTGTTCAAATTTTCGCATCCGTTTTGGCCTGAGTGGACTATCTTGTATAGAAAATCTTTGGTGGGAAGTATAGGAAACGTTTTGTTGTGCTCGCTGACAACTAAATGTACATTGATTGAATTGATGATCATGATATTGATAGGGCCTGTACCCAAAATATTGCACTCAATAATGTAATCAGACAGTAGGCCTAATAGGCTCATAATCTTGTCTGTGCTAAAATCTATTAGATCTAGTATCCCAGGTGCTGTGTACGGTCAGCATAAAGTGGCCAATGGTCGTACAGGGACTAGCCCCTCGGCCTACAACGAGTTGACAATCTGATATTCAGCATGTTGTTCTCAGTCACACTCCATGATGTCACACAAACAAAATGCTTAATATCAGATTGTCGATTCGTTGTTTCCAGGCTGTGGGGCTTACAGGGACCAGTGCTCGTACAGTCAATGAAACAATCAAATTATGGCAGACACATTTTTCATGTTTATCCAGATATAAGGAAGAATGAGAATAAATTTACAAGACAAATAATTTCAAATTTATACCATGTCGGCAGCTCATGTGACACATTTCATTGAATATACGAGCACTGGTCACCACATTCTACAGCCTACACTGTACACATGCAGGTTTCAACTAGTCCCTTTATTATTGTCAACTGTGCACAGCACTGTACTGAATGTAAGCGTGTCCCGTACTGTAGCCTAAAAGTGGCCTGTGTCGGTAGTTGTTGCCATGCACAATTACACATGATATATATGTGCACAAATATATAATAGTTATACAGTACCATGAGCTCGTTTAGCTTTCCCATACAAGGGTTATCGACAGTCGCCAGAATAGCAGTCACTAGTAGAATAGCCGACTCCTTTTGGCCAAGGTGGAGGCTAAGGTTTACCCGCACATTGTCAGGTCACTGTTTTCTGATCCTTGCAAGTCATGGTTACACTTTTGCAAACTGATAGCCAGTTAACTGTTAGCTGATAACAAGACAAAGTGGGTCAAGATTTTCGTTTGCTCACCCTGCTTGCCTTGAAATGATGGGCGTTTGAATCTGGGGAGAAAATGTTAGAATACGCCCGGTCACCTCAAGTCAAAAATTCACTCAGAAACATACATTTCACATACACACACATTGCTTGGATTTTTCAATGCAAGGGTCTTTGTACTACCGTACATAAATTGCGATTTCATGTTGAGAAATATTCGAGCGGTCAGATTTCGGATGGATGGTTAGTGGTTACGGTGAGGTTGGCAATGCAAATTGTTCAGGGCCTATTGATTACAGTACACAAGTATCGTATTCACAAATGTTTCAGAAGTGGTGACCCTTTGACTGGAAGAATTGAAAGGAACAAGTATGTCACCCATACCTGGGGACAATCGTCAGGATCCACACGATCCTAACGACGACATCAGTATTGCAGCCATGGAAACTAACATCATCATCGCTGCTGGGAGTGGTTCTGACAGTGCCGGGGAGGATGACATGGATGATGGTTACCAAGGTTACCAGATGCTACCTCAGGATCCAGATCAGCTAACCGGTGCTCCCGGTGATGATGAAGATATCACCATGGAAACACATGGGACAGGTGCCAGTGGCAATAGTCAGGACAGTAATTCATTGGATAGTGCTATCAGACATTCCCTGGATGCTGGGCCCACACCACCTTTGCCATCACACTTACAGGTATGGTGTAATGTTTTACTTTACGTGACTGATTAGGTAAACTGGATTATAGGTACAAATCACACTACATTGTGCGAAATTACTCACTCAGAAATGTCTCAGATACTAATTCTGGACAGTAGCAATTCTGTAGTAGTATTATGAAATAGTAAGCTGTGTTTTTGGCTTTGATGCTTTCAGATGCCAGATGCTGATATCGTTGAGAGGAAGACGTTGTGGAATCAGCCTCGGCTTCACCCTCAAGAGCCGATGGATCCAGGTGTGTGACACATATACTTTTACTTGGGGAGTGAGCATGAATATACACTAGTTCTTCTGGAGTTGAACAGCACTCAAACCCGTCAAATCATGAACTTGAATTTATGACTGCCTGGACAGGACAGCATAATGCCAATTGCTTGAAACACAGTGAAGATAAAATTTCCATTACAATTATCGGTACGAACAATAGCATAATTTGTGCACTGGGTGAAAAAACCTTAGTGTTAGTTTTTCTGTGTCATAATCAAATTCTGTATATTATGTTTTCTCTCCACAGACCACCTGAACAAGATCAAGTCTGCTATGTCGGGGATCTCGTTGCCGGGATGTAACATTCCCGAGTGGGCAAAGGTCCTGCCCGAGGTGGACTGGAAGTCGCAGCTACTAAGTCGTCTCCAAGGCCAGGTTCCGGTGATCAGCAGCAACCAACCGGACCACACTGCGTCTGAGGAGGACCACCCCGATGTAGACCGCTCCACGGACGACCCCCCCAACAAGCGGCCGAGGTGTTCTCAAGCAGAAGGGGAAGAGTCAGAGGAAACAGCAGAAGATGGCAGCAAAGTCACGGCCATCTCCAGTAAAACTGTCCGTGACAGGGGGGGTGATGAGGATGGTGGGGATGACCCCAGATAGCAGTGTAGATTGGGGCAGTCAGGGGTGGTTTTGGGGGTCGAATGGGGAGATTGGGGGTCGGCTGGGTAATGATGGCTGCGAATTTTGTGAATGATGGACAAGCAAAACCATGCATTTTCCAGGTTCATTTGTCACCAAACGTTTTCATTCAATGTGTTTATATGATTGTGTACATCTGTTTGTAATCTTGCAAAGAAAAAAAAACCATGTTCATATGTTTTGTATAGTTTATAGCTCAAACAAACCTGTACTCATCATGGTTTATGTTGTATGTCTCAATCTGGCATACAGGTATTCATCGAGGCGACAATAGCATTGATAACTCTTTATTATAGACTGTTTATATTATTATAATGCCATAGAATGTGATTTGTTGATGTTTTCATGTACATTGAGACCATGGCTTAGTTCAGTACAATCTTGTGAGATATGTAAGCTTTTTATGAGGTCCAGTTCAGTAGTGTCACTGTGGAAAGTAGTGCCTCACCATGCATTTGTGATACATCAGATAATATTGCATCTGATACCAGTGTTACTGTAAGCCATCACTTAGTTACTCATATTCAAAGGGGTTCATGCAGCAATATGACTGTACTTTGATGTAGAACTTCAACATGCACTTTGTCAACATGTTGTGGTTTGGTTGCATAGAGTAATCAGTTAAAGTTCCAGGTTACAGTTTTTGTAACCTGTGAAGCGTTAAAGTTTTTTGCACCATCGTAAATCAGGCTCAAACTCTTCTTATCAGTTAAATATTTGCCTGAACTTGAGGAATTGAAGTGATTTATCACTCTCTGAAGCAAAAACACTAGTGAGCACTGTTTGTTCATCATAATATCACAAAATTTAAGTGAAAATGACTTCGAGTATCAAGTTACAGGCATGATTGTAGCCCAATTTTGAAAAAATGGTTCGGTACAAGGTATCGAGGAGCCGGTTACAAAATTTGGTACTCGTTAAGCCCTACTTTGAAGATACTGTTTTTGTTGTGTCCAAGTGTTGACAGACATGTACATTACCTGCATGTGTTTCAAAATAAATTTTATGTATGGCCTCGATTTTACAAAGTTCAGTTTATTTCATAGCGGTTGGGCCTCTTGAAGGCAAGTTGTGTGATAATATGTTTGGGCGATTCACACCTATCCACGAGTTTTTATGTAATCAAGGTGCAGATCACAGTAATGAACAAATGTTTTTGAATTTTGGTATGGAATTTTTTTGGTGTTTAATTTTTGATTGCCTATTGATATTCACATTCTTATCGAATGATGACCATGAATTTGACCTTGGGATTCGGATTCAAAATCAGATGATGAGATGACCTTGAGCACACAATGTCATCTGCATCATGGGAGTATCCACTTAGAACACCATCATCCCTGTCGCTTGCCCAAAACAATACTCCTTCGATTAACTCTGTTTAGAACCCAAAAATTGTTATAGCAATGTTTGGCAATAAATAGGAAATTGCAACCTCTAAACACCACATTCATTAAATACATACATATGATGCCTCTATAATAAACACTGACAGCAGATCTGGACATATTCTCAAGAAAATGTTGAAATGATAAAGTCTGCCATCTGCTCGACTTTGTTTACAACACAAGTCTTTACTTTGAACAATAGCCAATATATTGAGTAATTTTGTTTCAGCTAAGTCCTGGAAATAGCCATTTTGAGTTGGAATATGACTAATGGGGTTTTTGCAGAACTGACCGAGTAGGCATCGGCTAAGGACCAGTGTTCAAAATGCCTCCACTTCTTCTGTTTTGGCAGTGATCCTTTGTATGAAAGTGTGTTTGCTTTGAAATGAAACAATGATTATATAATTTTAATTGATTTAATTCATCTTTTCACAGTTATGCATACAACTTGTACTTAATGTGACGAAAATGCACTCGTAAAAATACCCATTAACATAATTTACTGCAAAAACTAAAAATAGATTACAACAGAATTGATATACAATGTCATCGCTTACATTCTTGAATCATTCCATGTCAAAGCATGTGCATTTCTCCTGGATAAGACACAGATACTGCTGGTTACAGACTGACACTGTACAGACACGAACAAGACGAGATACTTGGACCCTTGTGGGTATGACTCCAGATGCCGAGTTAAATCATGGGCGTACATTATGACAGCATCATTTTCTAGCAATGCCGTCATAATGTACCTCTATGAGTTATATGTACCTAAATATTCTCTCACAGTTTACATTATACAAATGTAATATCAGTTTATCACATTACAATGGTGTTCTTTCACAGTTGTGACAGCAGCTCACAGCCGCCTCGTCATTCATAACAGAAGAAATCAGATAAACACCACAGCAGAATTTACTGTTCCGTGAAATCTGTGTCTTGTCTATATCAGCAGTTCTAAAGCTGGCTGCTGGACGGTTCTTGAATGATTTACTCTGAAGTACATCTGTGAAAACATTACGCACCCTATTGTCTCAGTATACGGCAACTCACTCAACAAGAAAACTATAGTTTGGTTTACATACATGTTATATACAATGTACTCCATTTTGCTTTTTGGGGGAAGGGGGCTTGTGATATATCGGAACAATATTTACACATTCTTACATAACATCTTCTTTAACCAGACGCTATGACAGATCAGGTGATTCAGTGCATTGCATATGATTGAATATATCGATGGTTATAGTGCACTGATAACCTAACAACCTGACATTGCAGCATTGGCAGGCAACATAAGCAATCACGATAATGCAACATCAATGTAGCGAGAAAAATAATGTGCCAAAACAGACATCAATACATCTTATCAGTCATTTTTTTATTCCATTATACAAAAGATATTTGTACAAAATTACGAGTACATGGATTGATAAAAATAACTAAACAAAATGAAATTCCAGAAATTAGTACCAATGATCAGAACAAACAGATGAAGTTTTGATTAAAATGTAAAGGACACATGGTTAAATTTTGCACCGCTAGCACATACATGGCGTGAACATTCACTATTCATACGATAACAAAACCTAAGCAAACAACGATGAATAGCTGAGCACACCTTGATATGATTTTAAGTCTTTTCTCGAGAATCTTTCTTAAACACTTCTCCATATTTGGGTTCTACAACACAGCGAGTACCTTGTATATTGATGAACTAACTTACCAGAAAACAGTTAATATAATTATATTTCGAGGAAATTTCTATGCACTGACAAAATACCAAAATTAGCAGAATAATGTAAGAGCACATTTATCCTAATACATGTACGTATTATTTACGATTCTGATCAGGGACAGAACCCAAAGTTACATCTATCACAGCACACAGTTTCACTCGGTCAAAGACAAGGAAAAAAAATTATCGCATACGTGAAAGCTGTTTCAATACTATTTTCCACCATATTATATTTCCCACATATTAGTTTCAAGTTGCATACAACTTCCAGCCAAAGTATCAGCCAACTAAAAAGCAAAAGGTCCTTAATCCAGGGAAGTTTTTCAGCAAGTAAAATTACCAGCTAGTCTTCCCGAAAATCACATGTCAACTGAGATCATTCCTTTGTGTCATTTTGGCAATAAATAAAATGGTTAGTTGAAGATGACACGCACAACAGAAGGAATTTGCGAAGAGTATGGTGCAAGTGTGTCAAATCAAAGGTTTCAAGCAGAAAGAAACTCAATAAAGTAATAGGACAGTTGCCACACATGCGGAACATTTAAATATCCATAAACAATTTTGTCCTTGAAATCTAGATCATAACATGCGCAAAACTTAGAAAATAAAGTTCAAAATAATTCAGGAATGATGAAAATGATACCTGGAAATTATACAAAAAAAAGAAAAAAGATAACCCAACCTTCAGTCACAGTTGGTCCTCCTCCTCAATTTCCCCACCCACAATCATATCACATGAGAGAATGGACAGAAAACGCTAGTGCATGATTGTGATGTCTCGTCATTGGCCCACACTTTGTGGCATCTTTATTCTTGTTTGGTCAATAGTCAGTGCACGAATACAAACAAAAATTGAGAATCATTTTGTACAACTCAATCTACAAGTCGCTATGATATCTGTATATATGCTGGAGTCCAATACATGTAATATCCCACAGAAACTGTGATACTCCTGGTTTTCAACACTACCTGACTGTTCGAAGAATAGCAAGGATCCAGAAAGACTTCCCTAACCATCACATAACACTATATATTATCTGATACAAAAATGATACATTTTTTGTACAAAGCAGAGCTATATACATCATAATATACATTTCACATGTAATCAAGTACAATCTGAACCACACATCTCAAGTCTCCTGTAAAATACTTTACACAGCATATTTTTTTGTCGAATTTTTTTTTCTTCAATACAAAATCTAACTGTATCACACGCCCACACATGCACCATTCATATTGACAGCAATCAACTTTGACTAGGAAATACGGTAATCAGAAACACGCAACTCCCTACCCCCACCCCGATGTACGACACTTGTATCCCCTGCATCCTAATTCATCCAACAACGAGGACGTCCACACGATCATCGGCAGCACCACCAAGATGGATTGTCAGCTAACATTTAATGCCACCAAGGAAAGAACACGTATTCTCTAGTATGCACACTAGAATCAGTATATTGCTACACGCGAGTCCAGACGACATTTTTGGAGGTACATTTTCCTGATTTGTTAATTCCACTATCCATCTTGGATGTAATTTGTGACCATAATTCAGTGTCTGTAACAACAGAGCTCCCTACACATCAATTATGTAAATACAAATAGAATCTGATCCTACTTTGGTGTATTTGAAATATTTTCAGCTTGGAATGTTTTATAAATACAAAGATGTGAGGATAAAATTTGGCCCCAGAAGTGGGAGGATAAAACCTCAGTGTCTAAACCTAATCTAAAAATTTTCAATTGATAAGGAAAACAAAATTCATAAACACTACAACATAATTTATGGAATCATCTGTTTTATTACTGTATGTTAAAACATGCACAATTACAAAATTAAAGTACATGATCAAGTGCTGAAAATTTAACCTGCTGCTACATAAGTTTTTTGCCCCATCATACCCTTTCACACATACACAAACACTCATACTTTCGTACGCGCTATCACAAATATGCATCACATAACCACACTTGATATCTCATCATCTTGAATAAATATCACACAGTAATATCTTAACATAGTACACACGTCATGACTGGACCTGACACACGACATCAACTCAACACCTGTACCACTGTCACTGCAGCGCACACAATAGACACATACAAGTACGAGTACGATATATATGTTTTGATATAATTGTACGTCTTGGCACACCCCATTCCAGCTACTCCACACAGCATCTAAAATGGTGACTGCTTTTACTGAAGGCTTTACTACAGTAAAACAAACCCTGACTGTAAAACTAAATACAATATGCCTAATGATACTTCTTTCAAGATCCCACGAATAAACATATAAAATCCAACAATAAAATGTCATCAACGGTATTCCAACAGAAATGTCATTACACAGATAACCAACAAATCATAAGTGGATAAAATGATTACAGTATTATTAAATATTCTTTTTCTTCATTGCAGGCTACAAGGAATGCACACTTCATGCAATTACGGTCCCAAGCCCAACCCACATATACACAAACAAACACCAAGGAAACACAAAGTTGTCAATACTGTATTGGAATAGAGACAAGACGCAAGTGAAGGCTGTTAGTGAGGCATCTATTGAGTTAAAGCAGAATGTCTGTCAAATGTCAATCACACTCACCGGCTGACTGTCTGGTTAAAAATCACTAGCAAAATGATCAGCTACAATACATATACATGTGTAGTATGTAACGTCCTTATATCCTGATACATTTCATTAAATAGACTTCAACAAAAACGTTCAAAACACAAATGGTGCTACACTGCGATGTAGTTTCAAGTCAGTACTTTGTAAATGCACAGAGCATCATACTGACAGGGGGTATTATACGGGAAGGTTGCTGGGCCAGAGGGTGATGGGATCGGAGCAGAGGACATGCGGAATATTGTGACGTGGCCCAAGTGTCGGGGGCAAGCGAGGGAGGTTGTCTGTGGACGGCGGACGACTGGCATGCAATCCTAACTGCCCTCGGAGGACGGTGGCAGGTACTCGTCCGCTCGATGGTGGTTCTCCAGCGCCTTGATTGTGTAGTTGTCGTGAGGCAGTTCCGACTTTCTACGCAGCAGAGGTTTGTCACGATTGCGGCGCTTTGTAACCTGCTCAGTAGATCATGCAAAATACGAGGGTTAGGTTTACGAAGCTAGAACACTCATACACTCAGACACAGGAAGTAACGTATCATGGTCGTTAGTTACTGGAACAGATATAACGAGACGTAAACAAGGTATATATTCATATGTATAAATCTAAGAGTTATTGCTACACACTCATCAAAAATGCCAAGAAATAATTCAAATATCTCCATGCACATTATTTCTACAGCTACTATATTGTTTTCTGAGGGTGCTGGTGGAGTAAAAACAACAAAAACAACATTAAATCAACTTTGTGCTCATTATGAAATTTAGCATGGAAGCCAGAGTTATCACGATACATACAAATTCATGCATGCAGTTAGTTGCATTACTGAGAAACAAAACAACAGCCACTCTATATATAATGTATGCAAAATACTAGTGATGGCCAAACGTGTGACCATCACACAAACATAAAATATTAAGTCTTACACCTCCCCCAATATACTGACGGAAACTCAATACCACATCGACTTGCAATAATTTTCCACATGTATACTTTGAAGATAAAATGCAATCTGGTCCGTCCAAAAATATCTGCAGTACCTGTAGTAACTTTGCTCTATGAGAAGAGCTTTTAACATCAAGCAGATGCAAGCTTCGAAACAGTCTACCGGTATATCAAAATTGTAAAATATGCAAATTACAGTTATGCATTCATAGCCATCACACAGGGAATTCTGCCTACACTACTGCTGAAAAAGTGTGTAAAATGACGGTGCATTTGGCAAAACAAAGACTGTTGTTAGGCTGTGCAGAAAGGTCTAAATGGAACATCCACCTACACCAACCACTTATAAACATAAAACAGTCACTACTCCATATGGTTTTTCTGAATGAATCTCATAAAACCATAACAGAAGCAAAACGAACAAATCCGTGCTATGGCAATGACTAAGTACTGGAGTAAAGATATGTGGTATTGTCAGTCAAAAATAAAAGATTCTGGCCCCCTTAATTGTGGAGAGTACACCTTGACACACCAGGTCCAAGCTGGGAGACAGACAGACCTGACTTGGTGAGACCTTTACGGAACTGATGACGTGATTGAGCCCTCACCGGGCCGACTAGAAGCCTCTGAAGCATTAACACAGCATACAGAGTGTCAGAAAACCTAGCGAACAAATGCTAATCAACAGTTGCTTCCTACTTAGATAGGTTACTCTGTGCGCACAATTCTTCCCAACAAAACCAGGTTTTCCTGTAATTATTCTTTCTTTCAAGTTTGATTTTACATCAAAAGTACATAATCGATAATATACACTGCAACACAAAGACAACAAGTGAAAAGCACAGACTTCACAAACACTATGAGTAACTGTTTTGTACAACACAACAGAGTTTACACAGGAGACAATAGCATATAGTTGGCAATAACTTATTACCACACATAAATCACAACTGGCAATTCTGACATGACCTATAGAGTTAGCTTTCATTCAGCGGTGACAAGTAGCAATGTGAAGGAACAATCAATTCTGACGCAGTCTGCTTATGCCCACTTTATTATTGACTGCTGGGACAGTCCGAGATGATGTGGAAATACCAGCAGTTTGTGGAAGTATGGGGTTGTGGTTGTTGGTGTTTGACTTTGACGAGGAGTGAATATTGTTGAGGGCGTTGAGATGAGGTACCTCTTTCGCTTCCTTTTCTAGTTTGTCGATTGACATTTCAACTTCGCAGTCATCATCGATCCCATCTGTAGTAGATCCGGAGGGTGCAATATTGCCATTCTTGGCAATAACCTTCCGATGCTGAAATCAAAGGACAAAGCTATCTAATGCTAGATATTTAATTGTAATAATTATATCTATTAATCTTACAAGTCTGTCCAGCTGCAAGTACATTTTTGGATGTACATAATGTACATATATTTATCTGGAGCCTGATCTATTCCTACAAAACAGACATGTTTTGTGATGGGAGTGAACAACTGACATATTTTGTCCAGAACCATACCTGTGGGTTGGACTTTGCTAAATTGTTTATCTTGATCCAGGCATCGTCCCGTTCCTTAAGCTTTTCCTTCTCTCTGCAAAATACAAATGTATTTCAGACAGAGCAACACATTATGATTTCTCCACGATGCCATCAGGTGGCCATCACTGAATAGATTAATACCACAGCGTGAATAATGAATCTAGGACCAATACTTACTTTTGTCGTTCAGCTTTGAACTGCTGAGTGCAGTCATCGAAGAGTTTCTGGTTCATTTCCATGAACAGCTTGAGAGCATTGTATATCAAGCCGTGTATGGTTCTGAAATAAAATTCACGGAATTTGTTACAAAGTTCAGTGCAAACAGTATTCATTGTCAAAACAAAATAAATTTCTTGCATTATCACTTTAATAATTTGCATAAAGAATAACTTCCTAATTTATGTACATACTGAGTAGTTAAAACAGTACACACAAAGAAAAGTATACTATTAACACTTGGCATTTGTGGTATCAATAGTTGTAACAATGAATCTATGTAACAATGGGAAGTCACAAGGCAGAAAGAGAGACATGCATGTCCATGAAGACATTTACACCAAGACAATGTGTGGTTGATTACTGCACAAATCAAAGCAATTCATAGTGTTTTGATAAACTTAGTAACATTAAAACACAAGAATCAATTCAAGAAATACCAAGTGCACTCGACTTGAGACGAGGGAGGGGTCAGGATGCAGCACAAACAGTGTACAATCACACAGGGACACACGAGAGTACTGCCTCGCAGTCGGTGTACACACACCAAACACAGCTCTACAGGAGCAATTTGAAAGTAACTGGGCCACGGTACATACTTGTTCCAATGTTCTTTGCTTTTGTAGAGAGCCGGAAACATGATCGGAACAATGGTGTTGGCATTGTCACTGATCAGGCTCACTATGTATTCATTGTTCCAAAAGTACAGGGCTCGTTCAGCCACCTGAGCGTGGGGGAGAGTTGGGCATTGCAGGGCATGTGGTAGTTGTGGGAGACAGGGGAATGGGAGTGGTTCGTGATGGTAGAAAGAATAGAAAATGGGAAAACAAATATGTCAGTTTCTGTACATTGTTCATTTTCACATTCCATCATTCAGTGTCAGTGCAGTGTATTCCTTGAACCTCAATGCTGAAAGAAAGAGAGTGTTGGTTATTCTTGGAGGTCAAACATAACTGAAGAACCCGCAAAGGTGATTGCAAGGCAAGGCCTGCAAACTGCAGCAAGGAAAACAGTAAGAAGCAAGCAGTAAGGTCAAAGCCTTAATAAAGCTAGGGGAGTGCATTCAAAACATTCTCCCAAAACTTTTTAAAAGCACAGGGAAGAAAATACTATGTCACATGCTTGTGTTATTGGATACCCAAACCAAACTAACAGAACTGCTGAACTGATTTGTATTTAGTAGATTAGTTCCCCAGGTACTATACTCTGATTTTTCTAACTCGTTTACACCATTTTTTGCCGATATCTTTGCGATGTTTAATGGTATCGTACTGTAACTTGGCATACTTCACTGGGAGATCAAGCGGAATTTTTCTGCGAACTTTCAGACTTCTGCTCATAGAACTATGAGAGTTAGCAATCTACTGCAATGATAAATTTTCCTTGAAATCCTGTCGTTTGCATGTCAACAAATATTGTTTTTCTATGGCACGTGATGGGCGATTCTGTTCTGATAATTTGCATAGGGGTGAGGGTTAGGATTTGGGACCACCCACACATGTGAACTGATTAGGAACTACTCGCACGTGCAGGCACCTTGACGACAACTGACAACCCGATCCCCTTATTATGACTAATTTGAACTTGTCCATTCGAATTCCATCATCAGTTGTCGAGAACTAGGTTCTAGAAAATCCTCGCTTATATAAAACTTTTGTATTTTGAAAAAAACAGATAGCGTTTCGGAAGACAGGTTTGTATGAATTAATTGCCGTTTGTATCACAGATATGCAATATTCAGTTGAATAGTTCGCTCGAAGTAACTTGACTGAACAAAAGGCGAAAAAACTGTGTAAACAAGTTAAAACAATCAGACTATAGTGGCGTACAATAGCACCACGGTAGAGACGATGTGAGGGAATCAAACAGTAAGCAGGTTCAAGCTGAAGAACCACAGCCCGTGTGAGGTTCAGCAGTCATCATAATTATGAACTTAATATACAATGGATTCGCCTTGTCCATGCGGTGAATACATGAACGAATAGTTTTCAAAATATATGAAAATATATTTCAGTTCTGTTAATTCAATTTCAGGATGAATCCACTGTATATAAATTTCACATCATATACTGCCGTGATGCTTTAGTATATACGAAGCACCTTACATCTACACTATCCCTTGCAGCAAGGGTTTTGGTAGTTGCATCTTTTGCAGTCATACATACTTGTTCCAATGCTGTTTGGTTCGGTACAAAGCCGGGAACATGATTGGGAGTATTTCGCTAACATTGTCACTGATTAAACTAAGGATGTACTCGTTGTTCCAATAATATAGAGCTCGCTCTGCAACCTACAAATCGGAAAAAGGAGGCAGGGACAGCGTACATCAGTGTCAGATGTCAACAAATAAACTGTCTCAAAAACATGGGAATATTTTATAATGTGGTACAAATGTATAAGCGTGAAGATTGGGAAAAAAGTCCTTGTATGCATGATAAAAGATTTGGTGGGTGTGATTTCATATATAAATATATATTATATTAAAAGCAAACAGCTGAAAATTAACTAAAAGTATGCAGCACATATGAGTTTGCAATTCTGTCTAAATGTAAATAGAATATAATATGATAATATTAAGATGGAGATTATCAAAAAAGAAAAAGGAACCGACATACAAAGATAGTTTACAAAACAAACGGCATCATACAGATATTTGACTGGCTTCATACTCTACTAGTATTGTCGGATAAAGGCGAATACACAACACAATTTAATTTATAGTCCATAGATTTTTAAAGAACTGAACCACAGGCTGAGGTGCAATGGTGCATCAAAATAAATTTGATCACTCGGAGATCAACAAGCACTGCTCCACATCTCCTGTATATTACTCAATAACAACAAATAACCGAACACATCATATCACATTTCATCAAGGATTATTGAATGATTCAACTTCATTATAGGATAGGATAGGATAGGATAATGTTTATTCAGTTTCAAGCAAAAACAATACGAAGTATATACATATGATAAGTTATCAACTAATATTATATGAGAACAGTTTGAAACTGAGGGACCAAAATAGCTATTGCTGTCTTCCTTTTGGCCCCAGTAACATATTTACAAGAGTATAATTTACAGACATGGCAACATAAAATGATTATATATTAACATAAATATTGATATAGAGACATGCCTCATTACCATACTAGTATATGAGACATTATGGTACAATGCAATCACAGTAGATTTGAATATTCATATAAAATATAATCAAAATTTCGAATACATATTTATTCATAATTGATAAGATTGTTTTGTAATTATTTGATTGAACTAGTCATTGTTGAGCTTCATAACTAATATAATTATTGAAATATATGTGATATCTTGGGTGTCGAAAATTTCAGGGGCAGTGAGGTGCATCATGGCTCTCAGGGACCAGCGTAGAGCCAGGAAAAAAGGGGCGGGAGAGTTTGAAGAGATTGAATGACCAAGAATGTATCAGGAATATAATATAAGAATAAAATATGTTGCTACCAAAATAGAAATATAATCATGATTTACATATCATGATTTGCATATCATATCATGTATGGGATATCATTGATATTATTAATTAAATGCAATTCGGACACTGTTTATTTGAGCATGTTACGACATCTGAATACGCTGATATTAGATCAGATTTGACAGTTTTCTTCATTACATGTTTAGATACAGCCAACTGAGAAGCACTGATTTGTGAGAACCATTTATTCCAAACAACAGCAAAATTATATGCCGGTAGTTTCCTTGCAGCACTTGAATCACAACGTGGAACATATATATCATTCGATTGTCTCGTTTCGTAATTACAATGAATGTCTCTACTATATGGGAATACTCCATTAAAAGAAATAGGAAGGCGATTCATTATATAATCATGCATAAAGAGAATAATTTCGTAAGTATACTGATCGTTTAATTTGAGAATACCACAATGCTTAAAAAGTGGATCTGTATGACTCTTAAATTTACCTTTATTGATTATTCGTATCGCCCGTTTCTGAATACTTATCAATTTCTTCAAATGTGTCTGTGCTGCATTACCCCATGCTAGTATACCGTACAGAATATGAGGGTGGATCATGGAATAGTATAATGTTATTAAAGATCCCATGGGGAGTATATTTTTTACTTGCTTTATTTGAAAGAGTGCTTTTGAGATTTTATTATGAACATGTGATATATGGTATTTCCAAGACAAACTATCATCTAACTTGATGCCCAAGAATTTAGTGCAGTTCACATTGAAATTTGAGCCAATTTGTTCAAGTGCTGTACCATTTATGCATATCTGTAAATTATTGTTATTCGGTTTCGTGTTATTATTATTAAATACAATAAATTTTGTTTTAGATGCATTCAGTGAAAGTTTATTTGAACAAAACCAATTGAATAACTTATTAATCTCGATGTTGGCATCTTGGAACAGTTGTTCAACATTAGTGTTTGACAGGTACAAGGTAGTGTCATCAGCGAATGATAAGATATTTGCAGAGGTACAATTTGGGATATCATTGACATAGATCAGATATAAGAGAGGACCTAGAATAGATCCTTGTGGAACTCCACATACAATATTACGCAACTCAGATGTGTTTGACTTATCTATTTCTACATATTGAAATCTGTCAGATAGGTAATCAGTAATCCAATCTTTCGCCAAACCCCGAATTCCGTAATTGTCTAATTTTTGTATCAAAATATCATGGTTAATAACATCAAATGCTTTCGATAAGTCACATAAAATAGACAATGTAGATTTTTTAGGCTGGCTGTTTATTGCATTTCCACACTCGTTGAGTAAGTGAATAATTGGGTGAATAGTACTATGTTTCTTCCGGAATCCATACTGGTGTTTGAAGAATAAATTCTGGCTATTCAGGAAACAGGTTATTTTTTTGTACATAACTTTCTCTAGAATTTTAGAGAAAGCGGGCAACAAACTCACCGGTCTATAGTTATTAATGTTTTCTTTGTCTGAAGTCTTATATATAGGTACTACTTTGGCAATTTTCATTTTTTGGGGAAAAGTTGCAGTGTTCAATGATAAATTTATTATATGAGTGAGAGGTTTAAGTATGTGTTCAATTGTGTCCTTAATAATTTTTGAAGAAATCTCATCATGACCGGAGCTAGCTTTTGGTTTCATGTTACAAACTACTGACAGTACCTCTGATTCATCAACAGTTTCAATAAAGATAGAGCTTGGGTTCGGCTTACCCATAAACTTCGTAAAATGAACATCAGTTTGTACAACATTTTCACTTGTTTTTCTGCCAATATCTGCAAAATAATCATTAAACGCATTTGCAATTTTACCCTTGTCTGATATAGTTTCTTGGTTAATTTGAAATGACTGTGGGAAATTTCCTGTACTTTTACCTTTACCAATAATCTTCGTCAGTATGTCCCAAGTTTTCTTAACACTTTCTTTATTTGTCTCAATCAAGTCCTTGTAATAAGTTACTTTCATAATCCTTTTCACCTTATTATACATATTCAGATATGATTTGTACCGAGCATCATTAAATTGATTGGGTTTATTTATTTTCTTATACAACAGTTTGTTTTTCAGTCGCATAGAAGTCATAATTCCTTTAGTCATCCAAGGCTCTTTTTTAATATATTTTTTGTGCACTTTAACTGTTCTCATGGGGAAGGATCTCTCAAATATAGTTTTATATATGTCAATGAAGGTATCATATGCCTCATTTACAGAATGCTTCTGTAATACTGAACCGAACTCAGTGACTGATAGATTCTCTTTGAATTGAGATGTGTTTGCTTCTGAGAAAATTCTCTTTTTTATTACACTGTTGTTCATGCTGTTTACGTGTATAGAGTTTGGTTTATATTTTTCTATCTGTACAAACACCCCAAAATGATCAGACAGATCTGTGACAATAATTCCTGACTTTATATGTTTATTAATCTGATTTGTATATATGTGGTCGATTAAAGTTGCACTAGTTTGGGATATTCTTGTTGGTTTAGTAATGGCTGGTATAAACCCTCGTGAATATATTTCATTTATGTATTCATTGGTTTTTGCATGGGAACTGTATTTCAATAAATCAATATTCATGTCACCCATAATAGTGCATTCCTTATTTTCCTTATTTATTATATCGATTAAATCATATAAGGTGGATGTAAATATGTCAAGATCAGCACGAGGTTGAGTGTTTGGTCTGTAAATGACACCTACAATTTTACTGGAATGATCTGTATTTGAAACTATTTCAATAAACAATGATTCAAATATATGTGGGATAAAAATGCTCAGATCATCCCTTTTTTTAAATATCATATCTTGTTTAATGAAAAACCCAACCCCGCCTCTGCAGTCATCATTCCTGGTACATGCTAATAAAGGATGATATCCAGGTAGATTCAGTCTTGAATCGTTTTCACATTTGAATATTTCAGATAATGCAATGATATCAAAAGAGACTTTGGCGTCCTCATTGATTCCACTTAAAAGTTCATAAAAATTATCCCATTTGGAAGAAATTCCACAGCAATTTATATGAAATAATAATGAATTATTGGGCAAATTATGTAAAGTATCTTTCAAATCTGATGGATTCAAATAATCACAAGTTCTTCCGATGTCCATATAGCTATGAGACGGAGTATCATATTCTTCATCTAAATCAGTATCTGTCTCGAACTGTTCAAGAAAATCATAAATATTATTATTCCTGACTTGGTCTAATGAAATGGCTGACATTAAGTCACTACACCCACTCCACATTTCCCTAGATCCAACAGGTCCCCCAGGCCATGATGCACACAAATACCCTCTACAATTATCAGTTGTTTGTCGGAATGCATTGCATAATACATTAACCTCCAACTAGCTCACGCGTTTTTGTCCAATATGTTACAGTATGTACATATTTCAAAAGAACAGTGCAAATATCAAACGTAATGTATTCAATGCATATATGCTCGATGCTCTGTATAGGGAAAGCTTGATACCATAATATCTATTACCATAAAGAAATATTATATATAACAGCCCTATACATCAAGACTGTTCAACTTCATGTATCCCTACGATCTTCCATCAATCCAATAAACTTCATGTATGCCAAATGTCAAGAAAATAGTTCCAATAACGAATCCAACAAGATTTGTTGATTGTAATCTATCATGTGCACACAGCAGTGCTACTAAAGGGAGTAGATCAATATGTTTTGGTTAAAAGAAGAATAGAGAAGTATGCAATTAACACTGAAAGACTTCCAATCACATCCAATTGATGTGACAGTCCCTCGGTTTTCAATTCTAAAGTGATTTTTTTTTTAAATTCATACTAGAATGAATTAATCAAGACCATTGACACATCTTTGGCATATTGACAGTTACCTGTGTACTATATCATGCCACATAGGGTCCTGATCATCTGATAAAGCATCAGATTAAATAAAGTTCCCCCCCTCCCCCTCCCACAAAATTACCGTTTTAACCTTTCTATGTAAATATTACCCTGATAGACAATATACATAGTTGATATATCTTCTGTATCGGGAGAAGTTTACTGCTACACTCACTACAGTCATGAAAAAAAAACTATTACATAAGACAGCCAAATAGTTTTAAAATGTTTGATATCTTTGTATCCCTAGGATATTCCATCAAATTAAATTTCTTGAAATATCAAGAGATTCATACAATTCCTATATCAGATCTACTAGCAGAACAAGTAGAGAATCAATATGCTGAAAATTCAGTGACCAAAATCACTGAAGCTACAGTGACCAAAATAAATTAGCCCAATGTACAAGAAAGGCTACCTGAGAAATTTAGTATTGAGACGCAAACTTTTCTTTCCATACTTGGGTACTTCCATCAAACACCATTTCAAACTAAATGTACACCAAAAGCTTTAACTCAGATTTGATGATGAGTCCACAAGCAGAACAAGTAAATATGCAATAATGCATGTTAACAACCAGCACTAAGCCAGGATGTGTTAATTTTAAGCTAATATATGCACAACAGCAGTGACACAGGAGGGTATAAATATACATACACAAACTCGATGATTCTGATGCTTCTTACAGTTATCTTTATTGCTTCTCAATACTTTACATAATTTACAGTGTACATGTTTCAATTCTCCATACCTGAAAATGGGGGCTTGAGACACATTTGGCAAGCTGTTTAAATAGGGGCACCATAACTTTGTGGAACTCGGCTGGTTCTATCACATCAAGTATCTCCTCCAGCTCATTCAGGAACATAACCTGCAAGAAATTCATGATGATTTTAGTGGATGAATCATGTTTTAACAAACAATTTACCACAATTTAATTGTGGAAATGTTGAGCACTACACAATGTTACTAGTCAGTAAGTATCTCTCTCACCTCTTTTGGGCTGTGAACCTTGGGCCAGAACTTCAAAAGCCCCATAATGACCTGCACAGTAAAACCTTATCGTCATAACCATTATCGCCGAAACAGCATCTTTTTTTTCAACCAAGAATGGCGCCACTATACCATATAAATTGACAAGTTGTGTGTACTGTGTAAATAAATGTCCAAAAATTTAATTATCAGAGTACATCCTATCAGACGAATAAAGAAAGGTCGGCGGTATGTATAACTACACTATTTGACAAGTAGAAGACTGTAGAACATACGGGTTCGGTGAGGCTGGGGTCCTTCTCCAGGAATTGTACCACACAGTAGGCCAGCTGTGGATGGTAGACGCTCAGGGACTTGACTTTGTGTAGTGGGAGGAGCACCTTCAACAGGAACACTCGGTGCTCTTCCTTCAGCGGCAGCGCAAACCCATTGATTATACTGCATAAGAAGAGAAATCTCGATCATATTGATAAAATGTTGGTGAGAATTTTGTCAAAAAGCACAATAACTAGCAGGAAAGCTGTATCTTTAACGATACATATCTTATTTGTTGCCTTGTTGTCACACATGAAATGTACCAACCTTCCCAAAATTTCCAGCAATTCGGCAACCCCATTGTGATGTTCAGTTTCATAAATAAAGCTGCAGAGGAATAAATAACGTGAAATTTCCATTTACATTTTCACAACAAAGTTGTTCATCCATTGGAGAGAAATTCAAGTTATCGTTCTGCAGCTCACAAACAACAGTAACTCACCTGTAGAATATGTTGTTGATCTGTTTGCGGATGTATGCACGTAGCCCAAGGAACTTTCCATAGATTCTGTGCAGAATGGTTTTCAAGAAATCCCGCTCCCGCGGGTCTTCACTGTCAAACAAGTCGAGCAGCTGCAAGATGTGATGGGAGGTAATGTACATGTAGTAAGAACAGGTAGGTCACAGTCATCTGCACAGTACACAATAACATAAACTACTAGAATTATTTGTCAAATTGAACTCAACGGAAGTATTCGTGTTCTAATGGCAACTGTTGGCTGAGGTCAATCATAAACATAAAAAAAGTGTTCACTTTTTACACTAAATTCAATGTGAATTCTTCCAATAGCTTAATCATCAATGATGAAGACAAGAATATGGAGATACAGCAGAGTAAAGCACCAGTCTTTGAATACGAACACATTAACTTCAAAGGTTCATCCACACGAGGAAATAAGGAATAAAACTAATTGCAAACATTGTAAAGCACTTTGCACAAACCACTAAAGAGCTCTGCCCTAGGGAAAATTTCCACGAATTTTGCACTCAACCTACATTACATTAGCACCGGATGATTTTTTCCATTTGTGGTTGTCGTGGAAAGGAAAATGTTCATATACTTGATGATGTATGGCCCAAACCATTGCATAAACATCTTGAAAATTGATCAGTGTCTCTGGTCTCGGTCTCTACAATAAAGGTCTGCACGTAAAATATTCCCATTCTTATTTGACCAAAATAAACCCATATGCATGTGTATGTATCAACATTTTTCAGGCAAGTTCAACTGGCCGCTGCCTGGTTTTCCTCTGTATATAGTGATCTATGTACCAGACATAGACCTGTGTTGGAGCTATCAATATCTGTTTGATCACCAGCTCTCACAGAGACCACTAGGACTGCTATGTGAGCTCTCAATACATCAAGCCTAGATATGTTTGCACTTGCCCAAGGATATCTCTGCGTACTTTTTTTTTGAGGGGTCGTTCTAAACATGCCGGTAGAGATGCAACGCTTACGTGCCAATAACTTCTTTTGTAAATCTATCCTGGCACCGTGCCAGAACAATGAATTCTTCCTTTTTAGTAAATGTTCCTAAGTCGATTTCGCCGACTTCACTCCATTTATGAACACGTCCAACACTCAAAAATACAACTCAAGGCGTATAACCTACTGTTAATCTTGGATACAGCCCACTATATCACATTCAACAATATCTGTTCAATATCAAATGGATATACTAGTAACTGAATATCCTATCATTATATCATGGAGAAGAACTATTTAGAGCCAATTTATATCTCAATTCGCCTACATTCAATTTCACTTCTGTGCACTCATTGGGTGTCATGGGGAAACAGTAGACAAAATACGAGAGTGACTTTCTCATGTCATTAATAGTCTGCACAGAGATCTCAACCCGATAACGTATCATACACCGTGGAGTGGACTTGGCCAAAGTCACATGATAATCAGATACATGGCGATTAATGAATAGTCTACAAATATGAAATTGTTTCTGATACAATCTCAGTCTATTCATGTCCAGGACACACCTTATACAATGCAGAAAACAATGGAAGCATATAATGGAGTAGGAGTTGTCATTTCACAATGAAAATATATTTAACATCGATGACCAAATCATGGTATCCCGTCCAGTGCAAGATTTGTACCATACAACAAATCATGAACTACATGACCTTTGTGAAGGAGATTAACCTCAAATGTGTTGTAACAACAGGAAAGACCTTGAGCTCCAGGCTAGAATCTGAATTGTAGCCCAGACAAGTAATGTACACAAATATATTACTATAAAGCGAGATGTACTACTGACGATCAGGTCACCAAAAAAGAGACTAGCAGATACTAAAGCATTGTTTCATGTCATGAATCATGACTGTTTCCCTCAACAGACAACAATGATACCCAAACACCTGATAAATGATTATTGGTGCTAACTATTCCATATCATCATAAATACATAACGACATATATTTCTGTTACCATACATTGCCTGCTGCATGCATATCTAAGACATCCAGGCATCATAACACCTGCCTCATCTCCCCCACCCACCCACACAGTCTGATCTCCACCAGTTTTGCCCTGATCTTTGATATGTCGCCTGGAAGCACTGACAACAATCCGTCCTCTGCCTAGCAAGCTTCCCTTGTCGACTGTCCCCCCCCCCCAGTTATCTCCCCGACACCTTCCCCGTCAACATGAGGGCAGCTCCTCTGCCTGTCCTTGGTCATCTCCTCGGAGACCAGCGAGAGAGAAGGAGGGAGGGAGTAGTCTCCAGCAGCGGATGCAGCGACATTATGGATGACCTGCTTCACCCGACGAGCAATTACTAGAGAGAACTGCTGCTCCCTGACAGGTGCAATCCACTGTGTCACGGCAACTGGGAGACCACCCAACGGCCACCGAACAAGCTACATGCCCGCGTGGACCACCGCAATCAGTGTTCATGACTCGCAACGCAATTCCCACCCTAAACACATCCACCACGACTGCAGAGAGGCGAGACATAACGTAATTTCCAGTGACATAAGGGGGCAAAAGAGTCTAACAATATTGGAGGATTTTTGCTGTACACACAGTAAAGCGAAGGGCTGAGAGTTAATATAGTGCTGCACACTATGAGACTAGCTTATCCCAGGGCTGATGTGAGGCAGGCAAGGATATATACACAAAAGATTTTAAAGGCATGGAATCATTCTCATTTAGCGAGTAGGGAAAACTGAATCATTTATCCAACCAATAACAACACAGTGAATTTCTATTTCAATATTCTCCTAGAACTATGAAGTGATTCATGATCAAACCTGAGCATGGAATAGATGTACATAATCTAAGTCAGAAACACACAAGTCAAAAATTAGGACACTGAGGATTATGGTTGTGTTGGGTTCACTGCTCCTCAAATTATAGATCCTGGTTCATATCACTAGTAAGTCACAGACAAGCCAAGACGTGCAGAAAAACTACATGTATTTTAATAACTCATTGACTGCAAATCATTACCTTAAGAACCAGTCAATGACAGAACACACCAACAGAGTTTTGCACCGCAGAGTTTTATCAGTAATTGACACTTGTGTATATCTGAATTATTAGTACAGTAATAATTGATGTGCGATTGATGTGCATAGGTTCTCAAGATTCAATTGTCTGAAATGCTTCTCGTTCCTATGGTTCATTCCGGTAATATCTAACCAGAGAGTGTAATATCAATGAGAGGCCTCACTCCCACAAAAATGCGTGCCTGAGCAATTCTAACTCGAGAAACTCAGGGTAATGCTAGGACGCTGCTTCCTCTCCTGCGAAGGTCTTATTGTTTGCCACTCCCCCGCCTGCGAAGGGTCTATTGTTCTTGCTTGCACATGGGAACATATAGAGAGTTCCATCTCTTGTTATATTAAACTCCTTAATTTAACTGTACCCAATCTTCTTGCTGAACACATCACTGATGAAGACCATAAGATAATGATATCAGAAAATGAACGCTTCTGTATTGATTGATTTCATCACCATGACACCATGACCATGGCCATTGGTAGGGCTTCAATCTAATCAGGTACCAATGATTAAATGCACTGAAGCAACAAAATTAATCATCTTCGAGCACGTAACATGAAAATATCAGTAGACCGTTTCACTAAGAATTTTAGTCAATAAGATAAAAGCTCAACTTGGCAAAAACACTCAGTTTGTGTTCATGAGCTTTTCTATTTGGTGTTTCACTAAAACGCTCAATATGCGGATCTGATGGAAATTCCATCAGAACGGTATTGACGAAAAAATAGCTCAATTTCATTTTAGATACAAGCATGCGCGAAATTCACCACGTGTGTTCCAAAATATGTAAACAATGACAGTGACAGAAGCGGAGTGTGACAAACTTTCCCCCAAAATATGGAAATGTCACTGCCACAATAAGCGGCATTTTTGTAGGGATATAAATCGTTACCCCAGAACGTCATGTACTTATGTTTCAATGTAGTTCAATAAAAAAAAGAGAGATCAAAGCGCAATTTTATTGTCTATGATCGGCTCCTGCTGATGCTAAGTGCAAATGAATCCATGCAGACTGTTTTAGATTTAAACTTGTTAGTGCCATCTAACTTCTTTTTTAGTTCAGTTCCATTTAAATTATTGATTCATTGTATGTTGCTGTCTAAATCTTGGGAAGTCCCAGTAATTTAAATCGGGGAAGAATTATTAAAACTGGGAATAAATTATTTATTCCGGGAAAAAAATTATTAAAACTGGAAATAAATTATTCATACTGGGAAATAACTATTCACACCTGGAATAAATTATTCAAACCAGGAAATAACCGTTTAAGCCTAGACAAAATATTCAAACCAGGGATAAATATTATTTTCGGAACTAATAATTCTTTCCTGGTTATAATAATTTATTCCCGGCTTTAATAATTTTTGTCCTGTTTACATTGCTGGGAAATTCCCAAGAATTAGGGTATTTTTATTAAAAGTTGGATGGCGCTAACAAGCTGCCGTATCATTCCGTGGGAGGTGAAGGGGTCGCTATTCTAACGCATGCAAGGTCCATGCGTAAATCATGTGAATCTAAATATTTTTGAAAAAAAAGTTGGTGCAAACAAATTTCCAATTATATCACTATTTCAAGTGTGTATCCACTCATAGGATCCGCCTCATTTCAGGTGCAAAAATATATGTGTAGCCATAACAACGGCAAATGTCACGTTTGCCAGAATGTTTCATAAAACGTCGCGCACTTCCATGAACACGGTGGTAGAACGGAACGCATTCTACGCATTCTGGCAACAAGCAATTGTTCTTGCAGCAAGTTCGTAGCAAAACGAGGGGGTTGATATCCGATAAAGTTCTTTTTTATTCATTAAATGAGAAGCTTGAGCAAAAATAACAATACCAAGGCATGTGGCAAATATTACTCAATCATTATGAAATCCTCAAGCATTATGAAATGATTGAAATGATTACTCAATCATTATAAAATGCAATTGTATAAATTAAGCTTTGTTTAATTAACTTTTTTTTACAGAAAAAACCCATTCGTATTGTAGATAGGGCTCAGTATAGAAATCTTATCGATGTATTAATTGTAAAATTTGGGTGTTTGAAATTCCAAGATATTGAAAATTTTAAAAACTTTGACAGTTGTTCACCAGGCTAAAAACCATATACTTTCAAAAAACTATTAAAAGTTTATTATTAGAAAGTCATAATACTCATCACTTTAATACAAGCTCCAGAATAACCAAATGTAAGTTTGATGTCAAATATTGTCGAACAAATATTCGTTCTATGATCACCAGTATGGTGGCTGATTGTTGCCACATTTAAGTTTTCCAAATTAGCAATTTTATTTTGTGAATTACCTATCAAATTTTCGAATTATCCATTCAAGTTTTGGAATTATCAATTTAGTTGCTGGAATAAAATTATCTAATCATTTTTTTTACTCATCCATTTAATTTCAGAAAATATCAATGTAGTTGGGGGAAGTAAACATTTATATTTTGAAATTACCTAATTTGTTTTCTGAATTATCCATTTAATTTCAGGAATTATCAATTTCGTTTCGGGAATTAATAATATATATTTCGGAATTAATAATTTATTTCTGAATTATATATTTATTTCAGAATTATCAATTTCGTTTTCCCGAATTAATAATTTGTGCGCAAGATATACTCTGATTTTTCTAACTCGTTTACACCGTTTTCTGCTGATATTTTTCCAGCGATAAATGGTATCGTATAATAACTTGACATATTCCATCAGGGAGTCGAACGGCAACTTTCTACCGAATTTCAGACTTCTATCACGAAAATTGAAAAAGTTGACAATCTACTGCAATGTTAAGTTTAGCCAAATGATTCAACTTCTTGGTACTCACACGACTTTGGGCATTTTGTCGCTTTTGTTACGGAGAAATCTTTCCAAATCAATATGTTCCTGCAGAATACAGTCCAATGTGTGTTCTGGTCCAAAATTATAACAATACTTCAAGTCCTAATGGATGTAAACAGGACCAAATCTCCGCATATGCTCAGGTTCTCGAGACCCCATTTTGGGCTGAAAATTTAACATTGGGGTAGATTGCCAACTTTTTCAATTTTGGTGATAGAACTCTGAAATCTTGTAGAAAATTGCCGTTTGGGATCCAGATGAAGTATACCAAGTTTTAATACGATACCATTTGGCATCGCGAAAATATCAGCAAAAAACAGTGTAAACGAGTTAGAAAAATCAGAGTATACAACATAACCATTGACAACATATCATACCTTACCATACCATAATGGCTAATATCTCGCTTATTATCGACTTTACAGCCTAGGAATCCATAGTGAACATATAGGAAATGATATATGCTGAATATTTTGGTGACATTGAATTTGACTTTTGACCTCATTTTCAAGGTCAGAGAACAAAATGGTTAATATCTCGCTTATCATCGACTTTACAGCTTAGGAATCAATAGTGAACATATATAGGAAATGATATACATGTATGCTGGATATTCTGGTGACCATGAATTTGACCTTTGACTTCATTTTCAATGTCAGAGCAAAATGGCTAATATATGTCTTATTATCGACTTCACAGCTTAGTAATCCATAGTGAACATATAGAGAATGATATATGCTGAATATTCTGATGATCTTGAATTTGACAACATCTGACTCTACATGTATTCTCCAGGTCGTATCACAAAATGGCTAAAGCCCCAGTCCCACCTACCCGGACTGTGTCCCGGACTAGTCACGGACGAAACATCCCGGATCACCCTGGATAAAAGTAATAAAATGTGCCAAAAATGTAAGTTGTTTTTATGGTCCCATATACCCGGAATACACACGGACGAGCCACGAACAAAAGCCACGGACAGTCCCCTGAGGAACTGATGGAGAGGTGCTGATTTTCAGTCCCTGTTATACCTTTTTGGACCCTATGATCCCGGATGAGCCACGGATCACCCCGGAGTACCACGGATCAGACACGGTAGACTCCCGGTGTACTTCCGCAGTACCAGGACAAGATAAGGATAACTCCCGGAACACCCCGCACCATCCAGGAGTAGCCACGGACTGACTATACATCCCGGTGCAGTCACGGACGAGCCACGGACCACCACGGTACACCCCCGGACAAGACCCGGACTGGCCCGGATCAGCACGGATTTGCCTTACCTCCCGGACCGTCCCGGATGGCCCCGGCAGTTTTAAACATTTTAAAAGTGCCGGGGAGCTCCCCGGACTATCCCCGGACTGTCCCGGATCCAGCGTTTTTTTCCAAAATCAGCCGGACTAGCCACTGACCGTCCCGGACCACTCACGGACCGTCCCGGACCACTCACGGACTGCCCCGGATTGTCACGGATAAGACCCGGATCAGTCCGTGGCTAGTCCGGGGTCGCCGTCCGGGTAGGTGGGACTGGGGCTTAATATCTCGCTTCTTATCGACTTTATAGCTTGGGAATCGATTGTGGACATACTGAAAATGATATATGCTGGATATTCTCGTGACCTTGAATTGACAAATGACCTTATTTTTGAGATCATGGGACAAAAGGCTAATCCCTGAAATATATATTGCCCGGTAGCCTTTCTTAGCCCTTGGGCAAATTCATTTTCTTCAGTCTCCAAACTGAATTGTCTCTGGGGTTCGAACACGAGTATGAGAGGTACAACCGAGAAAAAGCAGACAGAAACGTGGAAGGTATACATGTGTTAAAAAGAAAGCCAGCACGTGCCAGACCTTGTATATGAAGGCACATGCGCTTGTTACGTGAGGTAGAATTGTAATGCGCTAGTATGCAGAGAAGTACGGTATGTCGCAAGCAGTCAAGTGACTTCTTGCGCACAAACTGTTATTTCCTAAAAACTAAATTGATAATACTGAACTTAAATGGATAATTTTAAAACTTAAACGATTAATTCCAAAACTTAAATGGATCATTTCAAAAAGTCTTTGTTAATGCCAAAAAAAAAATAAAATCGATACTTTCTGAAAGTAAATGAATAATTCAAAATATAAATTAGATAAATAAAAAAAAAATTGTTAATTCCAAGAACTGAATTGATCTTTCTTGAAAATAAATAGATAAATCAGAAAAGGAATTAGTTAATTACAAAATTGTTGATTCAAACGAATGAATTGATAAATCCTTAAATAGAATGGATGAATAAAAGTAATAATTAGATAAAGTCAAACATAAAGTGTTAATTCCACCAAGTAACTTGATAATTCCTAAGTTAAATGGATGAGTCGAAAACTTAATAGATCATTCAGAAAAATAAATTGTTAATATGGAAAACATAAACATGGCAACAATCAGCCACCGTAGTATAGTATTTAAAAAAAAAATTTTTTTTGGGGGGGAGGGGGAGGGGGGTAAGGGGAGGGGAGTAGGAGAATGAATTCAATAAGCTAAGCTTCTTTAGGATATGGATAACGCAATATACAGTTGCACTGAACAGACTCTGATTTTGGTTGATAATACTCCCAAAAAAGAATTTTTTTTCATAAGTTCTATGTTGCTTTGTGCGGGAAATCAGTAATTTTGCGAGTTAATATTGTGTTTTTGAGTAGTGTACAAATAGTATGTACTGAGTATATGCCTACAGCAGCCATAAGGCTTGCAAATTCTCTCTGTTGGGTAAATGCAAATTTGGAATGTTACGCGTTCTTGAAAACGCAAATATAGAAGTATGGACTAACCTATGATTATGTTGAATGTTCACATGTTTAATGATATTTTATTGCAGGAAACATGTCTTGACTAAAAGACTTAGGGTGCAGAAGCTTGGTAGGGGGCATCTGACATTTTCACGAAAGGCGGCGCTCCAGCACCCGTCGGAGTGCCGTCTGGTGGACAAAACGGGGCATCTGAGTCTGATAAATCACTTATATAGGGGTGAGACGTGTAATATGGACCAGTGTGTAATATGGACCACCCCGGGTTGTAGCAGGATGACATCTATCACCATGGTGATTGACGTATTCGTGACGCTCGTCATTTGAAACCTTCTGCCATTGAGGAGAGCAACACAGGGTATATGGAATGAAATTTAAATGAAAATCGCTAAAACTTATGTTATTTTTCAATTGTAAATATTATCGCGTCGTCATCCCATTGTTTATATCGAGGGCTAGGTTGTGATTAATTGTTACAAAACACTAAACGTAGCACTTCGACTGTTATTTGTGATTATGCATTGAGTTCGTTGAAAAACAAATTACACGGGCAGTGGTTCATTTTAATTACAGGGTGGTCCATATTACACACAGAGCGTGTGACGAAAAGTCTTAAGTGGTTCATATTACACATCTCTCCCCTATATATATTGCATATGCATGCATGCGTTAGACACCATACAGTGGTGAATTGAATTGAACTGAATTGAAATCGTTTGTTCATCAATATGACATGCATATTATAATGATACAAATTTAATGTTATTGCTGAAAGGAAAAGCTTGAAGCATAGCTTATTTATTTGCTTTTCCAAACAAAAATTAATATTGCACCTTAATATAAACAGATGGGCGAAATAGTCTAGGTTATGGAAGCATTCGTTTTGAAATACATCTTTCTCCCTCTTCCTGAAGGATTTATCGGGAATGGCATGGCCTCTGCCATACTGTTTTTTTTTTCATTCAAGAACGCGCGCGTAGTATGCTAGTAACCATTCAACACCGAGAATGTGTACATTTTTTGCAACAACACCTTCCGATCTACCACCGTGATGAAAGTTCTTGTTTGCCCGGCCAAGCAAAGAGTTTGGGCCACGCAAATACGTTGAATGCTGAATTAGGCCAATGTTCAGTCTATGAAAATTATAAATCTAATGTCGACATAGAATGGCATATGCTGCACTGTATACATGTATGTGAAGTGCTATAATTTACGTCTGACTAGATCTAGGAGCAAAATTACGGCATATTATAACATAATATTATAACTCTTAAAGCAGTATCCCAGCCACAATTTCCATCATTTGTAAAATCGTTGGCAATTTGACATGTCGGGATCAGTCAGAATGAAACTGATGGATTTGATGAGCTTTTCATTGATCAAAATGTTAGTGAAACGGTCAGGAAATTTTCATCAGAATGGATACTGATGAAATGTGCCAAACTGATGGAAAATGGTCAAAATAGCTCAATAACAATCTTAGTGAAACGGTCTACAGGTTTCTAAGCCTTAGGCAAGATCATCAGAAATTTTGCATGCCGGAGTGTACAGACATCTCAACTTTTAGGTGTCAAAATGAAGAGCGTGACATTTTAGAAAGATGAATGGATATCACATGTCAGAATTGCTCTGTTTGTGTGAAGACTGCATGACAATGTCTAGATGAACATGACCAGATCAATGAGGTTAGACAGGGTTGCTATAAATACATGGGGCAAATGCCACGTACATCTTTACTGATGACACAAATCTTACCTGAAGGACAAAGGCCTGGTCTATGAAACGCTTTGCAGTGTTTGGCTGAAAGTCTGGACTCTCAAGGAACCGAAGGAAAAATTCATACACCAACTGAAAACGAAAAAAAGTAATCTCCAGTTACTAATGATGTTAGTATGACACTGAATTGCAAAACACTGCTAAAAACATTTTGAAAAAAATTTTGAATGAAACATATATCAGAATATCTGAAGTTAATGTCAGGTTGATTATTTTATTCAAAGCATTTACAATATATCTATAACTGTGATCTGTCACCTCAAGCAAATATATGCCAGACAATGCCATTCATTCCAAGTTATTCACCTGCAAATGAGGCCAGGCAGCCTCCAAAGTTGGTTCATCTTCCTCTGGATCAAACTCAGCACCACTGGGGTTAGATGATGGTGGTAATGCCCGGAAAAGGTTGAAAGAGAACTGAAAAGAAAAGGACAAATTGTGCATATGTTTTACCAAAAGTATGACAATGTAATTGTGTACATTTTACCTCAACGATAACGTTCTGAGGGATAGATAACTGTATACAGTACAACATTAGCAACAGTCCCGAATGTACATGAATTAGGCCAGATTAAACCAAAAGTATTATGGTTCTGGTTATTAGGGTCCCCAAAAAAGTGATGCGGCGATGCAATTTTCTCTTTTTTTTTAATTCCCTAAAATTGGCAGCTCTGAATGATCCGGTCAAATATGAACTATTTCCCCCTAAAATTGCCTGCTGATGACTAACCCGGTTGAATTTGCCCAATTTGGTCAGCCATCCACCAAATTTTGCAATGTCTCAGACAGTTGGGACCAATTGATTCGCTCATTATTTCACCAAAATTGGTAAATGAGTGTCAATTTACTAAAAAAAAAAGAAGGAAAATCAGCTCTCAGATAGGGAATGTGCGCTATTTTTTTTTTGTTTAAAAAAAACCAAGTGATGCGCAGGGTTTTAAGTGACGCGCGTGCCTAACCAGAACCATAATACTTTTTTTTTGGCCTTTAATATGTGCACTGTTCCTGATCCTAATCACTGTCAGAAAATGTAATGTACCAAGATGATCTGCAAGGTTCCTGTTCCGATTACTGAGTGACAGTGACACCAAGTCATAATCTTTTAGTCAAATAATTTATACATTATTGTTCTGTTCATGAATGTTTTTCCCTTGATAAATGACAAAATTTATAGGAATTTTTTTTTTTTTTTTATGATTTATAAGCATGCATCCACCAGTCTTTCAAATATCTCAGTGGTTCTGGACCACTTCTGGTATGGTTAGGGTGTTTCTAAAAGGTGCCAAAGTACTGTATTCATTTTCAAGGTCACATTGAAGGTAAATTCATGTAAGACCAGCTAGACCTATTCACAGTTCATACTGCATTTGAAGCAAGGATCAATCAATGCCCTTTTAGAAGTTGTTGGCATTGCCCCAATCTTGAAATTGAAAACTTTGTGCATCCTTTTTCCCAAATTGTTGCCCACTTGAGTGCATTTCTCCTTAATGCCCGATATCACTGTCATCTCGAACATGTGGATAAGACAAAACATATTTGCAGCACATCCAGTGAGTCTCAGCATTACATTTGAGTACAAAAACCTTTTCTAATTTCCTAACAACTAGACGCTTCCGGTCGCCTACGACCGCTTGGGTGTATCCCCCGTAGCCCTATCATCTCTGTTGCCCCAAATATATCACTGTCAAGTGTGAAAAACTAGAGCAAGGGCTAAAAAAGATTACCAGAGAAATGTTAAATCCCAAGTCACAACTGTTTTCTTTTCCCCACCAAAACTGCTGCACTGATTTTCCGAGGTTATTGAAGGTCGAATTCAAAATCACCACTGAAATCTCTTTATATGAATTTCCATTTGACATGTTTGATAAAATAACGAAAATACAGATAGATCAATCTTTTCACCTATTTATATTTCAACTCAGAATATTTTACAAACTTGGTTCCAAGTTGAAATTCAAAATAAAATTTGACCAAAAATGCATTTCAAGATGACGAAATTGGAGCTAGATTGAACTTCTCACCATAAGTTATATTTCGATTCATAATACATGTATGTGCCAAACATGGTTTCAAGTTGAAATTCAAAGTAAAAGTTAATCAAAACTGCATTTCAAGATGACAAAATTGGAGCCAGATCAAACTTTTCGTCATGAGTTATATTTTAACTCATAATACCTGCCCAACTTGATTTCCAGTTGAAATTCAAACTAAAAGTTGACCAAAACTGCATTTCAAGATGACGAAATTGGACCCAGATCAAACTTTTTGCCTTGAGTTATATTTCAACTCATAATATGTGCCAAACTTGGTATTAAGTTGAAATTCAATGTAAAAGTTGACCAAAACTGCATTTCAAGATGACGAAATTGGAGCCAGATAGAACTTTTCGTCATAAGTTATATTTCAACTTATAATATGTGACAAACATGCTTTCAAGTTGAAATTCAAAGTAAAAGTTGACCAAAATTGCATTTCAAGATGACGAAATTGGAGCCAGATCGAATTTTTCACCATATAAAGTTATATTTTAACTCATAATTTGTGCCAAACATGGTCTCAAGTTGAAATTCAAAGTAAAAGTTGATCAATGTTTTCATAAAAAGCTATTGTGATCAATAATAGACTTAACTAGCAAAAAAATAATGTTAACTTATTTGGTCACAAACATAAAATCTCTACTGGACAAAGCCTTCACCTTGTTGAGCCCAATAATAAATATTTCTTGTCTTAACTATTTTCATTGTGGTCAATAATAGACTTAACATGTAAAAATAAAGTTAACTTATTCGGTTACACCCAGAAATTTCTACCGGACAAAACCTTAACCTTGTTGAGCTCAATAATAATTGTTTCTCATCTTAACTATTTTTATTGAGGTCAATAATAGACTTAACTAGCAAAAAAAATGTTAACTTATTTGGTTACAGACATAAAATGTCTACTGGACAGAATCTTTACCTTGTTGAGCCCAATAATAAATATTTCTTGTCTTAACTATTTTTATTGTGGTCAATAATAGACTAAACTAGTAAAAATAATGTTAACTTATTCAGTACACCCATGAAATCTGTACTGGACATACTTTCACCTTGTTGAGCTTAATAATAAATATCTCATCTTAACTATTTTTATTGTGGTCAATAATAGACTTAACTATTTTTATTGTGGTCAATAATAGACTTAACTAGTGAAAATAATGTTAACTTATTCGGTTACACCAATGAAATTTGTACTGGACAGAACATTTACCTTGTTGAAGTTAATAATAAATATTTCTTGTCTTAACTATTTTTATTGTGGTCAATAATAGACTTAACTATTAAAAATAATGTTAACTTATTCAGTTACACCCATGAAATTTGTACTGGACAAAACCTTTACCTTGTTGAGCTTAATAATAAACGTTTCTTGTCTTAACTATTTTTATTGTGGACAATAATAGACTTAACTAATAAAACTAATGTTAACTTATTCAGTAATATTGTCCTGTTTTCACTAAAAACTTCAGTTCTCCATTCTGAACAAGAAACCAGTGTCATTACCTTCCACTGTACAGGCTATTGGAATGATCGTACATGTCAAAATGGATATTTCAAAATTCTGTAATAAGTTAGGCTGTTAACATATTAATATTTATATGATCATTCTAAAAAACGATTGGTTTCGTGTGACAGCCCTTCCCAACAACACTTCCAAATATTATCGAGATTCGTCAAAAATTGCAATCTGTAGAGCGTTCACAAGCCATGTGTCTCAAACAGGCTGTTTTCAATGCAAAATGTGTCCCCAAACGACCAATTCAGTTGCCACGGCAACCAAAATCGATTGGTGTCAGGATCTTACCATAATATATGTGCCTGCAAAAAATAATGGTGATCGGGTGAGAATTGCGGCCTGTAGCGCGTTCACAAGCCATGTGTCTCAAACAGGCTGTTTTCAATGCAAAATGTGTCCCCAAACGACCAATTCAGTTGCCACGGCAACCAAAATCGATTGGTGTCGGGATCTTACCATTATATATGTGCCTGCAAAAAATAATGGTGATCGGGTGAGAATTGCGGCCTGTAGCGCGTTCACAAGAAAATCTCTGCGGACGCGGACGCGGACGCGGACGCGGACGCGGACGCGGACGACGAAGCCAAATCCATAGTATCCGCCGAACTTTGTTCGGGGGATACAATTAACGACCATTTCAAAATCTGCAGTCGATAACCAAGTTAACAAGTTGAATAAGTTCCTATTGCTGCAATGTTTAGCAATATTAAATCAATACATACTAATTTTTAATACATTCTGATGTAATTGCAAATGATATGATGATATAAGTGAAATAATATGAATGTAAACCAATAGGGCAGTGAAGTCTTGTTCCACATGTGTCCAACTATAATGTTTTTATGAGGTAATTTTGTAATTCCAGGGGCTAGCTTTGCCAATGTGACTTGGCTTTACTTGAAATTGCTCCCTACCGAAGTCGTGTTTGAGAGTACTTTCTGGGGCATATATTCGCTTATAACAAAATTATTTCCCTGATGTTACACTGTTACAAATACTGTTTTCTTCATTTAAAAATTATACCAATTCTCTTTCCTTTCAAAGTCATGAATGCAGAAACATAGTTTTTTCAAACCTTCGAATCAGCAAGAAATATCCATACACAAATACATCGGTCATCGGTCTATTCATGGAAGGAATGCATAAATGATTGTGATGTGAAATTCCTATGATGTTGTGATGACATTAATGTCGTAAGAAACCAAACAATTCGAATATTCAACATTTTGCAGAAAAGTTGGCGAGAAAATTGCTTGTCCCCAAAATGACGAAATAACGCTCAATAACATGACGTTCTGAATGTCGCTTCTGTGCCCTATACACCAGTGCAGGGATAAAATGATGCCTGAACACTATTTCTAAAAAGATGTTCCGTTTTAAGCAATTTGCTGGGATCTAGATATCAAAACACAATGGGAGAGTTTTGTGGGTTTTGAGGGGCCACATGATGCAAAAGAAAATATAAGTCCGATGAACTCACCATCTGTATTGCTTCCGGATAGACAGCATCAGTAACCACTCCGCGATTTTGTGAAACATATTCCACCATTTCATTGAGAGCACCCCTTTTAATTTCTTTCCATTTCAGATCACTGAGTGGATCTTGTACAAAGTCAAACAGCACACTGCATTGATGTAATTTTTGGACGAATAAATCCTCCCTTTCTGCTGGTGTAGCATCTGGAATCAATCATGAAAAAAAATAGGTTACATATATCTGAATTTCGGTTTGAAACTTTTATAATACATTTTAACTGAATTTCAATATAGAAAAACTGAGGTGAAAACATACCTTTAAGCAAAGGAAGTTTCAACAGCTCTCGATTCTTTGTGATGTTGAACCTGGAAGAGTTCTGTCGTTTTTTAACAACTGGTGCTCCAGGCACAGGTTTGCCTTTCACAAGCGGCGTTGGTGGAGGATGTTCAGTGGCATTCACACCTTTCTTTTTCTATAAAAGAAAAAGAAATCAAGTTAGCAAGAGTAACATAGAAATACTTTATCTGAAGCATACCTGTTCCATTAATGAAATTCAAATTATTGTGACATACCAGACAGTGCTCTTCTACTGTATAAACTTTTAATAAAATGACAGGGATTTTTCTTAGAACAAGACATGTGTAATTGTTTTCTTTTCAATCAGGCAACAACCACCAGGGATCAATATTCAAGACTTTTATTTTCAAGTACATCCACACATTCTAGATAATCAAACAAAAACTATGAAATACTGTGATTTAGTCATAATAACTTATCTGAAATGGCTGATAATGAAATGCTAGTATATCATCCAATAAGATATAGAATATTTTGCAACATATAAAATCACTGCAGTACCTACAAAACTTCTCAGGTTTGTTCTGGGGCCAATTATCATAAAAATACCAGTTGTGCATCCTAATACACATGACAATACACATACAGTGATAAATGCACTCACACACTGACACAGCCAATCTGACAAGTTAACACGTAAGTTGTAAAGTCGTTTTACTCAGATTGCAAAATCATAACAACTTGGGTCTTTTAATAATAGAAATCTGTGCATTAGACACTTACCAGACACATTTCTATATGATAGACTCTCTAGATCTATATGGAAATGTTGGATACCGACTATCCTGGTAGGGTTAACCCAAACAGATCTACATTATAACTGTCTGTGCATTGGGGTCAGTTACAGGGCAATGGTAGATTATTCATGTTTCACTTTGTGAATCATGACTATCTGTGAAACTACAACAAATATCTGATAAATCCCATCAAATAGCAATGCAATGCAATAAGCATACTGAGGAAACAGTCACAACGACGCCATATTGAATTTGTACACTTGACATCTCAAAATATGTGGTCTTTGCAACTCTGTTTTCACCTCATTTTCGGCATTGTCAGGGCTGTCCTTAGCTGAATTCTTCCCCGCGGCACCAGCTTTCGCTGCAGGCTGCAAAAGATAATGATTTATCTATCTGATCCAGCTGAATTTTGTAATACAAACACTGCACTTCCCTCAAGTGTCAAAAGAAAATCACTCCAGCGAACTTGTCAAAATGGAATCGACCAGGCTGATGTTATCCTTTGAAATGTGTCTTTGATTTCTATTAGCGAACATCTTTGTGTCGTATTTTGAGTCTTTGGACATTGGATAATGAACGAGTGTTATGATTACCTCTTTTTTCTTCGTAGGTTTCGGCATTTCTAGGGTAATTTTACCCTTCAATGATCCCAATAAAATTATTTCACCTTCGATGTCGGAGAGACGAGTTCGACACTAAACAACAGCCGTGATTGGTTGTTTTCGGTCACGTGGATAGATGATCGCACAACAGCGACCTCTATCCACAAACATATTAATTCACGCAAGATAATCAATTTTTCAGATATGGAATAAATCTAAATCCCGTATAGTCTACCCCATTACCGGGCATTAGTGATACATCAGGGGAAACACGGCGGATGGAGCTGTGAGCGGCCCCGGTCCGGAATTACCCCGGTCGTCACGGCAGTATTCCAACCAGAAGATCGAAGTAAAGTCAAGATCATGTATCATTGGATGATGCTTTTTGGCCGTATATTTTTGTTTTGGCAATTTTTCACCAAATTTCGCTCACTCACTCACTCACTCACTCTTGGGAGTATGCTATAGCGAAGTTGGACGGAGGGGAGTATGGGATTTTCTCAAGACAGACTGAGAGGCCATGCGACACTACAACGCTGGTGAGGCGGGAGGCTCGGACAGTTTTCCTGGCACTGACCCTCGGCCGACCAACGGCGTCCCAGGCCAGTACTGCTGGCATTTTGACCAGTAGCCAAACAGTGATGACTGCTCGAGAGCAGGTTGACTGGACACTGGAATTCCAGGTCCCAGGTCACGTGAGAGCATCCACGTGGGGATTGGCTGAGGTCAGCCCAACCACTCCACTACAGGTACTCCGCAAACTGAGGGGAGTACCTGCTCACAGGAGACCATTCTGGTGACTCCCAAGGTGAAAGATGACCTTCAATGACAGGAAGGCCGCTGGCTTAGGGCGTCCGAAGTACCCACGAGGGTCCGTATACTCCCAAGGCTGAGCCAGCAACGGAAGGCATTGGGGCAAAGGATGTTGAAGCCAATGAATATTAGTTTGTGTCCAGTGCCAAATGATTACTGGCGGTGGAGGGACGCAGCGATAGTGCTTATAATCGGGCATATAATATTGGTTTGGTCTCTGAGAATAAAGTAGTTCATACCAAAGTGCCCTTTGGTTCATCTCAGTATAATCGGGAGCCTATTTTGAACCGTGTGAACTTGGATTGGAACACATAAACTAAAAAGGGCCTATTCTGGAGTCATTCGAGTGTACAGGGGTCAAAATGATGTCACAAAATTGTTGCACTCTGCTGAATGATGAAGTTTTCAGCGTTTTGACTCCCTTTGTGTTGAGTGTTGCTTTTTGTTTTGAGTTTTGTACTGAGTTGAATCTTTCTCAATCCCTGCTCATCGATGCATAACAACAATTTTGTGACTTTTCATTTTGACCCTTGCTCACTTCAAGGACTCCAGAACTGACATTTATCACTTGATGTGTACCAAACCAAGTTTACACAGTTCAGAAAAGACTCCGGTGACAATCAGGCTCTTTGGTTACAATGATGTGAAATACTTTATTCCTGGATACCGGAACTGGTATTTATGCCCGGTCATAAGCGATATAGTTTTTTCTAGAAGTATAATTCTTTAGACGAAGTATTGGCATTTTCAAACCACTTGTAACCAGCAAATGAGTCGTAACAAAGTAGCAGTATTATGCCATTAGGCTTATATACTTTCTAATATTAATTTTCATTGCTTGATATATATTCAATTATTGCGGTTGTTCAAGACCATAACAGCCGACATCGTTAAGACTCTCATGTAACTCGTAAATTATCCAAGAAAACCGTGCTCTCTTTCAACCATCAAACTCCGAAACTTTGGTCAATTCTTCCTGATGAAATAAAAAGTTCACCCACCCTGTCATCGTTCAAAAAAACGTTTGGAACACCACTTCCTGGTTTAACAATAATAATTCATCAGTTTAATTCACAAGTATTTTGTTGTGTATCAATTAATATATATCCGATTCATTCGGCCTCGGTCAGTTATGTTGTGCTCTGTTGTACTTAAACATTCTATGGAATCTATATGCATTCTTTTTTTACAGATATTTCTTTCACTATCACAGTATACCAAGTAAAATCTCCCCTTTCCAGTATAAACCAAATGTTGACATAATAACATTTTATTCGTAGTACTGGTAAAATATTTAACTTGTATACATGTATGTATGTTTGTATGTATATGTATGTACTCAAGTACTCGGGTCACGTCTTTGCCAGACTGCTAGGTCTTGACGTCCACCTGCCACTGTTTCATTTATGTACATTTATTTCAGTATTGTAATTATCTTATGTTCAGAAATAGTGGAATAAAGATATTTTTGATTGATTGGTTCATAGCAATATTGATCACATATAACCTCAATAGCCATACAATATACGTTTTGCAAAGTTTACCATCAAAATGTGACTATATATGAATTATAATTATGGATCATACAGTGAAAACAGATCTTATGTCAAAGAAATACTACACATTCAAATATAGTTACTGTACGTACGACCTTCACTTGGCAGTGTGATTGGTTGTGTATGTTATGAAACATGAACATACACAGACTATACTCTGAGTTCTCAAACTCGTTTATACAATTTTTGCTTATATATTTTGCGATGCTCAATGGTATCATGTTATAACTTTGCATACTTCACCTGGAAATGAAACGACAATTTTCTACTGAATTTCAGATATAGCGAAAATTGAAAAAGTAGGCAATTCACATCAATGTTAAATTTAGCCCCGTCATTGGCAGGGTTCGCACATGGATCCAGTTTGGGCTTGAAATTTAACAATTGAGGTAGATTGCTAACTCCTTCAATCATTGCGATAGACGTATGAAATTCGTTGGAAAATTGCCGTTTGAGGTGTATATGCGAAGAACGATACCATTTAGCATCGCAAAAATATCTTCCCAAATCGGTGTAAACAAGTTTGAAAAATCAGAGTATAGAACTAATGAATTATTTCAATAGGATGTTTGTTCCAATGAACATCAGTTTACAACATAATTATAGCCTACCGTTTTGCACTTGACGCATGTTTTGAAATTGCATATACGTAGCTAATAATCGACCTTCTAGGGTGATATTTACACTGACACCGGTGGCGCCACCTGTAAGATTACACTTGAGCTGTAAATAAACAACGTGAAACTTTGGCATAAACAAATCAATTTCATCCGGCATGGTGAGTTATTCAGCCAAGAACCAATATATATATAATGTAAAGTTGATGTTCCAGTAATGTTGTGACTTTCGGAACTTTCCACACTTCAAATTTATAGATGTATCCGCATGTCGAATGGGCGATAAAATAGGTCTGAATTACTTCAGTCTACGGTAGTCCTAAACTGCTAAAGAGTAAAAAAGACCAAAGAGTGATTGATGTTACACTCTTTCCTAAGACTCTTGAGTCAATTATTTGAGATTCTTCATCATCGTTTCTGGGGTTGAAAAGGAAAAATAACACCAATTGGGGCACGTGGTGAAAGGTCGCGAACCGCACTTCTGAATTAGCCAATAGGTTATGAATGTTGATATTTGGCAGTTTGGTGACAAAATTTCAATACTGTAAACTAGTGTAAAGCCATTTGAGTTCGCTGCCACATATTTTTGCATTTTTGTGATCATGCCATGTTTGCAGCCATTTACCGTATTATAATTGGTCCTAATAGTAGAACGGCGCTCTATAGAAAGACTTTCCACATTAACTCATTCACTGCCGGCGACGAGTTATCTCGTCTCCCAAATGTCACGATCTGTGTGCCGGCGACGAGTTATCTCGCCTGTGGGGATTCCCCATATGGAAAAACCTGGTTTCAGTTTTGTTTATTAAATAGTTATTCCATTCGATAGGTGGCGCCTCTAGCACTGCCTAGCTAGCTTGTACTTCGTTTTTGTTGACAATATGAACAAATTCAGACAGATTTCTGACATATTCCGGTTGTTTTCCAAATTATTTGAGTGAATTTTCATCAATTTTGAGTAATGACCTATATATTGAGAACAGAATGTGAAAACAGCGTGAGCTGATATTTGATTATTGTTGTTGTTTTCAAGAAATCAGTCTTATTATGAACTGATTATCAAAAGTTAGTTGTGTAATTATTGAACTTGGAATAAAAATTATAACTTCTAAAATCGGGAATTTTTCATACTTTTTAAAATTAATGTGGCACACAGGCCTTGAAACCCAAAAATTATCCTGGCAGTGAATGAGTTAAGCGCGCAATAGAAATAGCTAAAATTTGAAAGGCATATTAGTGAAATCATTTATATAATATGTATACAGTGTTTATTATATGTTGATTTGGTAAAAATAGGCTAAACATGATGTTCAAAACATATAACATCTTGCTGTAAGAAACTAAAGACAGTTATAAAGTGAAGAACACAGCATTTTTTTCTGCAAAAGAGGGGGGCGCTCTTCTATTAGGGCATGTGCTTCTAGTAGGATGAGTACAGTAATTTTGCGGTTTGGCCGTGTCAAACATAATATTTATCGTACCAATTATTTCTTACAACAAAAATACAGGAGAAAGAATCTTATCGGAATCCTGTGTGAATATGCTTTCATTTTTAGTTAGGCATCCCGATTGAAAATCGGGAGGCCTTATGTTTTTGTCTGTTTTTTTTTTTTTTTTTTTTTTTTTTTCCGCCGTTCGGTTTCCGGATCATAACTCTTGAACGCCTTAATCTATCTTTCCGAAATTTTCACAGCTCATCCGAAATACTTTGCTCCTAACCCCTATTGTTTTTCGTCGAGACCCGAAATCCAAGATGGCCGCCAGCGGCCATTTTGGAAAAAAAAATCGGGCGATTCCTGTCAATGTCATAATTTGATTCAGGCAATTTCCAGGGGGAAAAAATTTTTTGGGTGTATTTTTTTTTGGACTTAGAATTTTTCCCTCGCCTGCCCCCATGCTCTGCCCTCTCAGCCAGTGCAGTATATGAGAGCCCTGCTCAGTAATGCCTGTGATAAGGCAATACCCCCCCCCCCCCCTCTCCCTCCCCCCACCTCCACTGTCAGCCAGTCTAATCTGCATATGAATGTAGCAATGTATCAGTGACTTGTATGCACTGCCCCTCTTCCCCCCCCCCCCCCCCTTCTCCTGTCCCCTCACCCCAGTTTACTATACTAACACCAACAAGTTGGAACAATGCCCTCCTTCCCTTTCTAAAGAAAACAATAGGTGGTTATATAATGATGACCCAAACTGAAGATAACAGCTTTGAAGGTCTGCCTGGGCCTTGGTTGCCGGTCAATTGTTCATTGTATTCAGTTAAAACAGCACTGTGTTTATCTGGATGAAACTACATGCATTGTTTTGTTTTCTAGCTGTATTTCACATGCAGTGACCAAATTATCATTGTTTTACTTAGCCAGAACCCAGAATAATTTCCTTTTTGCTTGTATTATGAATGTCTGTCATGTCTGTACATTTAATACCTATTGAGATTAAAACAAATATCTGATGGACATTTGTCTAGTGAGCAACTGCTATAATTTGAACTCTCACTCCCACCTGTGTTCAATAATCCTGGTATATGTATTATAATAACAGTCAAGTTTCACCATTAGAAAAGAACAGAAAAATTGGGGGATGCCACAAAGCCTATAGGCTTTTATGTCTAGTTATTATAATACATGCATGAGCTCCCACTACTCTAGCAGTTCCCTGATTGAAGTGTACTAAATATACATGCAAGTACTGTATCTAGTCGTCCAGGCTAGTCCTGGCAAGTAAATACTCAGAACAATGGTTCTACTCAACACTTGCCATCAAAAACAGCTCATTTTAATGTATGACCATTTATTGGGAGTTTCTAGCCTTACTAGTATTCACTTTACAATCTGTACCAGTATCGCGTATCTTATACCTAATGCAATAATTGTCCCGAAGAACAATGTGGGTTGTCATCAGGAATGTTTCGTGTCCATTTAATTTCGAGATTTTATTGGATTCGCGAAATTTGCGAAAATAAAACATTGTGAATAATTTGTGGCTTTACAGTATATCCCAATGGTTGTTCTGAGCTATATATGGCGCAGGTTCAGGATATATGTTCAGTCGCCAGCTGGCAGTACTGTGTTTGGGGTTCCCATGCCGTTATGACTCCTTAGTTTTTTTCTGGCGTTTTTATGTACATAACTGTACCACTATTGATTCACGTCATTGTTAATTACAGACAATATCTGGTAGTGATTTAGCACCAAAACTGATCCCTATTACAATGCTGCCCCTTGTTCAATTAGTTTATGCTACATTAGCATTCCATGTTTCGCAAAATCTCAACTATCATTGATTATTAATGACCTTTATCGTGCAGGGAACACATTTGTCATTTAGCTGCCAAGTAAGATGCCCACAAGGATAGCTGCTGTATGGCCTCATGCATGATGATGTTGTTAATTTACTTGCAGGGAAAGGTGAAGAGAACCAAGAAGTATGCAGAGATGAAAAGAATGATTAGTCTAAAGGATAAACGCATGTAAGTAATCAGAATTGAACCGTATAATAGCCATTTGCAGGCTTCAGTGCGAGGGCAGTTGCAATAAGAAACAATTATTTTCAGTGTACGGATTTGTGACACTACAATGTCATGACAAACAAACAAGAACAGCAATACATACTGCATTCTTTCTTCGTATTTTGTTCAAAATGCCATATGTTTCCAGAAAAAAAGAAGACAGGGACAAGAAAAAGAAGAAAAAAGCTAATCCTCAAAACCTGACAGTGAGAGAAATGTGAGTGTTACTTCGAATACAGCTCTGCTTATAAAATATATGTTATGGGTTTCGGTTGTTATGAATATTTTATTAAACAAAGTTACTGCCAAATCATATTTGATATGCCCAATGGCCCTCATCTGTCACCATTCAATAATCAAGATATGAAATCTATTGGTATGAATTCTTCCACTTTTGCTGTGCAATTATGTACCAGTACCTATTTTATAATTACATGGACCTCTATTTCAGTCCACAAGCATCATCAGCTCTTTTCTTCAAGTACAACACCCAGCTTGGTCCTCCTTATCATGTCCTTGTTGATACAAACTTCATCAACTTCTCAATCAAAAACAAGCTGGACATTGCGCAATCGATGATGGACTGCCTTTATGCCAAGTGTATGTATGGTAATACAATATGTCATGGAATATCACAAATATGCCTTCATGTTTTGTAATACTGGGTTTTCGCTGTTTCGCGCGAGTACTGGTAGGTAAAAAATCTTCAGTCTGTAACCATGGTAACTGACATGATCATAGTTAATGGACAATATTACAATCCGTAAAAAATATCAACTCATTTATCAGGACTTGCAATGTTTTCAGCCTGATATTATTTTTCCTCTCTCTTTCTGCCAGGTATTCCATACATTACTGACTGTGTCATGGCAGAGTTGGAAAAGCTGGGTCGTAAATACAGAGTAGCTCTAAGGTGAGGAAACCTTACTGGTACAAAGTTTCTCCTCCCAATTTAGATCATGATATTCATAAACATAATACAGCATGGTAACAATTGATGTCCCAACGTTCTGTCCAAATAGGATAGCAAAGGATGACAGATTTCAGCGTCTCTCATGTTTGCACAAAGGAACTTATGCAGATGACTGCCTTGTAGATCGTGTCAAACAGGTAAACCTTTCGTTTTGCAATCAATGTAATAACTGTAACTTTCCAGATAAACTTTTGAGAAATACTGTACAGATTTTTAGCAAAAGTTGGAACTAACCTTCTTGTTTTATACATTAATTCAAGAAACCAAGGACTTTTGATCTAGCAACCACCTAGTATTGATCTCATAAAACCTGTTCTTTCAGCATAAATGCTACATTGTAGCTACATGTGATAAAGATCTGAAGAGACGAATACGAAAAATCCCTGGCGTACCAATTATGTATCTTCAACAGCACAAGTAAGAATCATGTCCAAAGCAGGTCGAGTTTGCAGAGCAACTATACTAGATTTGATAGAAATGTGTTCATATGGATCTCATCATATATATGTGCCTTTTATTGAATATGTAGAGTATAATATTGTGTACCTTCTGTGTTCACAGGTATTCCATAGAGAGGATGCCAGATGCTTTTGGAGCCCCCAAAACATGAAATGACTTATGATGCTGAATTTGTATACATGTATATAACTAATTGCATAAAATCTAAAATGCAAAGTCCATTGAATCTTTCCACTTGTATTCCTGGTGAAATGTCCATGTTATTTGTGTCACTCAAAATACACTTGTACATACAGTACTCCAACTACTATTTGTTTCTATTTGAGGCTTTATTATCACACATTTTGTTCATCATTTGACAATATTTTGTCTTCCCAATATATTGTCTATTTCATGATTCCTGCAGCATTGTTGTAGGACCTTACCAAATGATCACTGGTGTTCATCATCTAAGCCTGATAAATACATGTATATGATAGGGTTTTAAGCTCGGTTTCTTAATAGTTTCGAGTTTCAGATACATCGAGAATATTCATTTGAGACCCATATTACAGTAAATACCTCAGAGCAGCTGTACATTAAATATGAGTATATATCACAAGTCTCGTGGAAAGTGCATGAATGTTCACTGATGTACTGACTGTTATACCTGTGTACACCAAGTGTGAAACATCATCCTGAGAGACCGTTAAATAGTGAAGATTTTAAGCTACAGTATTACTATTGCACAGAATGAGTGATCACATGCCTGAGACATACCCAAAATAGAATGTTTGTAATTAAAAACAGTATATACTGTACAGTAAATTTAACGTAGTCCGCTACAAACATGGAGGTAACAGAGAGTCAAAATTTAAAAGTCATTTCTTGAATATTTTCTCTTCAAAATGACATTATTTTATAGAGTAAATGATCAGCATCCTAATACTGAATAGAAAATAGGGGGTCACCGTGCTCGTTTCTTTGACATATGCGATCGAAATCACACATATGTACCTAAAATGGCATAAATTCTGGCATTTTTGTACATTTTTTTGTCCATATTCACATCTTGCTTCGTGTTTTCCATGCGAACGGATACGGTGACCCCCTATTTTCTTTTCAGTTTTAGGATGCTGAACAGTTACTCTATAAAATATATCATTTTGAAGCTCTAAATTTCGTTGATATAGGTATTTATATTTTAAAACTCTTTGACCCCGTCCGTCACTGTTTGGAGCGGACTACCTTAAGTATATATCACCACTATCAGTAGGGTTATATCTGACACTTTTCCAAGGCGATCTAACACAGGTGGGGGCAATATTGAAAGTTAGTTCAATTAACTCACACTATGGGGCACTAAATTCTCTGAGCTACATACTAGTATTTTGTTGAAGTAAAATTGTGAGTACTTCCAGAAGTAAAATATCCAAGTATTTAGAGTTGAACTTTCTGCATGCAAAACTAAGGGTAGATTTTTGTTGTGAGGGCAGAGGGGGGGGGGGGGGGCAATTTCTGATGGAAATCTCCATGGAAACTAAGTGAAGATATAACCCTGAATGTCATGGACAGTGAAACTTGTGTTTGAAGACTACTGGTCATGAAAGAACATCCTGAGATTACAGAGACTGAAAAATGTCCATTCATAATGTATTCTGACTGTCTTTGACAAACAATCTGCAAAAGACCACTTCTTGGTCAGCAAACTTGATTTGCACAAGTGACAAGTGGGAATTTGAGTCAAATTATGTATGTCCATGTCATGTTGGGAATTCCATACATGAACCTAAACATAATCATGTCAAGAAATAAATGAAATCTTGTAACAATTTTGATTGTCCAGCAATCAGACTTTCAACAAACAACTACTGTTCAGAATCTTGACAGCTTTCATCGTCATCATCACTGACAGTCTCCTGTTTGACTGGTTCCTTGCGTGGACGGCCGTGGACCAGGCTGTAATATAGTGAGCTGGGATTCTTGAGCAACACATCAGGAGGCGCGAACTCTGACACCTCGCCGTCTTGCATCACAAGGATCCGGTCGCTGTCGCTGATCGTTTTGATGCGATGTGCGATCGTCAGTACGCTCTGGTCGACAAACTCTGTGCGTATCGTCTCTTGGATCAGCAGATCAGTCTCCTGGTCAACACTTGCAGTTGCCTCGTCAATACACAGCACCTTTAATATTTGATGGATACATGAGATACTTACATCAATGCTCTAAAAAATATAGAACTCGTTTGTTTCATTAATGCAAAATTAATTTGAGACATTGGAACATTTACAAATGTAAATTGAGGAGACCTCGACAAGCGCGGTAACAATTCAAGGCTAACCCTTACATGTCAATTGACAAAACCATGTAATCCTCATGCAACCTGCCTTCGCTCTGGTGAGTAGAGCCCTGGCAAGACAGAGCAGTTGTCGCTGTCCGACTGACAGCACACAGCCGCGCTCTCCCACCTCCACCATGACACCACCCAGGCCCTCCACTGCCTCCCACAGGTGGCAGGCCTGCAGCACGGCTTTGATTGCTCCACCGCTGTAACTACGCGTCGGGTCCAGGTTGTCTCGTATGGTCCCCGCGTACAGGAATGGGTCTTGTGGAATGATGGCTAGGCGTGACCTATGCAGGAAAGTAGGATTTTATTTGCGTATCAGGTTAGGTACACAGTACATCTGTGAAAATGTTTGGATCAAAAACAAGTGATCAACATCAAATCACATAATACAAACCTCAATTCCTTCAACTCTAAATGGCCAATATTGATGCCATCTATAAGTATCTGTCCCTTTTCTATCTCAGTCAAACGGAATAGAGTTGAAAATAGACTAGATTTTCCTGATCCAGTTCTTCCTACAATGCCAATTTTCTCCCCTGGTTTTGTCTCGAAGCATACATTTCTCAGGGCGTATGACTGATTTTTGTGATATCGAAGATACACATTCTGGAAGGATATGCTTCCTTGAATAGGCCAGAAAGAGGGTACCTGTCGGAAATGAAAATGCAGAACTGAATAGATTTGAACTATTTGTAATACAAATACTGGTACAATGAACATCACTGACCAATACTTCTCTCAGTTTATTTTAAACATTACCGATCTGAATTACTACATGCTCATACTTTGCACCGAGCTAGACCTTGTCAGACCGTAGTCTTCACAACGTACGTTGAGTGTGGCCCATGATGTCTCCTGTGGCACATCGTCTATATACTGGCACGCTCGCTCCATGCTGACCATCTGTTTTTCCGTCTCCGTGAACGATGTGACGACACCACTCAGCAGGCCAGTTACTGACAAGGCATAAGACATCGCCAGACCAACTAGTCCTGGAGAATAAACATGTATCGTCCTCCAAAGTTTTCAGAAGCATTGCCACTGATCATACTATAACAATTATGAATATCAGCACAAGTATTTAATTGTAGATACATGTTCATTGCCAATATTACCCAGTTATCATTGAATTGAGAGCTTGGACGTTATTTACACAAGAGCTTGGACGTTATTAAACAATTTTAAATCAAAACTCTAATCATACTATTTCCATAAAGCTTTTAATCTGTAAACAACCATGTACCATCTGTAAAGCGCCTTCGAACACATTTCCTAACCTTACCAGGGTTAACACTTTTGAAGTGATGCTCCAACACAGCTATCAATGCTACAGCAGAAACCATGGCAACTCCTATCATCTGCAGTCGAATGGCCAGCCACTGGGATGCAGCTAGGCCTGCATACTGTGCACACTGGTTTTCATCAAGACGCTGTAAGTTCTCGTCCTCAAACCTGGTCAGGAACAGAAATAGAATATGCAATTAAGAAACAGTGCAATGAATGATGCATAATAACAGTTTTTGGATGGCACCAGCACTCGCTCATGTGCGAGGTTTCCTCTATGTGTCATGGGAGAACACGGTCAGAACCCCTCTGAAATATGACTTCACTGCCAAATACAGTATATAAAGACCGTTTTATATTCCCAGCAGCTCAATTCAACATGTAAATGAACCTGCTTTAACCTAAAACTTATATTTTATTTTCAAAAAGTGAAGTCTTATCTTGAGCACAGGGATCGCTGTAGTAGAAATAATTTTGGCAAACAGAAATACTGGGAGAAAGATATTCACCTCTTTATATGTCGTAATGCACGAATTGTTGACAAGCCACGTAAGGTCTCCGAGAAATGTGCATATATGGGAGACAAGGAGACGCTGGTGATTCGTTTGATATCCCGAGATGTTCTACGGTAATATTTCTGTTTGATTAAAAAGAATAGCTTGATACAATATCATACTCCCAATATAAGCAATATAAGCAAGAGATGAACAGGAATTCAACAAACTTATAAGTCAAAGAGTTTTGGCAACAAGATAACCAAAATACATTATAACCGACTGTGATGGAGGCTCTGGTCTGTGGAACCGATATTCACAAACTGATCAAGGATTGTCTGATGACACATCATTCATTGAATGAACACAGGCATTCACCATAAGAACATGTTCAGTGTATTGATAACAATCATATTGACCAGAGTCAAGTATTACGGATAACCATGATATAGTTGAGTCTAAATTTATGAATTTACCTGAATGAAGTAGTAGATGATAGCCAGTGGGAAAAGTACAACTGTGAACCAGGGCAGCCCATAGCATGTGATGGCGAGTGTACCAAACACCCCGTACAGTTGTGCAAAGAAGATATTCATGATGAATGGCAGGGAATCGTCCAGTGAGTACACATCAGAGGAGAACCGATTGAGAATCCGACCAATCGGAGTCACATCAAAGAAACTAACTGGTGCCTGAAACCGTGCATACCAATGTGTGGACAAAGTGTGAGTCAGTATAAAACAGTATTACTATGATGTAATGTGCAGTATTGTATGCTATTCGCTGTGACAACACGCAGACTAACCTTCAGTATGCTTGCCAAAAGTAGGTTATGAACTTTCCTAGCAGCACAGATACCTCCGTAGGCAAACAAGAAAGCTCTGGCAAACGTGAATACTGAGTTGGAAGCAGCTAAGCACCCATAGACCATGAGGTAATATTTCACATTGTCTTCGGCATTGGACACGTTAGCCCATGGTTGAGCACTATATATGAAAACATATGATAAACAAACATTGCAACATCCAAATATCACATTCATAATTTATTCAAAATGTAAACATAGCTGGTAATACTATGGGAAAATCGAAGTAATATGGAATTCGAGATGGACAGTAATATTTGCTGGTGGTTACTACAATCCTATGACATGCATTTCGAATACTCACTGTTGTGTGGGTGATACGATTATGTCAGTGTGCGACTGAATACTGTTTACGAGAGTGGAATGATAGGAGATAGAACCGTTGCCATGACCACTGTGTGAGTGCGTCACCCAGTAAGATAACCACCAGTCTGTTATATTCCTCGATGCTGTATATGGGGAAATGAAAGAGCAATGATGCAGACTCAGAATAAACGTACAGTTACAATTGTCTTGGTGAATTACTGAACCTGAAATTTTGCTTGATTACCCATCAAAAGGCCAGTTAGGTACAGGAATTACATTTACTGGTAATACTGCTATAATATTTCAAGACAATTAGAATACTGAATCTAGTATCACCCAGGCATCACATACCCTGCATAAGTAACAGGGACAGGAGCACGCTGATTGCCAGGCAACTTCCGACCGCGTTCCAGTAGAGCTTGTAAACATGGAGCTTGACCACCCCAGTGTCCTTCTCCTCCTCCTGTACGAGACCACCTGGCTCCTGGGTGACCACCTCAGAGTTCCCCACACTGTCCTCATCTCCGCCCAGACCAGACTTGGTCTTAGGACTCCTGGTCCGCGATCCATCGCCATCTAGTCCTCCCAGATGATCCAGGACCTCGTCTGGCTGACCTGTTGAAACAACAGGTTTATTTGATTTATTCCAACAGCTTCTTTTCTAGACAATTTCCATAGACATTGAGTAATTTCAGTTACCCATTACTGACGTGAAATTTAGTCCATATTGAATGTTGTGAACCAGATATGTGATAAATAACCAAGGCATCTCTTACCAACTCTGATGATCTCCCCTTGATCCATGACAACAACTAAGTCAGCTGAGCGCAAGAACTGGGTGTGGTGGGTGCATAGAACTCGTGTCTTGTCTCTCAATGTTCCCATGATGCAATGCTCAAAGAGATGTTTGGCCACATGGGGATCCACAGCGGCCAGAGGATCGTCAAGGAGATACATGTCTTTGTTCTGTGGTATAACATTTGAATGGGTTTATTGTAGATAAGTTGGTTTATTGTATCCAGAATTTTGCATCAATGCATCATAATTATGATTTCAACATGAGGAATACGTTGTTGTACAAATATGTATCGAATGTGTCCAAAACTTTCGCCTTTTACTTATTAGAATTTGATTGACAATATTGGACATGGACGAATGGCGATGCAGAGGTTTTTACCTGATACACAGCCCTAGCGAAGGCAACTCTCGCTTTCTGGCCACCGCTCAAGTTGATTCCATTCTCCCCAATCTCTGTGTGGTCACCTGCTGGCAACATCTGTAGAGGAACAGTACTGACATTTACTATAGAGTGTACATGTATGATTCAGTGTATTTATACGAAACATATATCAGGATATGCTGAAAATGCCATTTTAATTTTGCAAGTCATGTTTCTAGAAGGTTATATCTGTCAGGATTTCAAATTTTATGCTACAACAAATCCATTCTTTCCTTCCAATATCTAAATGAAATCAGACTTGTGTCCCTGTGAATCAGGTGTAAGATACAAGTAGCAAATCAGATATTGCTTGAAAATTCACCAAAGCAGTATAGTTTCCATTCTATCAAGAGAATATCTTCTGAATATTTCATATCTACCTTCAAGTCTTCCCTGAGAGCACATGATTCTATCACCTCATCATAAAAGTCTGCATCGTACGGAAGCCCAAACAATATGTTATCCATGACAGTTGCATGTTGGATCCATGGTTCCTGATTGACTAGACCGAATCCACCATGCAGATTGTTCACAGCAACATCTCCCTCTTCCAGTTCCATCTCACCAAGGATTGCATGCAATATGGAACTTTTCCCTGAGCCAACCTTGCCTATCACCCCCACAAGCATGCCCTGCAATCGAAAACATTGCATAAACATGTTCCATTCCTTTCATTATCATACAGAGATTTGCATCATGATGGGCAGTTGATTTTGAATGATGGTACATGTTCAATAATGGTATTGGTACATGTTCAATAATGGTATTGGTACATGTTCAATAATGGTATTGGTACATGTTCAATAATGGTAGGTATATGTGTTTCTCACTACGCCTATGGCTACATGTACATCGTTACAGCTACAAAGTAAGACTAGATGCTTCCGGTCGCCTACGACCGCTTGGGTGTATCCCCCGTAGCACTATCATTCCTCTTGCCCCAAATATATTACTAATAAGTGTGAGAAACTAGAACAAGGGATAGAGAAGATTACCAGAGAAATGTAAAATCTTAGGCCACAACTGTTTTTTTTTCCCACCAAAATTGCTGCATTAATTTTTCACGGTTATTGAAGGGCGAATTCAAGATCACCACTGAAACCACTGCATATGAATGTCCATTTCGACATGTTCGATAACAAAAACGAAATCACTGCCAGATAAAACTTTTCACCTAAAAATATATTTCAACTCAGGATTTTTGACATACTTGGTTCCAAGTTGAAATTCAAAGTAAAAATTGACCAAAACTGCATTTCAAGATGACGAAATTGGAGCCAGATTGAACTTTTCACCATAAGTTATATATCAACTCATAATATGTGACAAACTTGTTTCCAAGTTGAAATTCAAAGTAAAAGTTGACCATAACTGCATTTCAAGATGACAAAATTAGAGACAGATCGAACTTTTCGCCATAAGTTATATTTTAACTCATAATATGTGCCAAACTTGGTTTCAAGCTGAAATTCAAAGTAAAAGCTTACCAAAACTGCATTTCAAGATGACGAAATTGGAGCCAGATTGAACTTTTTACTATAAGTTATATTTTGACTCATAATATGTATCAAACGTGGTTCAAGTTGAAATTCAGAGTAAAAGTTGACCAAAACTGCATTTCAAGATGATGAAATTTGAGTCAGATCAATGTTTTAGTAAAAATAATGTTAACTTATTCAGTTACACCCAGATATCTCTACTGGACAAAACCTTTACCTTGTTGAGCTCAATAATAAATGTTTCTCGTCTTAACTATTATTATTGAGGTCAATGATAGATTTAACTAGCGAAAATAATGTTAACTTATTTGGTTACAGCCATAAAATCTCTACTGGACAGAACCTTCACCTTGTTGAGCCCAATAAGAAATATTTCTTGTCTTAACTATTTTTATTGTGGTCAATAATAGACTTAATTAGTAATAACTAGACGTCAAGGCCTAAAGATGCCTTGGAGGCATTTCGGTGTGATGATTAATTTATAATATATACTAGATATCGACGAAAATGAAAAATGTCGACTCCGCAAAAAAATTTACCGTTAAAATAATACCCCTTAGACATGTTTGTCTAGGGCGACGAGTCCGAAAAAAAAGTCTGTTTCGCTCTACGACTCACCGTTTCCGAGATATCGACGAAAACGAGAAATGCCGACTCGGCAAAAAAATTTCGGGTCAAGGTCAAAGTTCATCCATAATACCCCTTAGACATGTTTGTCTAGGGCGACGAGTCCGAAAATAACGTCCGTTTCGCTCTACGACACACCGTTCCCGAGATATCGACGAAAACGAGAAATGCCGACTCGGAAAAAAAATTTGGGGTCAAGGTCAAAGTCCATCCATAATACCCCTTAGACATGTTTGTCTAGGGCGCCGAGTCCGAAAATAACGTCCGTTTCGCTCTACGACACACCGTTCCCGAGATATCGACGAAAACGAAAAATGCCGATTCGGCAAAAAAAATTCAGGTCAAGGTCAAAGTTCATCCATAATACCCCTTAGACATGTTTGTCTAGGGCGACGAGTCCGAAAATAACGTCCGTTTCGCTCTACGACACACCGTTTCCGAGATATCGACGAAAACGAAAAATGCCGACTCGGCAAAAAAAATTCGTGTCAAGGTCAAAGTTCATCCATAATACCCTTAAGACATGTTTGTCTAGGTCTAGGGCGACGAGTCCCAAAATAACGTCCGTTTCGCTCTACGAAGCACCGTTTCCGAGATATCGACGAAAACGAAAAATGCCGACTCGGCAAAAAAATTTCGGGTCAAGGTCAAAGTTCATCAATAATACCCCTTAGGCATGTTTGTCTAGGGCGACGAGTTCGAAAATAACGTCCGTTTCGCTCTACGACGCACCGTTTCCGAGGTATCGACGAAAACGAAAAATGCCGACTCGGCAAAAAAATTTCGGGTCAAGGTCAAAGTTCATCAATAATTCCCCTTAGGCATGTTTGTCTAGGGCGACGAGTCCGAAAATAACATCCGTTTCGCTCTACCCGAAAATAACGTCCGTTTCGCTCTACGACGCACCGTTTCCGAGATATCGACGAAAACGAAAAATGCCGACTCGGCAAAAAAATTTCGGGTCAAGGTCAAAGTTCATCCATAATACCCCTTAGGCATGTTTGTCTAGGGCGACGAGTCCGAAAATAACGTCCGTTTCGCTCTACGAAGCACCGTTTCCGAGATATCGACGAAAACGAAAAATGCCGACTCGGCAAAAAAATTTCGGGTAAAGGTCAAAGTTCATCCATAATACCCTTAAGACATGTTTGTCTAGGGCGACGAGTCCGAAAATAACGTCCGTTTCGCTCTACGACACACCGTTTCCGAGATATCGACGAAAACGAAAAATGCCGACTCGGCAAAAAAATTTCGGGTAAAGGTCAAAGTTCATCCATAATACCCTTAAGACATGTTTGTCTAGGGCGACGAGTCCGAAAATAACGTCCGTTTCGCTCTACGACACACCGCTCCCGAGATATCGACGAAAACAAAAAATGCCGACTCGGCAAAAAAATTTCGGGTCAAGGTCAAAGTTCATCCATAATACCCCTTAGACATGTTTGTCTAGGGCGACGAGTCCGAAAATAACGTCCGTTTCGCTCTACGACGCACCACTTCCGAGATATCGACGAAAACGAAAAATGCCGACTCGGCAAAAAAATTTGGGGTCAAGGTCAAAGTTCATCCATAATACCCCTTAGACATGTTTGTCTAGGGCGACGAGTCCGAAAATAACGTCCGTTTCGCTCTACGACGCACCACTTCCGAGATATCGACGAAAACGAAAAATGCCGACTCGGCAAAAAAATTTGGGGTCAAGGTCAAAGTTCATCCATAATACCCCTTAGACATGTTTGTCTAGGGCGACGAGTCCGAAAATAACGTCCGTTTCGCTCTACGACGCACCGTTTCCGAGATATGCAGGATGCCTCAAGGATGACTCAGCAAAAAATTATTTCGACCTCTAGGTCAAAGGTCGTTTGACGTATCGATCCCAAAATCAATAGGGTTCTTCCCTGTTGATATATAAACCTCCGTGCAAAATTCTGCAACTATTGCCTGTATATTTTTCGAGTTATCGTCCGGAAACCAAGTTTCAAGATCAGCCTCGATTTCATCCTCAAGGACCTCACGGACCTCGGAGCCGGATCAAAAAAAATAATACACCCTAGAGATGTTTGTCTAGGGCGACGAGTCCGAAAATAACGTCCGTTTCGCTCTACGATTCACGGTTTCTGAGATATGCAGGAAGCCTCAAGGATGAATCAGCAAAAAATTATTTCGGCCTCTAGGTCAAAGGTCGTTTGACGGATCGATCCCAAAATCAATAGGGTTCTTCCCTGGTGGCATATGAACCTCCATGCAGAGTTCTGCAACTATTGCGTAAATATTTTTCCAGTTATCGTCCGGAAACCAAGTCTCAAAATTAGCCTTGATTTCATCCTCACGGACCTCACGGACCTCGGATCCGGCTCAAAACGAATAGGGTTCTTCCACATATCATTTCTGACTTGTGGTGAAAATTTGACTAGAATCCGTCAAGGCAATCTAAAGTTATCGTCCGGAAACCAAAAGTGGCGGAAGAAGAAAAAAAAAAAAAAAATTTCTGCCGAAATGCCTTAATAAGGTTAACTTATTCGGTTACACTCATGAAATCTGTACTGGACAAAACCTTCACCTTGTTGAGCTTAATAATAAATGTTTCTCATCTTAACTATTTTAATTGTGGTCAATAATAGACTTAACTAGTAAAATTAAGGTTAACTTATTCGATAATATTGATCTGTTTTCACTAAAAACATCAGTTCTCTATTCTGAACAGGAATCCAGTGCTATTTGTTTTCATAGTACAGGGTATTGCATTGATCACAGATGTTAAAGTCGGTATTTTGATGGTCGTAATAAGTTAGTCCGTTAACTAATTACTATTTATTCAATCATTCTGAAAAACGATAGGTTTTGTGTGAGGGTCTTTCTCTCCGAGTCTGTGCGATTTCATTATCATTCATTGAAAACTCGCACCTGTAGAGCGTTCACAAGCCATGTGTGTTAAACAGGCTAATTTGAGCACAAAATGTGTCGCCAATCGGTCAATTTGGTTGCTATGGGATCTTACCATAAGATGTGTCTGTATAAAAAATTATTAGAATCGGTTAAGATTTGCAACCTGTAGCGCATTCACAAGAAAGTGTCTGCGGACGCGGATGCGTCAACGCGACGAAGACAAATCCATAGTATCCGCCGAACTTCGTTCGGGGGATACAATTATATACTTTTGAGAAATAAGTTCAAAAGCTGAGCTCAATATTAGTACATTGTACATCGTTTATTTCTACAGTTACTTTACCTTTTCAACTTTGAGATTAATACTGTTCAATCTGAGAGCACCAGTGCTGGGAAGCTCGGAGTCCCCTTCCTCAAAATCTTCATGGGCTGGTGACTCTGAGACATAGATCCTGTTGCCATGGGGAGACTGTTGTGATTGACAAGTGTTGTTGCAATCAGGAGCTGGAGATTGTCTGGACTCTGAACTCTGCTCCAGACTGTTCTCCTGGATAGCAACATCTCCCCATCGGAGTGAAGCGCACTTGATGTCAACAGCATCATTTTCATCATCTTCAAGAGATAAAATAGATGACAAATTTGCCACAGACACATTGGCATACACATGTATGGAATAAAATACATACTACCATCCTTGCATGGAATAATTTAAAAGCCGTAAAAATCTGTGGCATTTCGTTTGGTATAGTCTATAAGATGATTTTATTTTGAAAGTATTTTCAAGTTATATGCAATAAAGGAAAAATCTTTACATGTATTTTGTGCTTCATAGATGTAACATCCTAATACTAGTATGCCAAATAGATGTTGGGACAACATTTACATTGCACAAAGTCATGTAGTAGTCATGCAATTCATTTGCAACCAACTTGCACACTACCTGGACTATGCTTATAGAATTTGTTCCAGTCAAGCTCCTCAAGTTCTAAAAATTTCTGAAGGCGTTTGACCGATACCCAAGATTCCATGAGACCATTGACGACCCAGGGGAAGGCGTTCAATGGCGTGATGAGCATCACAAACAGAGCAATACTTGTGAAAACCTGCATAAAGCAATAATCTCAAAATAGCAGATACAATCATTGTGTATAATCATAATTAGGCCATTACAGTATTTTGAATACTCTCTTCTCACTTGAAAACAAAAAGGAACTTAGATTTACACGATATAATTGTAAAATTAAGTATCAGAACACAGAGTTGTGTCAGTGAAATATGATCAGCTAGCTTCCTGGTCAAGCACAATTGCCAGAGACAATTTCCTACATGTACCACAATTATTACATCATAACTAGACGTCAAGGCCTGAAGATGCCTTGGGGCATTTCGTGTGAGTTCTATTCCTACCTAACATTTACCTAAGAGACCGCGTAGAACCATAATGACTCTGAATCTGTCCGTGGTCAAAGTTTAAGTGACATACCCCGTCCTTAGGCATTTTTGCGTTTCGCTCTACGACGGACCGTTTCTGAGATATGGCAAACAGTAAGTGCTGAGTCGGCAAAGAAAAATTCGACACCAGAAGTCGTCTCGACGCAAGATACCCTCTAGACTAGTTAGTCTAGTGCCAGGAGGCCGGAATTGAGCTCCGTTTCGCTCTATGACGCACCATTTCCGAGATACGGTCAAACAGGAAGTGTGGAGTCGGCGAAAATAAATTCGACACTAGGGGTCGTCTCGACCGAAAATACCCACTAGACTAGTTTGTCTAGTGCCACAAGGCCGGAATTGAGCTCCGTTTCGCTCTACGATGCACCGTTTTCGAGATAAGGCCAAACAGGAAGTGCCGAGTCGGCGAAAAAAAAATTGACACCAGGGGTCGTCTCGACCCAAGATACCCACTAGACTAGTTTGTCTAGTGCCAGCAGGCCGAAATTGAACTCCATTTCGCTCTACGATGCACCGTTTCCGAGATACGGCCAAACAGGAAGTGCCGAGTCGGAGAAAATAAATTCGACACCAGGGGTGGTCTCGACCCAAAATACCCACTAGACTAGTTTGTCTAGTGCCAGAAGGCCGGAATTGAGCTCCGTATCCCTGTATGATGCACAGTTTCCGAGATACGGCCAAACAGGAAGTGCCGATTCAGCGAAAAAAAAATTGACACCAGGGGTTGTCTCGACCCAAAATACCCATAAGCCTAGTTTGTCTAGTGCCAGGAGGCCGGAATTGAGCTCCGTTTCGCTCTACGACGCACCATTTCCGAGATACTGCCAAACAGGAAGTGCCGAGTCGGCGAAAATAAATTTGACACTAGGGGTCGTCTCGACCCAAAATACCCACTAGACTAGTTTGTCTAGTGCCAGGAGGCCGGAATTGAGCTCCGTTTCGCTCTACGACGCACCGTTTCGGAGATACGGCCAAACAGGAAGTGCCGAGTCGGCGAAAAAAAATTCGACACCAGGGTCGTCTCGACCCAAGATACACACTAGACTAGTTTGTCTAGTGCCAGGAGGCCGAAATTGAGCTCCGTTTCTCTCTACGACGCACCGTTTCTGAGATACGGCCAAACAGGAAGTGCCGAGTCGGCGAAAAAAAAATTCGACACCAGGGGCCGTCTCGACCCAAGATACACACTAGACTAGTTTGTCTAGTGCCAGGTGGCCGAAATTGAGCTCCGTTTCGCTCTACGACATACCGTTTCCGAGATACAGCCAAACAGGAAGTGCCGAGTCGGCGAAAAAAAAAATCGACACCAGGGGTCGTTTTGACCCAAGATACACACTAGACTACTTTGTCTAGTGCCAGGAGGCCGAAATTGAGCTCCGTTTCGCTCTACGACGCACCGTTTCGGAGATACAGCCAAACAGGAAGTGCCGAGTCGGCGAAAAAAAAAATTGACACCAGGGGACGTCTCGACCGAAGATACACACTAGACTAGTTTGTCTAGTGCCAGGAGGCCGAAATTGAGCTCCGTTTCGCTCTACGACATACCGTTTCCGAGATACGGCCAAACAGGAAGTGCCGAGTCGGCGAAAAAAAAAATCGACACCAGGGGTCGTTTTGACCCAAGATACACACTAGACTAGTTTGTCTAGTGCCAGGAGGCCGAAATTGAGCTCGGTTTCGCTCTACGACATACCGTTTCCGAGATACGGCCAAACAGGAAGTGCCGAGTCGGCGAAAAAAAAAATCGACACCAGGGGTCGTTTCGACCCAAGATACCCCCTAGACTAGTTTGTCTAGTGCCAGGAGGCCGAAATTGAGCTCCGTTTCGCTCTACGACACACCGTTTCCGAGATATGCAAGAAAGCCTCAAGGATGAATCAGCAAAAATTCTTCCGAGCTCTAGGTCAAAGGTCGTTCGACGGAGTGATCCCAAAATCAATAGGGTTCTTCCTTGGTGGTATATGAACTCCCATGCAGAGAATACTTGCCATTGCATGAATACTTTTTGAGTTATCGATCGGAAACCAAGTCTCAAAATCAACCTTGATTTCATCCTCACGGACCTCACGGACCCCGGAGCCGCCTCCAAAACAATAGGGGTCTTCCATGTAATATTTCTGACCAGTGGTGTAAATTTGGACAAGATCCGTTCAGGCGTTCCCGAGTTATTGATCGGAAACCAAAACGACGGAAAGTAAAAAAAAAAGAAGAAAAAAAAAAAAAAAACAGACAAAACCATAAGGGCATTTCGGGCCGAAATGCCCTAATATAAGCAGATGCTCTCTATTTGCTGATCATCAAGTGGGTGTACCTCCCCAATGCCCCAATGTATTACACTAAACTCCAAAATTCACATGAATATATTTTTTTACTGTTTAAAGGCCGAAATTGAGCTCCGTTTCGCTCTACGACGCACCGTTTCGGAGATATGGCCAAACAGGAAGTGCCGAGTCGGCGAAAAAAAAAATTGACACCAGGGGACGTCTCGACCGAAGATACACACTAGACTAGTTTGTCTAGTGCCAGGAGGCCGAAATTGAGCTCCGTTTCGCTCTACGACATACCGTTTCCGAGATACGGCCAAACAGGAAGTGCCGAGTCGGCGAAAAAAAAAATCGACACCAGGGGTCGTTTTGACCCAAGATACACATTAGACTAGTTTGTCTAGTGCCAGGAGGCCGAAATTGAGCTCCGTTTCGCTCTACGACATACCGTTTCCGAGATACGGCCAAACAGGAAGTGCCGAGTCGGCGAAAAAAAAAATCGACACCAGGGGTCGTTTCGACCCAAGATACCCCCTAGACTAGTTTGTCTAGTGCCAGGAGGCCGAAATTGAGCTCCGTTTCGCTCTACGACACACCGTTTCAAAGATATGCAAGAAAGCCTCAAGGATGAATCAGCAAAAATTCTTCCGAGCTCTAGGTCAAAGGTCGTTCGACGGAGTGATCCCAAAATCAATAGGGTTCTTCCTTGGTGGTATATGAACTCCCATGCAGAGAATACTTGCCATTGCATGAATACTTTTTGAGTTATCGATCGGAAACCAAGTCTCAAAATCAACCTTGATTTCATCCTCACGGACCTCACGGACCCCGGAGCCGCCTCCAAAACAATAGGGGTCTTCCATGTAATATTTCTGACCAGTGGTGTAAATTTGGACAAGATCCGTTCAGGCGTTCCCGAGTTATTGATCGGAAACCAAAACGACGGAAAGTAAAAAAAAAAGAAGAAAAAAAAAAAAAAAAACCAGACAAAACCATAAGGGCATTTCGGGCCGAAATGCCCTAATATAAGCAGATGCTCTCTATTTGCTGATCATCAAGTGGGTGTACCTCCCCAATGCCCCAATGTATTACACTAAACTCCAAAATTCACATGAATATATTTTTTTACTGTGCACTGAATATCTTTCATCAGTGTCAGTATTAAATGTTCCGGACATTGAAGCCATTTTTATTATGGACAGTACCGGTAATACACTGACCAGTAATATTTAATCATTAACATATCATTGAGTTGTTGTTTTTTCATGTTCGTGTTCATGTTCGTTTATTTAGATGACTTGAATATAAATTCTCCCTGAATCCCTGTCATTAATCATGGATTCCATATGTATAACTCCAAGCAATGAATACATTCCAATAATTATTGTTGTGATATATCATATGAGCTAGCAATATCACTGTCATTTTTTTCAAACTATGGCTACCGGTACATGGAATGATCACAGATGGCAATGTGGATATTTCACATGCTGGTTATAAGCAAAGATTTTCTATACCAAGATAGCTCACTCAGGCCAAAACGGATGCGAAAATTTGAACAGTGTCGATCCTGGCGGTGAGACTGAAAGTTGGACGTATCCCCAATAGTGACGGCGGTTTTCATTCATAAAATGACGTTTTGGTCACAAATATTCATTCTTAGTGCATGGTTGGGGCTGTTTCTTTTGTTGTTGACAGGTTACTATTGAACAGAGTTACCAGCAGGTTACTATTTTTGCAAATAGGAACCCCTGCACTAAGTCAGATAATGCACACGGACGCGGGTCTCTCGCCAATAGTGGCCTCGTGCCCTTCGGGCACTCGGTCACTATTGGCGAGAGACCCTCGTCCTTGTGCATTATCCTATACTTAAAAACGTAAATGTAGTAATTCCTCAGTCTGACTGCCAGGGGGATTTTTTGCTTCATTTTGGGCTGAGTGGGCTATCTTGGTATAGAAAATAGTTAGCCCGATCACTTCTTTTTAATTATTCATGAATCTTTCCGAAAAAAAAGCCAGAGGTTGCATATATTAAGATTGCCTTTTGTACCAAATTTGTGCAACATCATTGTCATTGATTGAAAACTCCCAACTGTTCACATGCCAACTGTGTCCCAAACAAGATAATTTCAGTGCAGAATGGCCATTGATGTATCAGCAATCGCATTATCTACCAATTTAGTTCCAAAGACAGGTGCCATGATGGTAGTTGACAAGATTGTACCACTGATGTAGTGTGTCCTTGCAAAAAAAATCATCAATGGGATTCGGTTTGAGATCTTTGACATGTATATAAAGCACTCACAACAAACTCCTTGAAACATGAACACAAATATGGTGCAACAAACGCAAATCCATATAATATCCACCAAACTTGGTTTGGGGGATGCAATAATCTAACTAGACGTCAAGGCCTGAAGATGCCTTGGGGCATTTCGTGTGAGTTCTATTCCTAGCTAACATATACCTAAGAGACCGTGTCTAGAACCATGATGACTCTGAAACTGTCCGTGGTCAAAGTTTAAGTGACATACCCCACCCTAAGGCATCTTTGCGTTTCGCTCTACGACGCACCGTTTCGACACCAGAAGTCGTCTCGACCCAAGATACCCTCTAGACTAGTTAGTCTAGTGCCAGGAGGCTGAAATTAAGCTCCGTTTCGCTGTACGACGCATCGTTTCCGACATACAACCAAACAGAAAGTGCCGAGTCGGTGAAAAAACAAATTTGACACCAGAAGACGTCTCAGCCCAAGATACTCCCTAGACTAGTTTGACTAGTGCCAGGAGGCCGAAATTGAGCTCCGTCTCGCTCTACGACGCACCGTTTCCGAGATACGGCCGAACAGGAAGTGCCGAGTCGGCAAAAAAAAATTCGACACCAGGGGTCGTTTCGACCCAAGATACCCTCTAGACTAGTTTGTCTAGTGCCAGAAGGCCGAAATTGAGCTCCGTTTCGCTCTACGACGCACCGTTTCCGAGATACGGCCGAACAGGAAGTTCTGAGTCGGCGAAAAAAAATTGACACCAGGTGTCGTCTCGACCCAAAATACCCACTAGACTAGTTTGTCTAGTGCCAAAAGGCCGGAATTGAGCTCCGTTTCGCTCTACGACGCACCGTTTCCGAGATACGGCCCAACAGGAAGTGCCGAATCGGCGAAAATAAATTCGACACCAGGGGTCGTCTCGACCCAAAATACCCCCTAGACTTGTTTGTCTAGTGCCAGAAGGCCGGAATTGAGCTCCGTTTCGCTCTACGACGCACCGTTTCCGAGATACGGCCAAAGAGGAAGTTCCGAGTCGGCGAAAAAAAAATTGACACCAGGTGTCGTCTCGACCCAAAATACCCACTAGACTAGTTTGTCTAGTGCCAGAAGGCCGGAATTGAGCTCCGTTTCGCTCTACGACGCACCGTCTCCGAGATACGGTCGAACAGGAAGTGCCAAGTCGGCGAAAATAAATTCGACACCAGGTGTCGTCTCGACCCATAATACCCACTAGACTAGTTTGTCTAGTGCCAGAAGTCCGGAATTGAGCTCCGTTTCGCTCTACGACGCACCGTTTCCGAGATACGGTCGAACAGGAAGTTCCGAGTCGGCGAAAACAAATTCGACACCAGGGGTCGTCTCGACCCATAATACCCACTAGACTAGTTTGTCTAGTGCCCGAAGTCCGGAATTGAGCTCCGTTTCGCTCTACGACGCACCGTTTCCGAGATACGGTCGAACAGGAAGTGCCGAGTCGGCGAAAAGAAGTTCGACACCAGGGGTCGTCTCGACCCAAAATACCCCCTAGACTAGTTGTCTAGCGCCAGGAGGCCGAAATTGAGCTCCGTTTCGCTCTACGACGCACCGTTTCCGAGATACGGTCGAACAGGAAGTGACGAGTCGGCGAAAATAAATTCGACACCAGGGGTCGTCTCGACCCATAATACCCACTAGACTAGTTTGTCTAGTGCCAGAAGTCCGAAATTGAGCTCCGTTTCGCTCTACGACGCACCGTTTCCGAGATACGGTCGAACAGGAAGTGACGAGTCGGCGAAAATAAATTCGACACCAGGGGTCGTCTCGACCCATAATACCCACTAGACTAGTCTGTCTAGTGCCAGAAGTCCGGAATTGAGCTCCGTTTCGCTCTACGACGCACCGTTTCCGAGATACGGTCGAACAGGAAGTGCCGAGTCGGCGAAAATAAATTCGACACCAGGGGTCATCTCGACCCAAAATACCCACTAGACTAGTTTGTCTAGTGCCAGAAGGCCGGAATTGAGCTCCGTTTCGCTCTACGACGCACCCTTTCCGAGATACGGCCCAACAGGAAGTGCCGAGTCGGCGAAAATAAATTCGACACCAGGGGTCGTCTCGACCCAAAATACCCCCTAGACTTGTTTGTCTAGTACCAGAAGGCCTGAATTGAGCTCCGTTTCGCTCTACGACGCACCGTTTCCGAGATACGGCCAAACAGGAAGTTCCGAGTCGGCGAAAAAAAAATTGACACCAGGTGTCGTCTCGACCCAAAATACCCACTAGACTAGTTTGTCTAGTGCCAGAAGGCCGGAATTGAGCTCCGTTTCGCTCTACGACGCACCGTTTCCGAGATACGGCCAAACAGGAAGTGCCGAGTCGGCGAAAGTAAATTCGACACCAGGGGTCGTCTCGACCCATAATACCCACTACGACTAGTTTGTCTAGTGCCAGAAGTCCGGAATTGAGCTCCGTTTCGCTCTACGACGCACCGTTTCCGAGATACGGTCGAACAGGAAGTGCCGAGTCGGCGAAAAAATAAATTCGACACCAGGGGTCGTCTCGACCCAAAATACCCCCTAGACTAGTTGTCTAGTGCCACGAGGCCGAAATTGAGCTCCGTTTCGCTCTACGACGCACCGTCTCCGAGATACGGTCGAACAGGAAGTGCCAAGTCGGCGAAAATAAATTCGACACCAGGTGTCGTCTCGACCCATAATACCCACTAGACTAGTTTGTCTAGTGCCAGAAGTCCGGAATTGAGCTCCGTTTCGCTCTACGACGCACCGTTTCCGAGATACGGTCGAACAGGAAGTTCCGAGTCGGCGAAAACAAATTCGACACCAGGGGTCGTCTCGACCCATAATACCCACTAGACTAGTTTGTCTAGTGCCCGAAGTCCGGAATTGAGCTCCGTTTCGCTCTACGACGCACCGTTTCCGAGATACGGTCGAACAGGAAGTGCCGAGTCGGCGAAAAGAAGTTCGACACCAGGGGTCGTCTCGACCCAAAATACCCCCTAGACTAGTTGTCTAGCGCCAGGAGGCCGAAATTGAGCTCCGTTTCGCTCTACGACGCACCGTTTCCGAGATACGGTCGAACAGGAAGTGACGAGTCGGCGAAAATAAATTCGACACCAGGGGTCGTCTCGACCCATAATACCCACTAGACTAGTTTGTCTAGTGCCAGAAGTCCGAAATTGAGCTCCGTTTCGCTCTACGACGCACCGTTTCCGAGATACGGTCGAACAGGAAGTGACGAGTCGGCGAAAATAAATTCGACACCAGGGGTCGTCTCGACCCATAATACCCACTAGACTAGTCTGTCTAGTGCCAGAAGTCCGGAATTGAGCTCCGTTTCGCTCTACGACGCACCGTTTCCGAGATACGGTCGAACAGGAAGTGCCGAGTCGGCGAAAATAAATTCGACACCAGGGGTCATCTCGACCCAAAATACCCACTAGACTAGTTTGTCTAGTGCCAGAAGGCCGGAATTGAGCTCCGTTTCGCTCTACGACGCACCCTTTCCGAGATACGGCCCAACAGGAAGTGCCGAGTCGGCGAAAATAAATTCGACACCAGGGGTCGTCTCGACCCAAAATACCCCCTAGACTTGTTTGTCTAGTACCAGAAGGCCTGAATTGAGCTCCGTTTCGCTCTACGACGCACCGTTTCCGAGATACGGCCAAACAGGAAGTTCCGAGTCGGCGAAAAAAAAATTGACACCAGGTGTCGTCTCGACCCAAAATACCCACTAGACTAGTTTGTCTAGTGCCAGAAGGCCGGAATTGAGCTCCGTTTCGCTCTACGACGCACCGTTTCCGAGATACGGCCAAACAGGAAGTGCCGAGTCGGCGAAAGTAAATTCGACACCAGGGGTCGTCTCGACCCATAATACCCACTAGACTAGTTTGTCTAGTGCCAGAAGTCCGGAATTGAGCTCCGTTTCGCTCTACGACGCACCGTTTCCGAGATACGGTCGAACAGGAAGTGCCGAGTCGGCGAAAAAATAAATTCGACACCAGGGGTCGTCTCGACCCAAAATACCCCCTAGACTAGTTGTCTAGTGCCACGAGGCCGAAATTGAGCTCCGTTTCGCTCTACGACGCACCGTTTCCGAGATACGGTCGAACAGGAAGTGCCGAGTCGGCGAAAAAATAAATTCGACACCAGGGGTCGTCTCGACCCAAAATACCCCCTAGACTAGTTGTCTCGACCCAAAATACCCCCTAGACTAGTTGTCTAGTGCCACGAGGCCGAAATTGAGCTCCGTTTCGCTCTACGACGCACCGTTTCCGAGATACGGTCGAACAGGAAGTGCCGAGTCGGCGAAAAAATAAATTCGACACCAGGGGTCGTCTCGACCCAAAATACCCCCTAGACTAGTTGTCTAGTGCCAGGAGGCCGAAATTTAGCTCCGTTTCGCTCTACGACGCACCGTTTCCGAGATACGGCCGAACAGGAAGTGCCGAGTCGGCAAAAAAAAATTCGACACCAGGGGTCGTTTCGACCCAAGATACCCTCTAGACTACTTTGTCTAGTGCCAGGAGGCCGAAATTGAGCTCCGTTTCGCTCTACGACGCACCGTTTCCGAGATACGGCCGAACAGGAAGTGCCGACTCGGCAAAAAAAAATTCAACACCAGGGGTCGTTTCGACCCAAGATACCCCCTAGACTAGTTTGTCTAGTGCTAGGAGGCCGAAATTGAGCTCCGTTTTGCTCTACGACGCACCGTTTCCGAGATATGCATGAAAGCCTCAAGGATGAATCAGCAAAAATTCTTCCGAGCTCTAGGTCAGAGGTCGTTCGACGGATTGATCCCAAAATCAATAGGGTTCTTCCCTGGTGGTATATGAACTCCCATGCATAGAATACTTGCCCTTGCATGAATACTTTTTGAGTTATCGATCGGAAACCAAGTCTCAAAATAAACCTTGATTTCATCCTCACGGACCTCACGGACCCCGGAGCCGCCTCCAAAACAATAGGGGTCTTCCATGTAATATTTCTGACCAGTGGTGTAAATTTGGACAAGATCCATTCAGGCGTTCCCGAGTTATTGATCGGAAACCAAAACGGCGGAAAGTAAAAAAAAAAGAAGAAAAAAAAAAAAAAAAAAAAAAAACCAGACAAAACCATAAGGGCATTTCGGGCCGAAATGCCCTAATTAGTCATGAGATTTATGGGATTACATTTACCTTGGCTGCTGTAAGAGTGTTACCAAGCAGAGCATATGTTGTAAATGTCAATATGGAGATGAGTACAGGTGTGGTCGCCCAGAAATACACGCACATGGCATCCAGATACTTCCGTCCTTTCAGACTCTTGAGCTCAGCATTTCTCAATTTACCAATGTTGTTTGTGAAGTGGTCCTCCCATGCAAACATCTTGATCACTCGAATTCCACACAGTATCTCATTCATAACCTGAGGACAAAAATACAGACAGTATTATGTACACGTATACACATCATAAAACATGGGTATGCATTATATTAAGAGCTTCAGACAGCAGTACATTTATACTTAATATATGTCTATAAAATAATGCATGCAATGCCATACACATAATGTAATGAAGCAGTTTCTTATGGATTTTTGTGTGTCATCATTGAAAATATTATGCATTCGTCACATTTACAGTTCATGTAAAGCATATGTACCAGTACTTATTACAGGTATAAACACATTAATTCATGCCTTAATTAACAATGTTCAAAGACAATGTACATTTATAATGAGATGACTGCTCACCTTGACTCTGGCATCTTTCTGGGCCATCATCTCATTGCTGAGTTGTACAATCTTGATGGCTAGCCAGCGATTTAGAGGGATGAGGAGAATGATGAAAACTAGACCTGCCAAGAATGACCACTTGACCTGGTCGTACAGAAGGTACAGAGATACAGCAGTCTGCACTGGCAGGCTCCAGAAAGAGTGGAAGCTCGGGCAGAAGTTTACAATCCTGTCCGTGTCCGTGCTCATGTAGTTGACGATTTCCCCAGTCGTGGATTTGGACATGGAAGCCAAGCTGATACCCAGTGACTTGCAATACACCATTGTAATTATCGCTGCTCGAATTTTTAAACCCACCACTTGTACTCTATAGTTGAAATGAGTTGAAGCAAGTGAGCTTATAAGTGTAGCCAGGAATAAGGCTGATGCGTAAACATAGCCATGCCAGACCGGTTCATTCGCGTCTTCCATGTACTTCACCAGGAGATTGAGGATGATCGGACCAGCAAATCCAAGGCCATCCCCAATAAATTTCAATATTCCTAATGAATAATATTCGCAGCCGAAAGTTTTGTTCAAGGCTTGCAGGAGACTCATCGTAGGTTTCCCTCGAGATTGAAATGTAACTTCTTGATCTTGATAGCGGTCATGAAGACTGGTGTCATTCACTGATCCTAAACGATCTTCAACTGCACAGTCCACACGACCAGATTTGAACTTTGAGGAGAACTGTATGTCTATTGCTCTCGTGTTGAGGCTGTTCGGAAGTTTAAACAAGTCATCAGCATCATTGATGTTACCTCTGTATCCATGAAACATCAGTGGATTTACCCACCAGAACATGAGCTTTGAGACGCAAGATGCACCATCCTCGGCTCGTCCAAGATCTTCTCGTGGCAAGGTGATACTTCCATATCCCTGGAACCTGGACTGTACCTGTCGTTCTGTGCTCTCATTGATGGGCTGGTACGCAGACAGAGTGAGCTGTGGCCGTCTCCATGATACCAGTGTCAATAGGTAAATGCTGTGAAGTCCTCCAATAACAAATGTCATGTACTTCTCAATGTTCGCTATATTCAAAGGGGATTCTGTGGTGCTTTTTATCACAGTGTACAGTTGTACCACAGTGGAAGCAGTGGTTAGCATAAAAGACAAAATTATTGGTATCGATCCACGTATATGAATGTGGTATAACTTTCGAAGTTTCCATATGAATCCAGAATGAAGGAGCCACGTGAGTGCCCGAATCCCCCAAGCCAGCATGTCGATGACACTGGGGTGATGTTCCTTCCAGAATATAATCAAGGCATAGAGCAATAGTGGGGCAATGAGCAGCCCAAGAGATGCGGAAAAACGCACATGCAATGTTGGTGAATGTGGAACTCGGCCTTGAACTTGTCTATTCCTGTGCTTGATCAGCATGTATGCACTGATCACAGCCAAGATTAGATGAGTAGGACAAACTATCGCAAGTTGTTGAAAGCACTGCCCAAAAGTTCCACTGTCAAAGATGGTTAAGTTTTGGCCAGGGCCACACAGTTTACTCCAGTCCACGTGAGTCATCTTTGTTGGGAAATCTGAAGAACAAATGAGTAGATAGAATCAAGTTCTGACATAAAATAAGTTATAGAATACATGAGAGTGTACTGGAGAATGTACTTGAGAATGTATATAGAATGTAATTGTTTGTCAGATACCATACTGCCCATCATTATGTCATATACATGTACCGGTAGAACAATTTAAAATACGCTGACAATTTTGTTCTCACTATATGGTATCCGAAAAAACATCAACCATGTTTTAAGTGTTACTAATGGAGTGCTGCATCCTTCTGCATTCCCCCCCCCCCCCCCCCGTAGCCATATTTATGGATAATCAATTGATACTAGAGTATGTGATCCATAATTTCATTATGACACAAAAATAATGCCTGGGCTGGGAATAATCCTCTCAGGCTACTCAGCAAGAATTGTTTGAAAGTTCTGCAGAAAAGTTTGCACCACATCGTGACAAAAACCGACAACATAGAATAGATAAGGTACAATCAATGATGGCCCTTAATCAGTATATGATCAACATCCATTCGGACAGGCATACAGTATTCGGGGCAATGTCATGAAGTGGGACCTTCCTAAGGCTTTGGGCTTTGACAACACAGATGAGAGCTTGTAGAATAGCTACACAGATAGTATCATCATGATCATGGACTAGATCCAGTCATAAGAGATCCCTGCTGGCACTGGCAGAGATGGGTCACACATCAAGAATGGCACCAGGGACTGCATGTGCACTGTGTGTTTAGTTTTAATTGAACTAGACGTCAAGGCCTAAAGGCCTTGGAGGCATTTCAGGGTGAAGCATGAAAAAAACAAAATGCTGACTCAGCAAAAACATAAGCTCCCAATGAGATCTACAAGACATTTGTGCAATTACATGTGTGTGAAGGACAAATCGATGAGTCCGAAAATAACGTCCGTTTTGCTCTACGATGGACCATTTCCGAGATATCGATGAAAGCGAAAGATGCCGACCCTGCGAAAAAAATTAAAGTCAAGGTCAAAGGTCATCCCTAATACCCTTAAGACATGTTTGTCTGGGGCGAAGAGTCCGAAAATAACGTCCGTTTCGCTCTACGATGCACCGTTTCCGCGATATCGACGAAAACGAAAACTGTCGACTCAGCGAAAAAATTTAGGGTCAAGGTCAAAGGTCATCCATAATACCCCTAAGACTTGTTTGTCTAGGGTGACGAGTCCGAAAATAACGTCCGTTTCACTCTACGACGCACCGTTTCCGAGATATCGACGAAAACGAAAAATGCCGACTCAGCGAAAAAATTTACGGTCAAGTTCAAAGGTCATCCAAAATACCCTATTTACATGTTTGTCTAGGGCGATGAGTCCGAAAATAACGTCCGTTTCGCTCTACGACACACCGTTTCCGAGATATCGACGAAAACGAAAAATGCCGACTCAGCGAAAAAATTTAAGGTCAAGGTCAATGGTCATCCATAATACCCTATATTCATGTTTGTCTAGGGCGACGAGTCCGAAAATAACATCCGTTTTGCTCTACGACGCACCGTTTCCGAGATATCGACGAAAACGAAAAATGCCGACTCAGCGAAAAAATTTAAGGTCAAGGTACCCTATATTCATGTTTGTCTAGGGCGACGAGTCCGAAAATAACATCCATTTCACTCTACAACGCACCATTTCCGAGATATCGACGAAAACGAAAAATGCTGACTCAGCGAGAAAATTTAAGGTCAAGGTCAAAGGTCATCCATAATACCCCTAAGACATGTTTGTCTAGGGCGACGTGTATGAAAATAACGTCCGTTTCGCTCTACGACGCACTGTTTCCGAGATATCAACGAAAACGAAAATTGCCGACTCAGCGAAAAAGTTTAAGGTCAAGGTCAAAGGTCATCCATAATACCCTCAAGACATGTTTGTCTAGCGTGACGAGTCCGAAAATAACGTCCGTTTCGCTCTATAACACACCGTTTCCGAGATATCGACAAAAACGAAAAATGCCGACTCAGCGAAAAAATTTATGGTCAAGGTCAAAGGTCATCCATAATACCCCTAAGACATGTTTGTCTAGGGCAACGAGTCCGAAAATAACGTCCATTTCGCTCGACGACGCACCGTTTCCGAGATATCGACGAAAACGAAAAATGCCGACTCAGCGAAAAAATTTAAGGTCAAGGTCAAAGGTCATCCATAATACCTCTTAGACATGTTTGTCTAGGATGACGAGTCCGAAAATAACGTCCGTTTCACTCTACGACGCACCGTTTCCGAGATATGCATGAGAGCCTCAAGGATGACTCAGCTAAAATTATTTCGAGCCCTAGGTCAAGGGTCGTTTGACGAATCGGCCTCAAAATCAATAGGCTTCTTCCCTGGTGATATATGAACCTCCATGCAAAGTTCCACAGTCATTGCCATAATACCTTTTGAGTTATCTACAGAAACCAGAAACATTGATTTCATCCTCACGGACCTCACGGACCCCGGAGCCGGCTCAAAAACAATAGGCTTCTTCCACACAACATTTCTGACCAGCAGTGAAAATTTGGTGAAGATACACCAAGGCAAACTGAAGTTATCGTGCAGAAACCAAAAAGTGAAAAAAAAGGAAAAAAAAAAAGAAAAATTTTTTTTTTGACAAAACCATAAAGGCATTTCTGCTGAAAAGCCTTAATTCCATACGGGTCATGGACCTTTTATAATACCAAGCTGTACCTATATTACGAGCATCCTGGAAGCACGATGTGTTTGAGATGTGTTTGTGTTGTGACGTTTTTGAATGGTAACTGATCCCCAAATGATTTTGTAACAAAAATATATTTTTATCGTATTTTTCACCAGTGACAGAAATACTGTAGACATGGTACACTGTGTACATTTTTGAGAATATACCTGGAATCTACATGGAGTAGCCAGTGCAACAATAAATATATCTGAAACACCATCAGGGGGTTGTGTTACTGCGTATTTGTTTTTATCGGTGGGTGGACGAAATCAGAGATGTAAACTCAAATGAATGAACTCCAGTTTGTTTACCGTAACAGAGGAGAGGCTTTGTTATTCATATTTCTTAGGAAACAATCATTACAAAAAGAAATAGCAAGCACACGTAAAAAAACAAAAAAGCATGGTGAGCCAAAAAAAAAAAGTTGAACGATTAATACCAAAGATGCAAATTGTGCAATATTTACATACTCGGTAATATATGACATTAACAGTTGTTCCACATCATTAAAATTAACTTTTCATTCATAATCACCAAATATATATTAATACTGCTAGCTACTGGCAAAACATATTTAAAGACCTAGTAGCATGCCGATGAAAGTGCTTTTCATTTAGTCCATTATGAATAGTTATCTGTAAATTCCAACGAATTTTACAAATACAATCAATGGGTTTCGAGATATTGAATCAAATAGGCCCTTCTTCCGTAAATTGCCGAAGATTTTGATCACGATTTTAGTATGGGTCACGTGGTTTGTGACGTCATTTGAGGCAGTACTGAAAGTACATGTAGCCAGCGAGGTAAACTGCATGTCGCATATTCATTCTCGTTGTGTATGTTTGACAACTCAAGTGAACGGGTGAGATGGTTGGAATACGGCATTTCTTGTCTTGATATTTAGAATCAGTACTATTCATTCTCCCAGGAAGGAAGTTTATTGAACTGCAAGATGTCCAATATTTGTTGGTTTTCATGTGTTCTCTTTTGAATCTCATGCATTTTGGAGTGGTTTTCTATCTTTGAGCTGACCGCCCAAATTACGTGTTTTACGTTTTTGGCCAGCCATCAAAGCACATTTTGCCTCAACTGACGTCACGATTACGGAAACTGCCGGAGCTATTTTTTTAATCGGCATCAGAAGGCGATTGCAATACTGGCTCAGTATACTCGATTATATGTCGCTGTTATTAACTAGACGTCAAGGCCTAAAGGCCTTGGAGGCATTTCAGGGTGAAGCATGAAAAAAAACCAAAATGCTGACATGATAAGTTCCCAATGAGACCGTTTCCGAGATATCGACAGAAATGAAAAATGCTGACTCAGCGAAAAAATTTAAGGTCAAGGTCAAAGGTCATCCATCATACCCTATGTACATGTTTGTCTAGGGCGGCGAGTCCGAAAATAACATCCGTTTCGCTCTACGACGCACCATTTCCGAGATATCGATGAAAACGAAAAATGCCGACTCAGCGAAAAAGTTTAAAGTCAAGGTCAAAGGTCATCCATAATACCCCTAAGACATGTTTGTCTAGGGCGACGAGTCCGAAAATAACGTCTGTTTCGCTCTACGACGCACCGTTTCCGAGATATCGACGAAAACGAAAAATGCCGACTCAGCGAAAAAATTTAAGGTCAAGGTCAAAGGTCATCCATAATACCCCTAAGACATGTTTGTCTAGTGCGACGAGTCCGAAAATAACGTCCGTTTCGCTCTATGACGCACCGTTTCCGAGATATCGACGAAAACGAAAAATGCCGACTCAGCGAAAAAATTTAAGGTCAAGGTCAAAGGTCATCCATAATACCCTTAAGACATGCTTGTCTAGGGCGACGATTCCGAAAATAACGTCCGTTTCGCTCTACGACGCACCGTTTCCTAGATATCGACGAATACGAAAAATGCCGACTCAGCAAAAAAAATTAAGGTCAAGGTCAAAGGTCATCCATAATACCCCTAAGACATGTTTGTCTAGGGCGACGAGTCCGAAAATAATGTCCGTTACGCTGTACGACACACCGTTTCCGAGATATCGACATAAACGAAAAATGCCGACTCAGCGAAAAAATTTAAGGTCAAGGTCAAAGGTCATCCATAATACCCCTTAGACATGTTTGTCTAGGATGACGAGTCTGAAAATAACGTCTGTTTCGCTCTACGACGCACCGTTTCCGAGATATGCATGAGAGCCTCAAGGATGACTCAGCTAAAATTATTTCGAGCCCTAGGTCAAAGGTCGTTTGACGAATCGGCCTCATAATCAATAGGCTTCTTCCCTGGTGATATATGAACCTCCATGCAAAGTTCCACAGTCATTGCCATAACACTTTTTGAGTTATCTACGGAAACCAGAAACATTGATTTCATCCTCACGGACCTCACGGACCCCGGAGCCGGCTCAAAAACAATAGCCTTCTTCCACACAACATTTCTGACCAGCAGTGAAAATTTGGCGAAGATACATCGAGGCAAACTGAAGTTATCGTGCGGAAACCAAAAAGTGAAAAAAAAAGAAGAAAAAAAAAAAAAAAAAAAAAAGAAAAGAAAAAATTTTTTTTGACAAAACCATAAAGGCATTTCTGCTGAAATGCCTTAATTACCAATTAACGCGAACATCTTTTTTATCACCAAATGTCCACAATGCCTTTATCTGAACAGGAATAAAACCATATAATGGTACAGTGGATCCTGTGTTTTAAGACCACCCAAGGGACCCCAAAAATGTGGTCTCAAATGACAGGTGGTCTTTCATGACAGGTTCATTGCATGATGAAAGGCCACTTGGGACCAAGTGGAGTGGTCTTGAAACACAGGGTGGTCTCTCAAACCAGGTGGTCTTTAACACAGGATCCACTGTACCTTGCTACTATGACTTTAATAGACTTACCTACATTCACCACATGTATCGGATATATATAGATTATTCTAACATGGTGACGTCAGAGGGCTCTTAGCATTTCAGTCATTTCAAAAGGTGTTATATCAGTTGATATACGCCCTAGGGCCTATATCAGATTTACGTTTCCAGTAGCAACGGCCTACAAAAACGTCATGACCGCAACAAACATTTGTAGCCATGGTAATGTTTATTTCCTAACAATCATTTACCATGTTAGAATAGAAATAATGTATAGATTTGTCGTAATTGTCTGCAAAATAAACTTCTCGGGACCATATCACCTTGCCCTCGAAGTTTATTGTGCGACAATTACTCCAAATCTATACATTATTCCTTAAGCATACCACATATCGGATATATACTGGTATAGATCATATTATTTCCATGTATCAAAGTTGGAAAACATGGCAGAGCTGATTGGTTCACTGTGTTCACGATGAACAAAAGGGTGACACCGGATGTAGTCCTAAGCCATTCACACAGGGATGAACATCCGTGCCACTGCCAGACATTTTGGTGTAGGGGCTATAGTGCTTCTGATCACTTCATGGAAAGTCACTATTTTTTTCCATATTTCGTGTGGGCTCTGAATAATATGGTTTGAACAATCTGCGAATTCGTCAACACCTTTCATTTCCATGAATATTTATTCACATAAGCATGAACAATTTGCTGCCATATAAAAACAGAGTGACATCATTCAGAATTGGTACCGCATGAATTTTCACTGACGATGAAGAGTTAGCTCAAGTTGACCTCTATAAAATACTGCATAGAGAGAAAGTTCCCACCAACCAGAGCACTTATCAGGGGCACCATCCAAGACATCGTGAAGAAGAGTGGGCAAGATCCCACTAGGAATATGTCGGAGGGGACCCAGTCACTAGTTCTGTACTGGTGTAACATGATTAATGTGTCGATTTATCTTAGCCACAAATCGGTGCAAACATTCTCGGTATTGTGTTTTTTATGTTGAAGGGTTCCTTTTTCCTGCAATCCACCCGCATTCTGTCTGTATTTTCTCTTTAATATATCTCTTGTATGCATAGAACCGGTTTGTATTTAATGCCTGAAACAATACATGGACATTTCAAATGCCTTTTTTGAAGATGGCTTACGATAAATATTAGTTTGTCTTAGATCATTAGAGTCATGTACATTTATTTGCAATTTTATTCTATAACAAATCAATAAACGTGCACAAACACTATCCAATAGTCGACACATCTTTACAAACAACAGTTCAACCAAATTATATATGTGTACTGGTGAACAACACTGCTTAATGACCGATTTAATTTAGAGCCGGTGATACTGGTAGGTACACTCTGCACGATCACGACACCCTCGAGATGTGAAAATTAATGGCCCCTCTGACGCTATTGACGGGGGATCTTCATTTGAACATTGCCACCTGCACGCGTATCTACTTCGATAGAATTTCCACATACACTTTTGGGGAATCTACGGCCATTCAATAGAGCACAATTGTTAATTTACTACTAATTTAAAGTGCTCGATAATAGGTCCACAACCTCTGGATAGATCTAGATCTATCGCATCATATCGCATATCATATGAACTAAAGGTCAGCACGTTCTGATAGTAATTTCAGAAATGCTAAATTGAAGTGATCATGATCATAGATCTAGATCACTCATTCACTGTGATTGTGACTGCATGTCCACTGCACTGACTGACACTCCCAGTGACCATGCTAAATTCTAGTTAGAGCTGTCTCAAGTGTCTGCACAATACTATACTTTTTCTAACTCGTTTACACAGGTTTTCGCTGATATTTTTGCGATGCTAAATACTATCGTTCTATAACTTGGCATACTTCACCTATGAGTCAAACGGCGATTCTCTACCAAATTTCAGACTTCTATCACGAAGTTGGCAATCAACCCCAATGTTAAATTTAGCCCGGTCATTTAATTTCTGGGTCCGCACACAATTTTGTGCATTTGCTCGGTTTTGTAGTGGTGTAATCTTTCAAAATCAACATGTTTGTATAGAATACACCCCGATGTGTCTTCTGGTCTAAAATGACAACAATACTCCGAATCCTGATGAATGTAAACAGAATCAAATCCTCGAATAAGCTCAGATTCTCGAGATCCCATTTTTGGCTGAAATTTACCATTGGGGTAGATTACCAACTTCTTCAATTATTGCGATAGAAGTCTGAAATTTGGTAGAAAATTGCCGTTTTTCTTCGAGGTGAAGTAGGCCAAGTTATAGAACGATACCATTTAGCATCGCAAAGACATCGTCAAAAACCAATGTAAACAAGTCAGAAAAATCAGAGTAGACTCTAGTATATTATTGATTGTATACTCGGATTTTTCTAACTCGTTTACACTGTTTTTCGCTAATATTTTTGTGATGCTATACGCTATTGTTCTATAACTTGACATACTTCACCTGGGAGTCAAACGGCAATTTTCTACCAAATTTCAGACAGCCAACGCAAAAATTGAAAAAGTTGGCAATCTACCTCAATGTTAAACTTCAGCCCAAAACGGGATCTGGAGAATCTGAGCATATTCGAGGAATTGGTCCTGTTTACATCCATCAGGATTAGAGATATTCTTGTAACTTTGAATCAGAAGATACACTGGGGTGTATTCTACACAAATATGTTGACTTTGAAACATTGCTCCGCTACAAAACCGAGCAAATGCACAAAATTGTGTGCGGGCCATGAAATTAAATCATAGGCCTAAATTTAACATTGGGGTAGATTGCCAACTGTTTCAATTTTCGCGATGGCTGTCTGAAATTTTGTAGCAAATTGCCGTTTGACTCCCAGGTGAAGTATGCCAAGTTATAGAACGATAGCGTTTAGCATCACAAAAATATTTGCGAAAAACAGTGTAAACGAGTTAGAAAAATCCGAGTATAAGTTTGTAACTAGGTAAAGTTACTTCACTCTGGGGTGGATGGTCTGTGGGTCGGGCCATCCACCCCAGAGTGAAGTAACTTTACCTAAACTCAAGTTCAACACAAAACCTCATATGATTTTTGGCGATAACTTCGTTTAGGATGGTCGGATCAATTTGAAATTTTATATGCTTCCATTTGGCACAAAACCATATTTTTTCACCAAATTTCAGACTTCTATCTTGAAAACTGAAAAAGTTGGCAATCCACCCCAATGTTAAATGTTGGGCACTAATCGGATCACAGGAATTCAAGCAAATTTGGGGATTTCATGATCTTTATTCCGCTAAGAAATGCAATATGAGGAAAGTTTCTGAGTTAGAAGAATCGTACAGGTGTATTCTAATGGAATATCATTCTTACAAACTACTGTGCAGTGTGAACATCGAACAACAAGCCAAATTCTGTTCAAACTTGCAAATTTCACGTTTGATGTGAAATTTAACATTGGAGTAGATTGCCAACTTTTTCAATTTTCAGGATAGAAGTCTGAAATTTGGTGACAAAATACGGTTTTATGCCAAATGGAAACAAATAAAATTTCAAATTGATCCGACCATCCTAAACGATGTTATCGCCAAAAATCATATGAGGTTTTGTGTTGAACTTGAGTATAGTTTAACCTGGTAACACACCGTAGCTTTCACTAGTGCTAGAAAGAGTACCCGGGTAACTCGTAACGGTTACGAATTCGCCATTAACCGGTTACGGAATTTGCTATTCGTTACCCGTGAAAGAAATGAAGACCTAGCTCAGAAGCTGATATCACGATATTAACCGATTGTCCGAGGCATAAACTCTAGTCAAAACATGATGTTTAACTCTGTAATTCAATATAGATCTATACATGATACTAGTAAAACATACAACATTTTTTTATGGGCTACGACTACGAGACACGAAGAAAAATTAAGCTTTCAGCCTCGCATGTCGAGTGTTGACCGTATCACACATCACTGTATCACTGTTCTGTAGCACATAAAATAGTTCGTAGCCGGCGGGGAGGGGAGGGGTGGTGTATATCTGGTAATGTTAATTGAGATTCATTGAACTCAAATGTTACTTGCACATACATGTATACCTTATGACAGTAGGCTAGTCTCTATGTATAATTTTTTGGCAATATCACGCACGGCACACAGCCAGTCGCAGAAGGAGTGGGTGCCGGAACTACTTTTCCACATGGATTTGCAGGTGATCCGGCTTACTTAGTATCTTCAAACATGATGTAATGCGCAGTCGATTCGAATCATGCGAATCTTCACAATTGTTGACGGTGTAGGTAGAGACGAGAAATCAAACTAAGATGACATATAAGCATTTATATAAACTTTTATTTCCTCCTAATAACAAATTTCAACAACGAAACAAACATGGCAAGGTACTTACGGTACAGGAGACAATCCTCAAGTTTGGGACCGGCCGTTTTTACTATGAACCAATATGCCGATGCAATGGTGATTTTTTTACGAGTACCCGGTTACGAAGCGGGTACGGTCTAACGGTTAACCGGTTACGAAAATCGCTACTCCTTCTACCACTAGCTTTCACCGTAGCCCTACGCCAGTGATCGTGTTACAAATGAACGATATGCTCTATAGCATAGGGGGGGCCTACTGCCTATCAGTATTCATTGTGTTTATATAACGAATATTGACACAGGTCCAACGTTTAAGATTTTTATACAAAAAAGCAAAAAAGAGTTCCGTCTGCTATACTCGGGACGATCTTGTGCAGAATAATTTGTTCTTACATTATTTAATCTTTATGGAAAACCTACGACGAAACACAAGCGTAGAATACACACCAAAAAAAACTGCTAGTCTAAGAGGGCCATTAAATAGTTTTTATTTAAAATCAACTTCGCATTAACAATATATATTCAATGTTATTCAGAAGGATAATCGTCATAATCATGAATGAGATCTGATGAACACGAACATTCCACTATAATGTTACACTTCAGCAAAGATTTTTTTTTTTTGGTATAGAAAATCTTCGACTTCAGCCTACTTCCATTTGACTAAACCAGGTTTCAGGACATTATTCATTATATCTCAGCACTATTTATTTATTATAGACCATTAATTATAGACTAAACCAGGTTTCAGGACATTACTCAATATATCTCAAAGTATCAATATATTGTTGAGAGTGTTGGTCCATATACATATATATATAAGCTCCAAATTAACACATAGGCCTAATATGCTACCCATATCATATGTATACCTCTGGTCCACGAAACGGTGTTCAGGTGTTTATTTCAAGAATTATCTGGCGATTTGAATACGTACAGTGTAACGTAGACCCATTTTTTTTTCTCATGGAAATACTGTAAAACAACTAATTTTGGTGGCTATTAAATTCGACGCTTGTGAGCCTCGCGTTATTTGGCGGTTTCAATATCACATATATTTCTTATCATATATCCAAGTAATTTGGCGGACGATTCAACTTGGCGGTTTTATATACCGCCAAATCCGCCTAATAAATTATCCGCCAAAATTTGTCGTAACAATAATTACCAACCACATCAACTACGTTGTATAATGCCAAAGACAAGTTCAACGCAAAACCTGTCGATATTTCCTGTAAAAAAAATGATTTATACTGTGTTAAATAATGTAGTCTCAATAGCTAGGCCTATATGTCTATTTAATGTGTACTTAAAACCCCTTTAATTTCGCGCCGTTTAATTTCGCGTTTCCAGGATTTGGACATATTCGCGGCCGTTTAATTTCGCGTTTTCTGTAACATGCATATTACTGGTAACGCATTACATACCTATTTTCCAATAACATACTAAGCAACCCAACAATTGGCAAAATACTGACATAAACACAATTGTATCTTTATTATATCTTTATATTATATCTATTATATCTTTATTTTCTAGCTTAGTAAACACGAATTAAATACAAACAGTCACAGTACAAAAATTACTTCGTACATGTAAACTTGTAATTGGCTACTGGTTTTGTTATGCTAAATATACAACAATATTTGTTCTTCTGTTTTATACCACACACATTGCAAAGTCAATTTCCTAATCAACATCCAATTCAACCATACTTTGGGCTACTGACATTACATGATGCTCAATATTAAATAGGCCTATATTCGCGAATCAAATTGCGGTTGGCCAAAAAAATTCGCGTCCAGAAATCGCGAATATTAATGGCCGCGAAAAATTAAGGGGTTAACAGTATACAGTATTGGGACCACATTTTGGGACAACATTAAGGGACCACACTGATTTAAAATGAGACTACTATAACTAAGGATATCCCTGTACCTTGGTGCTGGAGCATTGTCCCAGAGTTTCTGTACTGGAGCATTGTCCCAAAGAATCTGTACTGTATTCTTGCGGTTACCGTCAAGTTGGGTGTTTTATACAAACCGCTGAAATTGAGTTGGTTGGGGGAAGGAACATGTTTTATTTTTAATTTTTTTATTAATGAAAACCGCCCTCACTATTGGGGATAGCCTACTTTAAACTTTTAGTCTCAACGCCAGGAACGACACTATCCAAATGTTCGCTTCCGTTTTGTCCTGAGTGGACTATCTGAGTGGAAATTCTTTGATAATAGAGAGGTTTAGCTGCAATTAAAACTTGTACGTGTACGTACGGGTGGCAAGAAAATAAATGTATCATTATGATCCCCTTTGGACGTCCCGGACCACCTCGGATCTCATGGCACCAGAGCCTTGACGCTACCGGGGTGATCCGGCGTGGTCCGGGACGCCCGGGGGTCAAAAGTAAAACAGAAGTCGTCACATCAATATACACCCTGGTCATGCCACGTTTCGAATATGCCATGAATGACCGGGGTAATTCGTGGTAGATCCGTGGTAAGTCCGTGGTAGAACCGTGGTAGATTTGCGAAACCGTGACAACCGTGAAAATGTTGTTTTGAGAAAATTGCCGTTAAAGGGATCATCTCACCCTATATTTCCCACCATGACGGCAACCGCTGGAGAATCAGCCCCTCCCCAGTAAAACAGAGAATAACCTACGCCCGAAATATATGCATTTACATGTCATGTAACAAATAAAAAATAAAAATCACAAGTTATGTGCCACTTATTGAATATATGTTATATGTTATTTAGACAGATGAATAAAAAAAATGCATAAAAAAATCTGTGAAAATTGCAGGGAATCTTGTGTTCATGTAGCCATAACAATGACTGGCTTAAATTCGCAATGAGCGCTTCGTTCATGTGACGTCATATGTGTGATGTAATAAGGTACCGATGACGTATAGGACCTGAGGTTCGGTAACCTAAAAATGACGGTCGTCCATCCCATTTTTTGGCCTTCACGGTGGCGCCCCGGCTGAACCCGCATCATCACGAGTTGTCACGGTATCAAGGTTGTACCATGGTTTCACTACGGCAAAATCGGTAGCACTACGGATACATCACGGTTAACCAAGGATCAGAGCATTTTTCTGTCGTAGCGCTGGTGGTGCGTCACCAGGGTCCCAGTGAGACTGGGGCTTACGAAATAGGTAAGAAGAAACAGACAAAAATAAAATCACAATCAAAATATTGTTATATCATGTATATTAAATATCCGTGAGTACCCCCCAAGGCACCATCTTGGGACCACTACTGTATTGTTTTTTATTTATATTAATGACATACTCAATGCTACGAAACTCAATATATTGTCGTTCGCTGACGATACTATTGTTTATACTTCTGGAATTGATAAATATCTAATATCTCGATTAGTTGATGAAGAACTCTTATATATATATCAACTTGGCTTAGTAGTAATAAATTAGTTCTATATGTTGCAAAAACAAAATATATGTCGTTTTCAACTGTATGTTCTAATTTTAATACTGCTTCGACTTTTGATATATCAATCAACGGAAACAACTTACCTCCTGTAGTAATGGTGAACCCGATAAAACCATGAAACTTTTAGGTGTACAGTTTGACGAAACTTTAATGCATGTAGACTATTTAATAAATACTATATCTAAATATATTTATTACGATATTATTATCCGAAATTTCAGACGTTTACTGAAATAAAAGACTGAAAAAATATACATCCGGGCCAATGGGAAATTTTGGGTTTAGAGGAATTCTAGATTTTTATAAAAAAAACCTTTATATGATCTTTATGCTTATGATCTTAACTTCAACTTTATTTCGAGTCAGAAGACATATGTAAACGGTGAATTATAATGAAATATCCACTTTAAAAAGCACTAGGCGTTTAATTTTTAATATTGAATAAATTTGTGTTCACACTCGATTAATTTTGAGTTTCGAAATTGTGTTCTGACTCAAAATTTCATGGTGGAGGTGACTAATTAAGGCTGGAATTTTTAGTTTCGAAAATAGAAATGAGGTAAAAAATAAAGTTTTTTGTCAAATGGAAACATTTAAGATTTTAAAGCTACTGCCTTCGAATGTATGCATTATCTTTTTTTTCAAAACCAAATTTTTGTGACACGTCTAATGCAATATAACAAAAGGTGTGCTCAATGATTTTGACCATTACAGTCCGTCCGAGTTGTCTTTTCATCCGTTTTAATACCCATTTTGTACCGGTTTTTTTGTTTATTTTTTTAAATAAACAAACGAAGTGTATCCATCAAACCTGAATGTAAACAAATGCCCAACCCCCGCTTAAAAGTCCACATCGAATACATTTTCCAGTTCGTATGTACATATATAGTGTAGTTGTGAGAAAATAATCCGTGATATACCATGATGTACGTGGAATTGTCAGTCTATCTCGCACTTCTATGTTTACATCGGGGTGCAGTGACCTCGGCCCATGGTGATCTCGGACCGGTGACTTCGGCCCGCCCAGTAGATTGCAATTAATAGTGTTAGGGCGGCAGGCGGCAAATGGATATTTACGTTGTTACAACTTTCACTGTGCATGGCAAGTCTCGATTGTTGTTCATACTGTTAGTCAACCCAATTATCATGATTATGAAGCGTCTGATGTAGGCTAATTGATTGTCCTGTTCATGTTCACGATTTTGCCATCATCAAATTGTATGTAGACATTTTCTGGGTTTGTCACGTTTTCTGTGATTAGTATCAATACTGTTGTTTCGTCAGAATTAAACCAGTTGTAATCCATCGTGTTGTCTTATATTTGTTTGACCTTGTCGTAAAAAAGAAATAAGCTAAGAATTCAATATGGAGTTTACATCTGCGTGTGATGGATACCGCCTGTTCAAATGAGCAAAATTTCCCTAAAGACTGGTTATTTTCATTACATTTGATGTGAGTATGTCTCATTCAGTTAATTTAGCATGTTTAATACGAAATATAGTTTTCACAAAAAATTGACTGATTTCGAAGGCAGTTGCTTTAATATGATCCGACGATCCAAAATAATTAAAGTTGTATCCAAAAAACAATTTGAGGTTCCAACTTTTGTTCTACATGGCTTTGATAGGCTACAGCAGAACTTTTTTGCGTCTATAACTTGAATTAATACAAGTATATTAATTACACATACGTATATGCTTGAATATGCTATTCATATGCTATGCTTGAAAATTACAGCTTGGCTCTTAAATAGCCGAATCATCAAACCATTCCATGTAGGGGCCTACTGGTACTAGTAGTAGATCAATTCAATTTCATTTATTATTTATTTAATTTATTTATTTTAGCAATATTGTTTATTCTTGTGTGTTCTTTTATTATTTGTTAATATACTAGTATAGTAATCTTAATGGTTGGGTGGGATGTAATTTTGGGTGGGAATTGGGAAATTGTTACTTTATAAGCTTTGAGCTTCAAACAATTTCCTTTTCAATATTCAAATGCATTATCATTGTATTGTACTTCACTGTTATGAATGTTGAATATTGAATAAACTGATTTGATTGATTGATTGATTGATTGATTGATTGATTGATATATGAAATTCGTAAAAGAGCTAAACAAACGAGCTCGTACTTTCTCAAAATTATAGTGGGCTCGCTTTCATGCCTTCTGATTGATATAATCAAAATTTTATTCGTTTTATTCGTTTTTCTTTTCTTCGAAAAGATTTCTTTTCGGTGATTTGATCACTTTTTAATTTAATTTAACTTAATTGATTAAAAAAAAAACTAAAAATGATTTTTTAAAAAAGTAATCAGGTTGCAAGAAAGGAGCTAACTAATTTAAATCAAGATTTTGATTACTTTGATTACATCAAAAAATGCATGAAGCGAGCCCTTTGATTGCATCTAATAATGCCCAGTAGATCTAAGTCTTAGAATTTAAATTCGTAATAAAAATACGAAAGATTATGGCGGTAAACTTGGGCGGTAACCTAAATATTCTCTAAGAACGAAATTATCGGTTTGAGAACGTGCCAAATGTATTGTTTACATCAATAGTTTTCGTTCTTGATCAGGGCAACAATAAGCAGGTAAATGATATTTGGATGATTAATTAAATACACGCAACCTTCGTTTACATAAGAGCGAATCACAAGGATATTTGTAATGGACAGATGAGGAATGGTGTTATTTTGACTGTTGACAGTATTCATAGCCAATATGTATGGAGCTCTGAAAACGACATGTTACTTTCTGGCTGTGCAGGCAGAAGTGTGTTGCCTGAAATTCGGAAGGAGTGCACCTCACTTTGCATTATAAATTCAATTAGGAACTCATGCATCATGGACCATCAGATCATTTTTGTGTAAAGGCTTGTTACTTATTTTTGTGGCCAATTTATTGTGAGGGATCGCGAGTGTGGACAGGCCACACTAAAATCAGAACATGCCGAGAATATGCTAGGTAGTAGGGGAACCATAAGAAACTTTTTACATGGTTTCCCAAGCTATATAATCTTTTTTTTAAAATTTCAGTCAGAATCATGAGCAAGTCTACAAGTGTAAGGACTACACAGAGTGCTGGTAGTACCAAGAAATCTGCTACATCATTACCTGGATCTAGAACATCTTCAGCTGGATCTGCCTCAAGAGATCAGAGTTCGGCAGGCAAGAAGGCATCTTCAGGCTCAGCTGGATCATCACGTTCTAACAGCACTGAAAAATTATCGCAACGCCTCAATCCGAAAACTGTCAATCCGGTAATAAAGCTATAAAGAATAACCATGTTAATGGCAAGGGACTTGTAACCATTTGTGTTTACTACACACGTAAAGGGCACTCTGTGGGATTCGGTTTTCCAAGAAATATCTCCCGATGCTTCTATTTATAGAGCAAAACATCAGATCACGTTTTTAACTCAGCCGACCTGGCTTATCTGACCAGCAGCTCGGCAGAGATGTTCTATAAAATATAGAACAGTCCTGAAGCGTCGGCCGACAAATCTTGGAAAACCGAATCCCATATAGTGCTCCTTTAACATATATACTTTCTAGTTTGAAGGAGGAAGTAAGAATAAATCTGCGTTTGCCACACTGTATACCAATGGAGGTGTCCCATGCAGGTGAATTTTGTTTTGATGAATCCTCACAGTTAAATCGCACAAATCTAATGTACCGACCCATTTCCATATATTGTCAGAAATCTGTGGGTTTTTTTCCACTAAACTGTATGGTCATGTGAATAATATTAACAATTCTTACACTCGTTTTGTTCTACAGACTTGTACATGGATCCGTCAAGCACAAACTAGGATGGAATCCAATTCCAGAGGATGTTCCATTTGATCCTGTTCTCATAACATTAGCAGAGGTTATTAGTTAATGATTTTTTTCACCTAAATAAAAGAAAAATATGTAGCAGTGTTCACATCCGCATCAATATGTTCAAAACTGGGTAGAGTGCAGCTACCGGTTATCAGAAATAATCATATATTCTATATTTTCAGTAGTCTTATTGTTGATTAAACGAACTGACATATATTTTCACCATTACAGGGCATCCGAGAGACAGTCCATCCATACACGTTTGTAGCTCGCCAAGGTTTCAAAGAGCTGCTAGAAACTCCTGGAGCAGGAGAGAAAGCTTTACCACTAGTGACAAAGCTAGTCCAACCGATCAAAATGGCTCTGGTAAGTATGATGAAAACTCTGTTATCATGTTCTTCTTGGTGAATAAATGCTGGCAAAATATACATGCATTATATTCGATAGTGTGTTTGAGAAGTTTGAACATAATTTGAATTTTTCAGTCGGGCTCTGATGGGACAGTGTTCGAAGCTGGACTGGATGCTCTTGTACAACTAAGTGCAGTCACGGGCCCAGCACTCACCTCACATCTCAAGTCTTTACTTGTCTCTGTGTGTATATATATTTGTGTGTGCATGTAAATACACAGAACTTTTATGATCACATCAAAATATATTTCCAAGTTGAATAGTATAAAAGGGGATTATTTCTTGAGGGTTTAAGATTGCGTATCGAGCACGATCCACATACTTTCAATGGTTCTATACCATGTGCAATTTTGGATCATATCTCGGCCGTTTCATAACAAACTTACATGAAATTTGGAATATATATTCTCTATATATCCATGAAGCTGACGCAAATAAGAGAATGAAGATTTCGTCAATAAATTAGTATATAAATGGAGTTGAATATTGCTTGAACAAATGTAACTTACGTTGCGTACACGAAGCATTACATGGTGTAGTTTCTTAACTACAGCGAGTGCACATATCTGTGATCAATAACCTACCCTTATATTTCAAGTATCCCATCTTTATTCATGTCAAATTGATGCGCAATGTGTATATCTATTGCGATCCCCTGAAAATGTCTTGTGCCGCTGGTCAGTGAAGTGCTAAGTACAGATCAGCGGATTATTCGTATGGCAAATACCGTCAATGCTCAATTGTCGAGAACGTTGTACTCAGGAATGAGATGTTGTTGTGATTTTTGTTCTATACTGCACAAAAAATTAGAGTCGCTGAATTCTTGATGTAGTTTGCGGTTGAGTTTACAATGCCAACGGATATAGACGTTATTAATGCGATTGATAATCAATTTCTTTTGCCCAGTGTATCTTCAATGCCGATGATATATAACATGCTATTTTTACCATCAAAATCCCATCAAGTGTTGAGGTAAATCCCAAAACAGGCAGTAGGTTATTGTTCTATGATATGTAGTCTAACCATAGTCAAGCAACTGTACCCTAAAACACTGTCTGTTTTCTATGTAAGTTACATTTGATTGGCGGTGTATAACGTTCAGGATCTGTATGAATATCGACTGGGTCTTCCATATGGCCATTGGACAAGCCTTGTAGTCATGGATAGAACCTACGCAACAATTGTCAGCGCAATCCATTAAAAAACTGCAGAGTTATAGGCCAAACAAAACATACCAGAATTCTGCTGATAATGCATGGATCCTGACTGATAAGCATCCTTAAAGTTGGAATCAATTTTAAAATTAGCCAAATTTAGCATTCTTGTTTGTCACGCAAACTTGAAAGTACATCTCGAGATAGTCAGGAATTTATAGGAAATATGCACAGTTCGACAACAGATACTCAGAAAATTGCCGTTAATCGTGCATGAATACAGTGGATAGAGAATGATCGACCTGCATACGTTGCCGGTTGCCACAGTATCTAGACAGATATCAATGACGTCATCAGATTGTGTATAGAACTCGCCCACAAGGCGGGCCCCTTTGAGGAAAAAAAAGATTTGAATCTTGATTTGAAAACTCGATTTAGACACGTAATACACATTTTCAGACCCAAATTTGTACGATTTCTCATTCTATAGACATCGCAGAATGAATAAAATTTGTCAATTCTAAAAGTGATTATAGCTTTAAATTTTACCATAAATACATAATGAGAGATTTTGCAAATTTGAAAGTTGGGTGTCTGACCATTTCGCGGGGTTTTAATTTCACAAATTTAGCCCAACTCATATATTGTTTCATTGGTATCAATAGCCTCATGAAATAATCACCTTCTACAGTATACAAATTTTTCATATGATTAGCAATATATTCTGCTTATCCAGCAGTGGATTTTTTTTGCAGTTGAGTAAAAGATCAATGGAGAAAAAGTACAAAGAGAAAGTCACAGAAGTTCTACAACAACTTGAGATTAATGGTGGAAAGGTATATGCATTACTGAAAGCAAATATGATTGAACATTTCAATTAACATGCAAAGAGCACATGAATGGAATGTACAGCGTAATGTAAATAATGTCTAATTAATCCAAACTTCATTCTGCAGGAAGCCTTGCCAGCAATAAAATCAAAAGTTCCAACATACCAGTCGGTTTTGTCTTGACATTAATCGACCAATCAGCACGGGTTTTGATGTCCTTGGAAATGCATATAAATTTTTAACTTGTAGTTGTGTGTGCAAGCATTTATCAATTGCTCATGTCGTGTGTTTCTTCATAGACTCTCTTCAGTCATATGCACATTCTACATCTTCTGTAAATCTCAGTATGTATACATGTATACATTTATTGCTTATTAAGTTGTGTTGTAATTTACAGTTTGCTAAAATTTGAGCAGAATACATGTATTATATGTGATTACCAGTATGTGTTTGTTCATTACATTCCTCATACATGTTATATCTCTATGAAGCAACACATCGGCTATTGTATGGAGCTGTTTTGAATGTTCATGTGTTCACTACCATATTAGACCTAATATTTATTATTGTATACTATACAATGTACATTATTGTTCACTGCCAATGACAATATTGATTGTTCACTTCATTGTCAATTACAAAGAATAAACTATTAAACTATCGTTTGGTATATGGTTTGAACATAATACATGTACACACATGGTTTATTGTGGTGTTTGAAACTGAAATTACAACAAAGGTTTTTGCTTCTCCAACAGACAAGTTTTACAGCAGATTACCCAAATGCAACTCGGTATCAATAATGAAATTCCCTTCATTCATGCAGTAGACCACGAATCTCATTTATAACAGAATCTGATTTATAACCACGAATCTGATTTATAACAAATGAATTATTATTTTATTACTAATGTATAGTACCAAATCTGAAATGTGTTTTAAATGTGTTTCAAACTAATTAGAATATTACGGTATGAAATTTCCCTGTGGTTTTCACGAAATTTTCTTTAACTTTAATGTTTCTGGATTATACTAGCAATTCGAGGATATCTGGATATATCGTAAAGAAATTAATAGTTAACATGAGTGTTTTATAAAAGAAACACAGTTCTGGAGCTGGCTTCAAAGACTGGTTAGTCCGTGAAGTTGAATTCCCTATCCATTTGTTTCCTCAGAAAGGGCACAGTACTAGTATATTCTTGAAACGTCATTACACTTATCCAGATACACATATATTTACAGGTACTTGTAGATTATGCATATATTACATATGCATGTAGCATGTAGATTTATATAGTTACTGAGAGGAAACCCATACATCCGGGGTCCAAATCATTTAATGAACTTTGACCAGGCCTATGGCAACGCTTTTATCCTTAGTCGTCTTCGAAGCTCCTTAGATTGTATCGAAATTCATTCACCAGAGATTGAAATGGATGTGTTTCACAAACATGAGTCGGGTTTTATTTTTTTGTAATTTTTGGGAACAAATGTATATAATTTTTGTATTTTTTCACTAATGGTAGAGATAGCTTTCAAGACGTGTACTAGTAGTGCCCAGAAGCTGTGATGTCTAGTTTATAGATCTCAAAATGACACCAATTATCTTTTCTTTCGATATCTAGAATCGTTTCACATCGCTCCGAATTTGTTAAATTGATTTAAAGTGAAAATAAAAATTTGGGAGTGGACATAGTGCTCTTTGTAAATTGAGGGTACAGTCTATGACCTGATGACTCTATTTGGCAGCTTTGGACTGTATCAAAGTTATGTTAAAAATGATTTTTCATGGAAAATAGTAGTTCTGAACAAATTTAACTTGACTTAACTTGAAATACTTTCAGCGTAAAACTATGATCAAAAGCAAGCATTCAACCAAACATTAACACATATTTTTACGAAATTTAATGTGGCGATTTTGCCCAAAGATCGCGACAGGAGTTTCATTGTTAACGCTATTCTTGTTTTGGCTGCTCCATATTCGAAGCACGTGCGTTGCATAGCAAAGCTCTAATCCTCACGCTCCACTGTACTGTAACAATGGTCTTACGTCATCCCATGTCTCTCGTGCTTGGTGGCATAAATACTACCAAGCCGCTTTGTATGTTTGGAGTTGTCTCAGAGCTAGCAAAGCGAGAGGACGTGGGTGAGCTCGGCCATGAGCTCCACGTCCCTTTCGTCTGGCTAGAAGTGGGCCGTAAGGCCACGGGGACGATTTCCAATTGGGGGCCCAGGAGTGGGACCGTGCTGATACGAGGCTCGTCCCTGTGATTACCGGTCTATCGCCCTGGGATGGTGCGACACAGGCTCTGGCAGACCGTTGTGCTGTCCGGGGTTCTATCCCCGTGACAGTACCGTCGGCGAGGCCGGCCAGCAACATGCCCATGTGCGCGATTTCTGTGGTGCCGCTCCCATGGCATCTCAGGTTCCGCATACGGCTACATTACCATAACTGATGTATAATGTATTTTGTGTGTGTATGATGTGTTATGATGTGATGTATGACGGCCAGATTAGTCCGGACGAACTGTTACCTGGTTGTAGTTCTAGTAATCACGACGCCCGACGTGACCGTGCCTCAGCACGTGGGCACTTGCGCCCTAGGTAGCGGGCGCCGAACGTTACAGTTAGTTTGATTACATGTACATATTAGACAGAGCACGTCTTTCTGCGATTGGGAGCACTGGCGTAGGGGGGGGGGGGGAGTTATGTGGACAGCTCTGGGGGCCGGAGCCTCATTTTATTTATTGACAGAGAGGGGGCAGGGGGCAGGGGGCTCGAGTATGTTTGGGCCCCCAAAGATTTTTGCATTATTTTCTTGGCGTCAAACCACAGATCAGCCAATACAGCTCCAAAAACATTATATATAACTTCCATTTCCAAATAATTTTGGAGAAGTAAATGAAAAATCACATGTCTCAGAAACCCAGGGACTATCATGCGTAGGCCTAATGGATCTACTGAGAAAATCATTATGGTTAACAAGAATAATCGTCGCAATTCATTGAATAAATTCTTTAAAAAAAATTCTTCTACGATTCTATGTGAAAATATATTTGTTTTTGCTTGGGGTCACATTGTGCTTAATTGTAACCTATACTCTGATTTTTCTAACTCGTTTACACCGTTTTTTGCCGATATTTTTGCGATGTTTAATGGTATCGTATTGTAACTTGGCATACTTCACCTGGAGACCAAACGGCATTTTTCTGCAAACTTTCAGACATCTGCTCATAGAACGATGAGAGTTAGCAATCTACTGCAATGATAAATTTTCCCTGAAATCCTGTCGTTTGCATGTCAACAAATATTGTTTTCCTTTGGCACGTGCTGGGCGATTCTGTTTGGATAATTTGCATAGGGGCGAAAGTTAGGATTCGGGACCGCCCACGCAGGTAAACTGATTCGAAATGACTCGCACGTGCAGGAACCTTGACGACCACTGACAACCCGATCCCCCTATTATGACTATTTGAACTTGTCCATTTGGATTCCGTCATCGGCTGTCGAGAACCAAGCAATATGTCGGCACCCATGGTTCAAGCAAATCCTCGCTTAAATAAAACTTTTGCATTTTGAAAGAAACAGATAGCGTTCCGGAAGGCAGGTTTGTGTGAATTAATTGCCGTTTGTACCACAGATATGCAATATTCAGTTGAATAGTTCGCTCCAAGTTAGTTGACTGAACTAAAGGCAAAAAACGGTGTAAACGAGTTTTAAAAAATCAGAGTATAATGGGGCAAACATTGTTGACTATTTTTACCGCGATATCGATACAATGTATATTTTTGATGTGACAATCAAACTCAAGAACATACCATACAGTTTTCGACTATCGGTACAACTGTGGTTGGGTTTTTTTTTTCTCGAATAAACAAGATTCATACCAGATCTACCCAATCATACACAAAATGTAGTTGTTGTAATTGAAAAAATTGAATTCACCACAACTTTATAACATCTAGATCTATTTGGTACCTTTAATTTTTCAAAACGAGCTTCCAATTCCGCATCCCTGCATTGCCCTGCATGGCATTGCGTGCCATGGCATACAGTAGCATAGCTTAATCATAATGCCCATTCACTCACTCATTCACTAGGCTAGGCCTGTTCGTTTGGGCCATTCTTTTCAATCTGTATATTCTAGAAGTGCATTTCCTTGTTCGATTGGCATTGTAATGTCCTTCCAGAATTGACAGATTAGTATTTTGCTATTCTATATTTTCACTCATTAGCCCTGTTCGTTTGGGGCTATTGAGTATTCTGAACATTACATTCTGGAATGGATGCGCATGCATATTTCAACCAGAATCGTCTTCCAATTGAACATAATCGCGAAATCTTGAACTGTTTTGCTAATTCCAGAATTACGATTCTGCTCATTCCGCTTTAGCCATAGATATGACTATTTATTTGGTACTGTCATCCCTTCGGGCAGACCAAATATAGTCATAAATGCTTTCGACCCTGACAGTTCTGACTAAAATTGCGGCGGCTCCAGCATCTACAAAACACTTGACAAAACATACCTCGATTTTTCGCCAGAAAGTCCATTCATTTCTGAGCAAAACGACACTATCATTGTGTCGATCACTCGGACGGATTGCCAACAATAAATTTATTTCTACAGCGTCATAAGAAAGTCTACTGGCCGCCTTCTGGCAAGCAGAAATGGCCATTCACTGTTACGTACAGCATCGATTTTACGATGATCAAACTCCATTTTGCTGTCCGCGCATGTCCGGGAGCCATTTTTGTCATCGAAAACAGTGGTGAAATCGATGCTGTACATAACAGTGAGTGGCCATTTCCCCCGAACAAAGTTCAATGGATGCTATGGATTTTAGTCTGTCGTGTTCGACGTACAGATTTTCTTGTGAGCACTCTACAGGTTGCAAATCTGAACCCATTCTGAAAATGTTTTATATGGACATGTCTTATGGTAAGATTAGTGACATTAGTGATTACCGGTAGTGCCAATTACCCGGTAGTGACACATTTTGTGATGAAATCAGCTTTTTTTTAACACACATGGCTTATGAACGCTCTAGGGGCGGTAATTTTATGGGCAGCACTGAGATATTTGACAGTCATGTTAAGCAATGCTGAGCCACGAAACCTGTTGTTTTTCAGAAAGATTGAATAAATTAGTTAAGTTGATGAGTTAAAACAATGTGAAATATGCCGTTTGAGGTCTGTGATCATTCCTTTGGGTTACAATTTGAAAACAATATCACACTGAATGTGTTTGTATACAGTTGATGATTTTGTGCGAAATAGATTACAATTACTGAAAAAGTTAAAAGGAATTTCACTAGTTAAATTTATTATCGCCCACTATAAAAATAGTTAAGGTGAGAAATATTTATTATTGGACTAACAAGACCAAGCTTATGTCTGGTATATTTTACCTGTACTAATAATATGGATTAGTAAATATCGTTAACTTATTACAACAGTTGAAAAATATTCATTATCAGCGAACGTAGATATAGAAATCACTTGTAATGTTGGGAATTGGATTTCATATTCCAATCTTGTGATAAGCTTCTGTGGAAATATTTAGTAAGAAATAAGTTAACAAATATTTAAGTTGTTAAGAGTATTACTGCGTGGAATAAAAATAGTTAAGGCCCGACAGTAATGATATTTTAAATCTGAATTAACATATTTTGGACAACAGGGATGATAGGGTGTCAGGGGGATACACCCACGTGGTCATCGGCAACCAGAAAGTGTCTAGTTTTTAGTACTGCTCCACAGCTGAAACTTTATTTACTGTTCAAAATTTCAATATAGGGTCCTTGGAGAGATTTTTTTTGTGCTTGCCAATGTTGACCCATTCCATCATGATCATCATGGACATCCATGATAATCCTGGGTTTGCATTTAGAATAACGTGTGTGATCTGAGACACACGGCTATGATTGGTTAAGAACTGGTCACAACACTGATTAGTGGAGTCAGTATTTCTCCAAAGTAACACTTTACCCTACATGTGCTCCTGCTTCTGATATTTCATTGACTTCACGTAGTTGCTAATTCTCTCCCATAAACAACTGATCAAGACTGATGGTACCCGTATATGATTGGCTGGCACATTTCTTTCAATTGTAGAAATCCGAAATGCCCTTATGGTTTTGTCAGAATTTTTTTTTTTTTTTTTTTTTTTTCACTTTTCGGTTTCCGGACGATAACTAAAGAACGCCTTTACGAATCTTCGAGAAATTTTCACAAGTTATCACATATATTACATAGATGAACCCTATTGTTTTGGAGCCGGCTCCGAGGTCCGGTTAGTCCGTGAGGATGAATTTTGTGTCAAATGGTTTCCGGATGATAACTCGAAAAGTACTTGTGCTACCATTCTGAAACTTTACATATATGTTGATATAGTGTCTCAGAGGAGCCCTATCGATTACGGGGTCAATCCCTCGAACGACCTTTGACCCAGGGGCCAAAAACAATTTTGATGAGTCATCCTTGTGGCTCATTGCATATCTCGGAAACGGTGCGTCGTAGAGCGAAACGGACGTTATTTTCGGACTCGTCACCCTAGACAAACATGTCTAAGGGGTATTATGGATGAACTTTGACCTTGACTCGAAATTTTTTTGCCGAGTCGGCATTTTTCGTTTTCTTCAATATCTCGGAAACGGTGTGTCGTAGAGCGAAAAGGACGTTATTTTCGGACTTGTCGACCTAGACAAACATGTCTTATGGATGAACTTTGACCTTGACCCAAATTTTTTTCGCCGAGTCGGCATTTTTCGTTTTCATCGATGTCTCGGAAACGGTGCGTCGTAGAGCGAAACGGACGTCATTTTCGGACTCGTCGACCTAGACAAACATGTCTTAAGGGTATTAGGGATGCCCTTTGACCTTGACCTTGAATTTTTCTGCTGAGTCTGCATTTTTCGTTTTCATCGATATCTCGGAAACGGTGCGTCGTAGAGCGAATCGGACGTTATTTTCGGACTCGTCACCCTAGACAAACATGTCTTAAGGGTATTATGGATAAACTTTGACCTTGACCCAAATTTTTTTCGCCGAGTCGGCATTTTAGGTTACCGGACCTTTGGTCCGATAACCTATTGGCATGGCGTTGCGTCCGTCGTCCGTCCGTCCGTCCGTCCGTCCGTCCGTCCGTCCGTCCGTCCGGCGTTAACATTTTTATCTTTAAAGTTAACGATCGAATCTTTCTGAAATTTTGCACAAAAATGCCTAAAAATATTTTGAGAAGGAGGTATTTTTTTGTTTTTTGATTTTCGCATTTTTTTCAAAATGGCGGCCGTTTTTGTCGAAAAACGCTCAATTTTGGACTTTGACGGCCATTTTCTCAAAAACTGTCTGATCAGTTTTGAGTTTTTGGTTTCAAAAGATTCCCCTCATATACCTCTGTGATATGTATAAGTTTGGTTGCCCTAAATCTGCCGGTTTTCGTGTGGCGGCCATTTTGAATTTTTGGCGGGTCGGCGAAAAAAATTTTTTTCGCCCCAGATCGCATTACTATCCATTTTGGGCCATTTCTAGAGCAAAAAAAAATTTTCACCCTTTGAAAAAAATTTTGGACTTAGAAAATTTTCGGCACTTTTTCCCTTCATAATGGGAGCTGTCCGGACTGTACTCATAGAACGCTTGAAGATAGAGCTTAGAAATTGGCACTTTCAAATGGGAAGTCATATATGGCGACTTGTGTGGTGACCTTGAATTTGACCTTGGATGACCTTGAAAGGTCAATACAGCCATTTTTGGTTCGAAAAACGCTCAAATTTGCACCTGGTCTGTATTTTCTCAAAAACTGTCTGATCAGTTTTGTACGGAAGCGTAGAAGGGCCACCCAGGAAATTATTTTTAGGTTACCGGACCTATGGTCCGATAACCTATTGGCATGGCGTTGCGTCCGTCGTCCGTCGTCGTCGTCGTCGTCGTCCGTCGTCGTCGTCGTCCACATTTTTATCTTTTTTGTTTACGGGCGAATTCCTCTGAAATTTTGCACAAAAATACTTGAAAATAATTCAAGAAGGAGGTATTTTTTAGTTTTTTGATTTTCGCATTTTTTTCGAAATGGCGGCCGTTTTCGACGAAAAATGCCTGATTTTGGACTTTGGCTGCCATTTTCTCAAAATCTGTTCAGTAACTTTTTTTCTTTTTGATACATAACACTCCTCATATGTACTTCTATGATGTCTATAAATTTCGTTGCGCTTGAATCGCTCGAAGTGGGCCATTTTGGGCCCAAACTCGGCCCAGATGGGACTTTCCCATGTTAAATTCTCCTATGCTTTATAATGGGACACATTATGCCTAATATCTCACTTAATATTGAGATTAGAGACTAGGAATCAATTGTGGACACATAGGAAATGATATATGCTGAATATTCTCGTGACCTTGAATTTGACCTCTGACCTCAGTTTCAAGGTCAGAGCACAAAATGGCTTATATCTCGCTTATTATCGACTCTACAGCTTAGGAATCAATTGTGGACATATAGGAAATGATATATGCTGAATATTCTCGTGACCTTGAATTTGACCTCTGACCTCAGTTTCAAGGTCAGAGCACAAAATGGCTTATATCTCGCTTATTATCGACTCTACAGCTTAGGAATCAATTGTGGACATATAGGAAATGATATATGCTGAATATTCTGATGACCTTGAATTTGACCTTCGACCTCATTTTCAAGGTCACAGGACAAAATGGCTAATATCTCGCTTGTTATCGACTTTACAGCTTAGTAATCAATTATGAACATATAGGAAATGATATATGCAGATTATTGTCATGACCTTGAATTTGACCTTTGACCTCATTTTCAAGGTAACAGGACAAAATGGCTGATATCTTACTTATTATCGATTTTACAGCTTAGGAATCAATTGTGGACATATAGGAAATGATATATGCTGAATATTCTCGTGACCTTGAATTTGACCTCTGACCTCATTTTCCAAGGTCCAAGGCTCATACATATTGGCTCATATGTATGGCTTGGGAATCAATTGTGGACATCATATAGAAAATGATATACAATGAATATTTTGATGACCTTGAATTTGACTTTTGCCCCTTCATTTTCAAGGCCACAGCACAAAATTGCTTATATCTCTCTGATTATTGAATTTACAGCTTAGCAATCAACTGTGGACATGATATATGCTTAATGTTATATATGCTGAATATTCTTTTGACCTTGAATTCAACCAGTGACCTGGCTAACTTCTAAAATATTAAACATTGTCCGGTAACCTATCTTTGGCCCTTGGCCTAATTTTTTAATTTGGTGCCAGTCACTAGTTAGTATCTATTGAATTGATGGTTGTTATCGTCCACTATCGTTGATATGAACACTGAGAGATAAAAATTGCATAGTCAGCCGTTATATTGGGACAGAAATTGATTTTTGCTGGCCTGTGCTATGTGGACTGCCGTTGGTTCATTCAGTCAGAATTGTATTGCTGGTTGGCAACACCCTGGACCCTGCCTCCCCCCCCCCCCCAACCCAACACATACTAGTATACCATACCGTGGTAGTCTTTGTCCTCAAACCTGTAGTTGGCTGGATACCAAATGATATATATCTCCTTACATTGCCTGATGCCTGTAATGAAAGCGGATCTCTGTTTACATAAAGGTCTGGTATTTAACTAACTCGTAGCCTTCAGCTTGCCAATTTCGGCCTGAAACCGCAATTTGAAGTGAGTGTGTTATAAGGTGTATATTTCAGAGGTTTGTTGTTTGATAGATGTATGAAACATTTAAGTTGATAGATTACTGTTTTTGTTTTCTAATGGGCCTAGAGAAGGTTCAGTAATTGAATTTTGGTATTACAATATACTGTACTTACTGTAAACTCAATAAAAAAAACTTTATTTTTTGCTTATGTTCTGAAAATAGTTCAAAATGAAGAAATTTAGATACTAGTACTTACGTTAACACATATATATATATGTACATATGACATTCAGCGTAGACTGCAATCCTATATATTATATATTCAGCATGACAAAGCATACATGTCAGCTGACCGTGAGTTATAGCCAATATCAACTGGGAAGTATTAAAGAGAATTAAAGGGTGCAAATAAATCCCCAAAGAAAAAATAACTACATGAACATGTACAAGTTTCAATATATGTTCATGAATACAACGTGTGTGTAATCAGACTAATTTTGTGCATCATTTTTAGGTTACCGGACCTTTGGTCCGATAACCTATTGGCATGGCGTTGCGTCCGTCGTCCGTCCGTCCGTCCGTCCGGGCGGACGAGAGTATGGTTGTGTGACTAGAAAAGGCACACAACCATAAGTTGTGAGGAAATTTCTTCTTGTGTGCCTATTTTGGGGAGTTGTGTGCCTATTTTAGATAGGAAATTTAACATGTAAAAGGCACACAAGAAGGTCTCGTCCGCACGTCCGTCCGTCCGTCCGTCCGTCCGTCCGGCGTTAACATTTTTATCTTTAAAGTTAACGATCGAATCTTTCTGAAATTTTGCAGAAAAATGCCTAAAAATATTTTGAGAAGGAGGTATTTTTTTGTTTTTTGATTTTCGCATTTTTTTCAAAATGGCGGCCGTTTTTGTCGAAAAACGCTCAATTTTGGACTTTGACGGCCATTTTCTCAAAAACTGTCTGATCAGTTTTGAGTTTTTGGTTCCAAAAGATTCCCCTCATATACCTCTGTGATATGTATAAGTTTGGTTGCCCTAAATTCGCCGGTTTCCGTGTGGCAGCCATTTTGAATTTTTGGCGGGTCGGCGAAAAAATTTTTTTTCGCCCCAAATCGCATTACTATCCATTTTGGGCCATTTCTAGGCAAAAAAAAATTTTCACCCTTTGAAAAAAATTTTGGACTTAGAAAATTTTCGGCACTTTTTTCCTTCATAATGGGAGCTGTCCAGACTGTACTCATAGAACGCTTGAAGATAGAGCTTAGAAATTGGCACTTTCAAATGGGAAGTCATATATGGCGACTTGTGTGGTGACCTTGAATTTGACCTTGGATGACCTTGAAAGGTCAGAACAGCTATTTTTGGGTCGAAAAATGCTCAAATTTACACCTGGTCTATATTTTCTCGGAAACTGTCTGATCAGTTTTGAGATTTCTGTTTGAAAAGATTCCTCTTATATACCTCTGTGACGTGTATAAGTTTGGTTGCCCTAAATTCGCTGGTCTACGTGTGGCGGCCATTTTGAATTTTTGGCGGGTCGGCGAAAAAATTTTTTTTCGCCCCAAATCGCATTACTATCCATTCTGGGCCATTTCTAGAGCAGAAAAAAATTTTCACCCTTTGAAAAAAATTTTGGACTTATAAAATTTTCGGTACTTTTTTCCTTCATAATGGGAGCTGTCCGGACTGTACTCATAGAACGCTTGAAGATAGAGCTTAGAAATTGGCACTTTCAAATGGGAAGTCATATATGGCAACTTGTGTGGTGACCTTGAATTTGACCTTTGATGACCTTGAAAGGTCAAAACAGCCATTTTGGGGTAAAAAAATGCCCAGATTTGCTTCTATAGATTAAATGCTTGCAGATAGAGTTCATGTTTGCAGTGTGAACATATAGGAAGACATATATGGCACAACTAATGATGACCTTGAACTTGACATCAGATGACCTTGAGTGCCAAATGTCTGACTCGGAATGTGTATATTGACCTGAGTGGCCTAAACGATTCCACCCAGATATATCTTTGTATTATGAACATATAGAATATCAAATACCGCACACATACATGTATAATATAATGTAATGGTGACATCGAAGTTCACACGGATGACCTTGATTGGTAAATCTCAAGGTCTGTTACCTGCCTAATATAATGTAATGGTGACATCGAAGTTCACACGGATGACCTTGATTGGTAAATCTCAAGGTCTGTTACCTGCCTATGCTGCCATGGCCAAACCAAAATTGTCCGGTAACCTATCTTAGCCTTTGGGCTAATTTTTTTAAATTCCCGACTTAGTAACTCGATAATATCGACTTAGTATCTCGATAATATCGACTTAGTATCTCGATAATATCGACTTAAGAGTGGATCAGACACAGGAAGATTTATTTTTTTCAAATTCCCGAGTTAGTAAGTCGATAATATCGAGTTAGTATCTCGATAATATCGAGTTAGTAAGTCGATAAAATCGAGTTAGTAAGTCGATAATATCGAGTTAGTATCTCGATAATATCGAGTTAGTAAGTCGATAATATCGAGTTAGTATCTCGATAATGTCGACTTAGTAACTCGATAATATCGAGTTAGTATCTCGATAATATCGACTTACTAACTCGATAATATCGACTTAGTATCTCGACTTAAATCACAGCACATGATGTATAGTCTGCTTGTGCAAATACATAATGAGAAAACAAATAAACATTACTGATTTTCTATGAGGGTCAAATACTGTTAGAACTCTATTATGTAATTAATGTAATTGATATTTACATCAGAGGGGAAAGTTTTCATTTTAGATATCATTTATTTCAATGTTCACACGTGGACATATACGCCATGTGACACAGTCGTTAATGGTTACCCACGTACATTATACATACATGTACACATGGGCCGGACAACCCTAAAATATTAAGTCGATATTATCGAGTTACTAAGTCGATATTATCGAGTTACTAACTCGATATTATCGAGATACTAAGTCGATATTATCGAGTTACTAACTCGGGAATTTAAAAAAAATAAATCTTCCTGTGCCTGTTCCACACTAAGTCGATATTATCGAGATACTAACTCGATATTATCGAGATACTAAGTCGATATTATCGAGTTACTAACTCGGGAATTTAAAAAAAATAAATCTCCTTCCTGTGCCCGTTCCACACTAAGTCGATATTATCGAGATACTAAGTCGATATTATCGAGTTACTAAGTCGGGAATTTAAAAAAAATAATTTTCCTGGGTGGCCCTTCTACGCTTCCGTAGTTTTGAGATTTTTGCTTAAAAAGATTCCTCTTATATACCTCTGTGACGTGTATAAGTTTTGTTGCCCTTGAATCGCCGATCTCAGTGTGGCGGCCATTTTGAATTTTTGACGAGTCGGCGAAAAAAAATTTTTTCGCCCCAAATAACATTACTATCCATTTTGAGCCATTTCTAGGCAAAAAAAAATTTTCACCCTTTGAAAAAAATTTTGGACTTAGAAAATTTTCGGCACTTTTTTCCTTCATAATGGGAGCTGTCCGGACTGTACTCATAGAACGCTTGAAGATAGAGCTTAGAAATTGGCACTTTCAAATGGGAAGTCATATATGGCGACTTGTGTGGTGACTTTGAATTTGACCTTCGATGACCTTGAAAGGTCAAAACAGCCATTTTGGGGTCAAAAAATGCCCAGATTTGCCTTTGTAGATGAAATGCTTGCAGATAGAGCTCATGTTTGCATTATGAACATATAGGAAGACATATATGGCACAACTAATGATGACCTTGAACTTGACGTCAGATGACCTTGAGTGCCAAATGTCTGACTTGGAATGTGTAAATTGACCTAGGCGGCCTAAACGATTCCACCCAACATATAGAATATCAAATGCCGCACACATACATGTAATGGTTACATCGAAGTTCATATGGATGACCTTGATTGGTAAATCCCAAGGTCATATGTTTACACTGCGAACCTTGATTGGTAAATCTCAAGGTCTGTTACCTGCCAATGCTGCCATGGCCAAACCAAAATTGTCCGGTAACCTATCTTAGCCTTTGGGCTAATTTTTCGTTTTCATCGATATCTCGGAAACGGTGCGTCGTAGAGCGAAACGGATGTTATTTTCGGACTCCTCGACCTAGACAAACATGTCTTAGGGGTATTATGGATGAACTTTGACCTTGACCAAAATTTTTTTCGCCGAGTCGGCCTTTTTCGTTTTCGTCGATATCTCGGAAACGTTGCGTCGTAGAGCGAAACGGATGTTATTTTCGGACTCGTCACCCTAGACAAACATGTCTAAAGGGTATTATGGATGAACTTTGACCTTGACCCGAAATTTTTTAGCCTAGTCGGCATTTTTCGTTTTCTTCAATATCTCGGAAATTGTGCGTTGTAGAGCGAAACGGACGTCATTTTCGGGCTCGTCCACCTAGACAACCATGTCTTAAGGTTATTAGGGATGACCTTTGACCTTGACCTTGAATTTTTCTGCCGAGTCGGCATTTTTCATTTTCGTCGATATCTCCGAAACGGTGCGTCGAAGAGCGAAACGGACGTTATTTTCGGACTCGTGACACTAGGCAAACATGTCTTAGGGGTAGCATGGATGAACTTTGACCTTGACTTGAAATTTTTTTGCTGAGTCGGCATTTTTCGTTTTCTTCGATATCTCGGAAACGGTTTGTCGTAGAGCGAAACGGACATTATTTTCGGACTCGTGACACAACTCGTGGGTAAACTTGATCCGTCGTCTTGGATTGAAATGGATGTATCTACATAATCATTTTGGTTGCAGAGTTGTCAGTAATTAAAAGTTCACCTGTGATTGTGTTGTGTATCGAAATGCCCCAAGGCCTCTAGGCCTTTACGTCTAGTTTGATTTTGAATCTGTACGTTTCATTCCAGTGAACTGACCATAGAACACTTAAATAAGATGTGTTTTTTTTTCTTTTTTAGAGAATATAGTAAGACGTTGAAGAACATGTGTGAGGATAAAATGGCTTCAATTACACCTCCAAATTGTACAAATGCATGCAGGAGGGTTCATCAATCAGCTTAGCTATGGCAAGCACTCCTATACCTGTGTCCACACTGAGCAATGAGGAGCTCTTCAGGCTGAGCAAAGATGAATTGTTGCAGTTGTTGCGTACAACTGACAAAGAACGAATGTCTGTCATGAAAGAACATGCCCAATTAATGAAGGATTTCAACCAGAGGATGCAAGTGCATCTTGTGGAGATTCGCAGTCTGAAAGAAGTCAATCAAAGACTGCAAGGTGATAACCAGGAACTCCAGGGCTTGTGTTGTTTTCTTGACGATGAGAGGAAAAAGGAAAGACAGTTGGCCAAAGAGTGGCAGCGATTTGGGAGGTACACATCAGGTGTTATGAAAAGTGAAGTCGACACTTCCCAGCAAAAGTTGAATGAACTTGAGTTACGTCAGGAAGAATTACTGAAAGAAAATGATGAGCTGAAATTGTTGTGTCTGAACCTTGAGCAGGAGAGACTGGAGTCTACGGTAGATCGTGACCAGGGAGATGGCAGCAGCAACTCAAGTAGTACTGCAGATAAACAGGTCAATCATGATGATAGCCTTCTTACACCACCACCAAGTCAAAGACCCACAAGAGAACACTTTTTCCAAGGAGAGCCAATCAACAGACATTTCTCAAAAGAACATGGTATGCATCAGACAACATTATTTGGCTGTATCTAGTCTTGTGATATTGTTTTTCCAATATGTTCCTGTAATGAAAGACGTGAGGAAATGTATTGGTTGAAAGGCCATGTTCACAGTAAGAGCCTCAAGATCTATAGCTTCTTGACTTGTTTTACAGAACAAAATATGCAATATATCAGGCAACTGGAGGAAAGAATTCTCAGATATGAAGAGGAAAAGAAACTCAAACTACAGGTATTTTGATGTTCAGGGTTCATATGGTCTACCGGTATATGCTATGTTTTTGCTGGTCATTTGTTCACAAATTAGATATAAATTGATTCAATCATCTGTAAATCGAAAATGTAGCCCCTAAGATTTTCACCAGTGTTAAAAATTATGTTTTGCATAGTGTAATTTGAATGATGCAAATGCATTTAGAAAAAAAAGTTTCGTATACATAGTATTGACTCTACTTTTTTTTTGATACAGCGACAAAGCCGAGAGAGATCAAAGAGTCCTGGAAGAAGTGAAGGGAGGAGATATTTTGTTTCACCCGATCTGCCAAATCATGGTGTGGTGAGTATGCTGAGTAGAACTGCACTTGTTCAGAAGAATATTGCAGTGAGAATAGAAGCTAGAAACATGAGAAATAGAGAATAGAAGCTTAAATAGAGAATAGAAACTGTATCCCAGGCTTGTTTCTGGCTGATATCTTGGCAGCAGATGATAGTAAAAGTAAAATCATGAATAAAACATAAATGGGCTAAAAAAAAAAGTGCATACAATTTGATGCAAACAAGTACATGCAATACATGTATATGCTACAAGATACAAACCACAGACACTTTAATTGTGATGGACATCTTTGACAGGTATCAGCAACAATGCGGGAGAGAAGCTGTTCGCCTGGAGGACACACAGCCACCAATCCACACAGAATACCTGAGCCAGTTAAGGTATTGCTACAGTCAGTGCACAGTAATAATCACTCACTTATTGTATCCCCCAAATGAAGTTAGGGGAAACTATGGATTTGCCTCCGTCACACCGCCGCTGCATCTCCATACAGGATATACGCTGCATACATGATTTCTTGTGAACGCTGTACAGGTGGCAATTCTGAACTGATTCTGATATGTATAGGGTGTCTTATGGTAAGGGCACGACACTTGACGATTTTGGGTGCCATAGCAACCAAATTGGTCATTTGCTGACACATTTTGCACCTTAATTGCAATGGCACTGGGTTCTCGTTCAGAATAGAGAACAGATGTTTTTGGTATAAGCAGGACAATATCACTGGATAAATTAATATTAGTTTTAATAGCTAGGTCTATTATTGACCACAATGAAACTAGTTGAGACGAGACATGCATTGTTGTGGTCAGCAAGGTAAAGGTTCTGTCCAGTAGAGATTTTATGGCTGTAGTAACATTGATATTGCTGAATTAGTTAACATTAATTTTGCTAGATAGATCTAGTACTGATCAAAATGAAAATAGTTAAGACCAAAAAAGCATTAATTATTGGGCTCAAAAAGATCGAAAGTTCTGTTCAGAAGAGGTTTTGCCTTTTAACATTGATAATACTGAACTATCTTTGGGACCACAGGGATAATAGGGCTTTGCGGGTACACCCCAGCAGTCGTCAGCGACCGGAGAACATCTAGTTGACTTGTGATAAAATAAACCATCTAACTAGACATCGGAAACTGTACCTATATAATCATGACAATTGTAACTTTGCTCAATCTGTGTTTCATGCAAAGCCCTTAGACATAAAGAGTCGAGGTGATCACCCACATCATCCGGCTGCAGGGCTAGGATCTATTCATGCACCCATGAATGGTCCACTCCCAGCTGAACTCATCCGTGACGGGTGCAGTATTAGTCTTGTATGATGTAAGTTTGTCAGGGAAGAAGTGTGAGTCCATGCATTTATAATATGTGAGTTTTCAAAAACATGCAATGTCAAATACAAGTGTTGTTATCCAGGTATTTTTGCTGGCGAAAAATAGTGTGTTTTTGAATAGTAATCTCACAGATTTATATTACTGATAATTATTCGGAATTAATGTAACCATGATTTAATACTATGCTTTCAGGTTCCTTACAAGCTAGGAGTATTACAGTTTCTCGTGGAGCAAGTGTGCTCTGTGCCTCATGCAATTCATCTTTTGTGTATCATGGAATTTCAATCTCATGAAATTTTACACTCTAGTAGCAAAGATGAACCTATTGTTGTACATGACATTGTGGAAAGCTATGTAAATCAGTGCCTATGAAACAATTCTTCATTTATTGTAGTGTATCCTCTTGTTGAGTATCTCACATTCCATTTTGGTGAAATAGGATGTATTTCTGAGTCTTTGATGTGAAAAACTATCATATCATTTGACGAAATGATTGTTGAATAGACAAGATTTTTGACTGTACAGTGTTTGAACAACTTGTTCATTGAAATAGACTCCAATATTGTACAAATCCTAGTTGTAGTGTATCGGAAGTTGTGACCGGACTGCATGTTAATGCAGTGTACATGCATAATCTATACTGGTGTTCTCAGCAAGAGTTCGGTCCTTGTGGAAGATAGATGGTATTCAAGTTTACATGTATATTCATATACTAATATACATATATATATCTAATACACACCATTAGTCTTGAAGATGGTAACCGTCATTTATACGTTCCAGTGTTATTGCTGATCGATATATTTATATACATGTGGACAATCTAACAGATTCTCACATTTGAGTTTGTAACATTTGCTATACTTGTATACTATTAGGAATTCATTGGTTTGTTTGATTTTGTTCATATGAATATTGTTTATGTGTGATTGAACAATTCTGAGTTGTACTGTGACTACACTCCCAATGTGCACTCGTTGTTGAACAATTTGTAGACAGATACTTGTAGGAACTCAAGCTTATGTACCACGGTACTAGTACTCTCTGAAAAAAAATGAGCTTATATCTCAGTACATGTATCACAAATGATTATCAGTAATTGAAAGTTAAAGATTGCTAAATCGTGTAAAAATTGTCACGCAACACTAGAATATTTTGTTTGTCAGTTCTCTCAATTTTAATACATCTACCGTAATAGAAGAGCAGCGCTCCAATGCAAGACTCAACATTAGCATGTGTGAGAATTAGGTCGAATTTAAAACATTTTTGGGGAAATCATTAATATAATACCTATACAGTGTTAATGTATTAACTTGGTAAAACAATAGCCTAGATAATGATGTTTGAAATGATATATGACCACATTATAAGCAATTAAGAACGAGTGGAGAATATGACCCCTTCTTCGAAATAGGGGTTGTCTTCTATGAGGGCACAAGATTCTATGAGGACCAATACGATCCATGTGTAGTGGTTTGAAAATCATTCCGTAAGTTCAAAGCCAATCATATTTACATGTGTATGCCATTTATTCACACCAAAATCTATTTATAGTTTATTGCGATTATGTGTTGGGTGATGAGGTAGGACTGCATTGCTTATATACACCTGTATCTGCTACATGTTTGAATGAGCTTCAAACTTAACAATACCTAGCACATTGAGCATTTATTTCATGATCATCCCAAATTGTGAAGTTACTGCAGCTTTCAGTGGGAAATACTCGCCTGTACACGGTGATCTATGTAATCCCGGTCACGACCTTCGAGCTGCGACATGCGAGCTATAAACTGGGACCTAGGACAATGCACCTGACGCAACATAAATGATGTCGTATATATGACTTCTTCCATAGTAAACCATGGTTCAATTCGGAAAATGTACATACCAAGTATTCAAGTTGCATTTTGTTTCACGCATATCACAGTTTGTAACGTGAGCTCCCATGTCACAGTTTATAGCTCGCAGGTCACATATCCATACCAGTTTATTGCTCGTAGGTCGCAGCTCGCATGTCGTGACTGGGATTCCATAGAGATCTCCATCAGTAGGCACATATAAGAACAGAACTGTACAGCCGTTTATATGTTCGTGATATACTGTAAACGTATAAAATTTCGCGTGTATCAATGTTCGCGTTTTCAACATCTCAACATGTTCGCATGGATTTAAGTTCGTGTTGGGTGTGGGATCAGGTATTTTAAATTGGTGAGTAATTGTACCAATTTAATACACATGGCCCAAATATTATTGATCATAGATGTATGTTTGCCATAAACTGCAAATGATTAGTAGTACTATACTTGTACAGTAGGTTCACGTTATACTAGTACTAGTATGTTGCAATACTAGCATACTAGTATACTAGTAACTAGTATGTTCAGACAGTGAACAAAACACAAACGATCAATACTCAATAAATCTACTCATTGTTTATTTCTGCCAGAGCACGTGAACTAACGGTGGTGACATAGACCAAGGAAGGCATTTGTGAGACAATTATCACACGATTTGTTCTGCCGGCTGGTCATTTTCCCGAAGAACTACACTGACATACTAGTAGTGCTGTTGGTCAGAAAAGTATCCCATCGTCAGAGTGACACGTGACACCTTCAGTGACCTATGGGTGATAATCGTCTTACATATGCCTTTCTTGGTGAGCCACAGCACCAATGGAATACATTAAAATCTTTGAAGATTTCAAGCGTGATGCGGTCTGCATATGTATTTATTTTCGCCGTATTTTCGTGTGTATTTATTTTCGTGTTATTTGTTCAAACGTGAAATTCGCGAAATTAATACATCGCGAAATTTTATACGTTTACAGTACATGTATTAGATATGTAATTTCTACATTGCCGCTGTCCAATAACTGCTGAACAATCTGTGATTTTGTATATTTTGCACTCAGTGCTAAAGTTTGCACGAGTTAGTCTTAATGCGTTATGACCAACACTACATGTATTCAGTCTACCATAGTTTACATGTATTTACACCTTGTTTAGCTTTTGAATATATTATAGTGGTAGGAGTAGGAATTACTTGTAGATGTTCATTCACACTTTATATGCAATAATACTTGATTGATAGTGCCTTCAATTTTAGGTTACCGGACCTTTGGTCCGATAACCTATTGGCATGGCGTTGCGTCCGTCGTCCGTCCGTCCGTCCGTCCGTCCGTCCGTCCGGCGTTAACATTTTTATCTTTAAAGTTAACGATCGAATCTTTCTGAAATTTTGCACAAAAATGCCTAAAAATATTTTGAGAAGGAGGTATTGTTTTGTTTTTTGATTTTCGCATTTTTTTCAAAATGGCGGCCGTTTTTGTCGAAAAACGCTCAATTTTGGACTTTGACGGCCATTTTCTCAAAAACTGTCTGATCAGTTTTGAGTTTTTGGTTTCAAAAGATTCCCCTCATATACCTCTGTGATATGTATAAGTTTGGTTGCCCTAAATTCGCCGGTTTCCGTGTGGCGGCCATTTTGAATTTTTGTCGGGTCGGCGAAAAAAAAATTTTTCGCCCCAAATCGCATTACTATCCATTTTGGGCTATTTCTAGGGCAAAAAAAAATTTTCACCCTTTGAAAAAAATTTCATAATGGGAGCTGTCCGGACTGTACTCATAGAACGCTTGAAGATAGAGCTTAGAAATTGGCACTTTCAAATGAGAAGTCATATATGGCGACTTGTGTGGTGACCTTGAATTTGACCTTGGATGACCTTGAAAGGTCAAAACAGCCATTTTTGGGTCGAAAAATGCTCAAATTGGCACCTGGTCTGTATTTTCTCAAAAACTGTCTGATCAGTTTTGAGATTTTTGTTTAAAAAGATTCCTCTTATATACCTCTGTGACGTGTATAAGTTTTGTTGCCCTTGAATCGCCGATCTCCGTGTGGTGGCCATTTTGGATTTTTGACAAGTCGGCGAAAAAAATTTTTTCATCCCAAATCGCATTACTATCCATTTTGGGCCATTTCTAGGCAAAAAAAAATTTTCACCCTTTGAAAAAAATTTTGGACTTAGAAAATTTTTGGCACTTTTTTCCTTCATAATGGGAGCTGTCAGGACTGTACTCATAGAACGCTTGAAGATAGAGCTTAGAAATTGGCACTTTCAAATGGGAAGTCATATATGGCGACTTGTGTGGTGACCTTGAATTTGACCTTCGATGACCTTGAAAGGTCAAAACAGCCATTTTGGGGTAAAAAAATGCCCAGATTTGCCTCTATAGATGAAATGCTTGCAGATAGAGCTTATGTTTGCATTATGCACATATAGGAAGACATATATTGCACAACTAATGATGACCTTGAACTTGACGTCAGATGACCTTGAGTGCCAAATGTCTGACTCGGAATGTGTAAATTGACTTGAGAGGCCTAAACGATTCCACCCAGATATATCTTTGTATCATGAACATATAGAATATCAAATGCCGCACACATACATGTAGTGGTGAAATCGAAGTTCACACAGATGATCTTGATTGGTAAATCTCAAGGTCATATGTTCACACTGCGAACCTTGATTGGTAAATCTCAAGGTCTGTTACCTGCCAATGCTGCCATGGCCAAACCAAAATTGTCCGGTAACCTATCTTAGCCTTTGGGCTAATTTTTTGTATTCAAGTGTTTGTCAGGGTAATAATATTTTTGTTTGTTCAGCATTGACATACCGGTAACGGTATTCGTATTCCTCAGCCATGGATAAAATTATGCGACCCAAGCAATTATACTGACCCACACTTGTATCGATATCATCAGGTCATTCCATACATCATGCATCTGTGGAAATAAATTAAGATTTGATGTGTTTCTATATGGATGAACCGAGTATATACAAAATAAATCTAATTTAACAAGAATTTTCAGCTTTTAGTAAGGAATCCATTCAGTGTTGTGTGTTGTGAAAAGATAAATGCAACGTTACTTTGTAAACTTTTATTAACTAAAACAGCAATCTCAGAACAGATTGCAGCAGACCATTTTCCTGGCAAACATAATTACCATTACATGTTCGGGCATCCTCAATATGAAGTACAGAAAGCAGAAGTCATGTGGTCGGCTATCTACCCAAATACCTGTGACCATATAACATTGCAATAATGAATAAAAAATTGAATCGGGGGATTCCATGGTCAAACCAGGATAATTTGCATACATGCGCCTGCAAAACAACGATGAACAGAGTAATTTTACCCCAGTCCCATGACTCCCATCAGTCGTTATATATGGGACAATAAATATAGGTCTTTTCAACAATAATCAAATGCTATTATAATTCTCTGTTTTGGTCCAATTAGATTTTGTGCTCAACAGAAAACTTGTTATTTATTTGAGTGGGCCTACTGTTTATATGCTTATTCGCAGGGAATTCATTCTGTGGTAACTTGGGAATAGCAAAATAAAATTTCAAATTGAAATGATATACACAGTTGTATGCATAGAGCAAGGACATTCATATGAATCCTTGTTACTTATTCTGAGATACAGAACCGACAAATTAACTAAGGCGCCTCGAAAAGCTGTCCATTTACAGTAATCTGTTAATGTCTTTTGACCATTAGGAATTTGGCAAACAGCTAGCACAAACCAACCTCTTTCAGTGATTCAAAATAATCTATTAATCCATAAGTACAATTCAGTATACAAGAATACAATTACCAATGCAATCAACTAATATGATATGTAAAAGTATTTTGAAAGACGTGATTTTGGTTAGAGTTTCCAGTAAAACAAAAACCTGATGCAATATGCCAGTCAAGTCTCCCCCGCAAGAAGATTATATAAAATTGATGTGATGCATTTCTGCAGGTCTCATTTTTCTATACATTTGATGTTCCACCTCGGGTTCATGGTGCAAATTATGAAAGACCAGTTTCTGTGATCAACAGATACAATGTACATGCAAACTAATAGGAAATATTCCTATACAGCAATTTCACTCAATAATGTTCTAAAAAGGTTCGGAGATTGTTTATGTTGCACAAAATAACCAGTGATCAAACATTTCCATTTGTCTAGTATATTTCGACGATGTACATTATTATTAATAGAAACAAGCATTCACAATATCTGGACAAAAATTGACAACAATGTACACAATGCAGATAAATAGCAAGCCACTGAGCAGCTCAAACAAAATAATTGATTACAAACTGAAATAGATGCTAAGATCTACATGTATATACACCTCTGTACAGTTTAACTGTACTTTGCTACTGCATGATTTAAGCAAATTCCTCTATTCTAAATACTAAGCAAAATGTAAACTACCTCACACACAAAATTCACAACAAATTTACAAGCAATAATTATGTACAAGGAACACATGAATGAACATGATGATAATCACTTCTTCTGCCACTTTTTCAGGGAACAAATGATTATGTATAATGAAAAATCACATGCACAGGTCTCTATTTTCCATACAGTATCTCGGTCCAGATGATGCAAAGCTGCTAAACAATGTCATTCAATCTGTCAAGGACATTTTTTAACAATTGCATGATTTCACTCTTATGATAACATATAATACATCACCTATCGGGATCACATGTTACTAACTTACAGGTAAGCAAACTTTGTAATATGGAGCAGGTGTTCTGTAAGCAATTCAAAATGTTTGCATTGCATTTCAATTCATGTTTGAAATATCATTCTGTTCATTATGTACTGAAAATGGTCTACATGTATCATGTAAAACTACACGTCAAAGCCTGAAGGCCTTGGAAAGTATTTCAGTGAGAAGCATGAGAAAACATGATGCTGAATTAGCAACAACATCTAGATCAAGGAAACTTACACCTCAAGACCTCTAAGACACGTAAGCATGGGGCGACGAATCAAAAAACAATATCCATTTCATCCTGTGATGCACTGTTTTATGTTTGCTTAAGGCCACAAGTCCAAAAATAATGTTTGTTTTGCTTTATGATGCTTCGTTTCCACGATATCAACAAATAAAATAATACTATTTCAACAACAAGGTCAAATTTCATCCCTAATACCCCTAAGACATCTTGAAAAATACTTTCGAGCCCTGGGTACAGAGTCATTTAACGGATTGACAGCATAATCAAGAGGGTGGAATATATTCCTTGGTGGAATATAGACCTCCATGCTAAGTTTTGCAGTCATTGGCTGAACAGCTTTGAGTTATTGTCCGGAAACTAAAGGCAAACTGAACTTTTCTTTCGGAAATCAAAAAAGTAGAAGAGAACAAGGGAAAGAAATTTGTTTTTGACAAAACCATCTAAATTTTGTGCTGAATTGCCTGAAGTACATTCAGAGCAATCAGATTTGTTTTCATGATTGCTCATGGAAAATTGAGTATGATCTTTGGAGATATGAATATACTCCAAGATCTAAATATATTGAAATGTAGTTAAATAGATCAATGGCCACATTCAGACCTCAAACAAAGGTCCAAGACATTGCTCCATGCAAGGTCCCCATGATCACAAGCCTGCAACTCTTTCCCAATTCCAACCAAAGATTTCTTGAGAGCCCCTTTGCTTGAAGTGTACACCATTTTCTGTTTGACCCGAGCTCCTTCAGGACTCCTGCAAAAAAAAGTCATGATAAACAAGATATATTTCTCATTATTTCAATGCCAGTTGCTATTCACAACCAAGTTCTTGGCCTGGATTTTCTGCTGAAATTATTAGTACTGATTTTAGTGAGATATTCATCAAGAACATTGAGCAAAATTAAAAACTGCATGTTGAAACAAGGAAAGAATACTGACCACAAGAAAAATATGAGTTTGCTGCGTTTTTGACCGTCCCTCAACTGATACTGAGCATCGAACACTCCATATCGACACTCTCCTTTCTGCTCCGCCTCCATCAGATGCTCAACGTACTGTTCATAGTCAGCCGCTGAAGAAGTAACAGTGCAAATCTTGCAATTTGTACTTCAAAGAAGATGATGAGTTTCATTGTCGAAACAACAAATGAAATATGTCCGTAGCTTATATACATGAAATGGTTCTCAAGTTGATTGGATGGATAATTGATCTGTACCAAGCCACATTAGTAATACATAATTACACATGAAGATATTCAACAAAGAATGTACTGGTATTCCGATTCACATTTTTTATGACAATTCAGTATGGTAGTCCTTTCATGTCAAAGTTTAGAAGCCGAGATTTTTTCAATTGTCAGTCTAGTATTTTATCCTGGCTTACAGCTACTGTACATATACTTACATGGGGGAGCAGTGTTCCTGACAATTATTTCACACAGGTCATCGGTTAGTCCATACACAATATAGCGGTATTTATGACCAAGTTTGATGTCGTTGAAGGCGGTTATACAATCTGGATGCACAGGAACTCCAGATGCCTACATACAGATATAAGAAAGGATATCAGTAGCTACAGCAATTAACAAAGCAAGGTATTTTGTTAGGCGTTGTGCTGGAACATCTAGTATCAGAGGCAAATGGATCAAGACTGACAGCTTTGTAACACCTGAGAAGCAATTCACCATGTTAGTCCATATCAGAATCAAAGCATAGGTATAGGCAACACTTAAAGTAGTCCGCTCCAAACAGTGAGGGGAGGGGGACAGAGTTTTTTTTAAAGTAAATACATCAACACTGTAACTGTATCAACATAATCTAGAGCTTCAAAATTACATATTTTATGGAGAAACTGTTCAGCATCCTAGAACTGAAAAGAAAATAGGGGGTCACCGTATCTGTTCACATGGAAAACACGATGTAAGATGTGAATATGGACAAAAAATGTGCAAAAATGCCATAATTTATGTCATTTTAGGTAAATATTTGTGATATTGATCGAATATAAGGAAGAAACCAGCACGGTGACCCCCTATTTTCTTTTCAGTATTGGGATGCTGATCAGTTACTCTATAAAATAGGTCATTTTGAAAAGATAATATTCAAGAAATGACTTTTAAATTTTGACTCTTCATTACCTCACTGTTTGTAGCGGACTACGTTAAGAAACTGCCTTCCTTTATTCAGGCACTAGCTTTCATACTAGTTTACATTACTTTACTTCTTCAGGCGCCTTGCCTTTGAAGCCATACCTACAGTATACTTTAATACTATTTCTTGTGAGCTTCATGCCATATACGGAGTAGAATCTACCATCTTTCACAGACCACAATCTAGGACACGACGTATAAACATCTAGTTATTCTACAATGCATCATTGCAGGACATGCTACTGGACATACTTCAATCATTTTGCTTCATGCATATTATTGAAATTAATGTACCAGTACGGATTTCTTGCACATTGTTTCCTGTCCCGGTAAGGTAATTTTTGTGATTTTGGCTAGGGTTTTATCTGCATTTTTCCAGTTATTGATTTTACTATAAATCTACTTGGATAAATTTCTTTGCAGATATTTCTGTCTTTACAATGCTGTCAAATTGATAAGTAGTTTGCCTTATAAATCACAATATTCATCATATTTAAATTGAACTGGACTACTGATATTCAAAACAAATAAAATCAATCAAAATAGGAATATTTGTTTATTTCAATATGCTACAAAATAAGTATTGAATGAAAAAAGTGGCACAACAGAAACAAATCAGAATTTTACAAACTTTTATTAGATTGATTTTGGTCAACCATTTCATTTTCCCCTTCAAATGCAAGTTACTGTTTTGTAAAATATGAACGTCTATGAAAACCTAGTAGTCATGACAATCATAAACCCTCAGGCCTTTGATAGCATCAGTTTCTGGCATACAAAAAACACCTCAAACATTTTCTAGCACATGCACAAATGAAAGTTCCAAATTTCTTATCCAATTCCAGGAAGCCTTGAAAAAGCAGACACAAAATCATATGGGACACCAATTTCTCAGCTGACCGAAAATCCAAGAGTAAGCACCATTATACATCATTGTCAAACTGACTGAACTAACAGTGATCATTGTCAAATCAATAAAGTAGCAGTTGTAGAAACGCGTTGGTCAGAAATGAAAGTGTTAAAATAATACTGTGTACCTTACTGCCCAATAAAAACCCATAAGGGTGTCAAAATTTGAAGCCACCTGCAACAGGTTGCTATTACTGGTAACGATCTCACAGTTTCTGTGAATACAAACAGCACAAGTGTGATCATGATTTTTATGTGTGCAATGCTGTAAGTACAAAATAGAACAAGTATGAAACATGCACATTTTTCACCACTTTTGATAGTTTAATGCAGCAGAGACCACTTCTTACAGCCAGGTTTTTGCAAGGTACACCAAAGTCCACTGGTCATAGTTAATACATACAAGTGAAGTGACTGAAACAAGTAGCTCGATGTCCAAAGTATTCCTTATCTATCAAACACATTTTGCTAGTTCAGAACGTTCCTGATGAAGAGTCATGCTTTACAAATTTACAAATCATTAATGAAGTTGGTATTTTCTGACACTTCCAAATGCAGCTATATGACAATGATCTAGTGGCGATCTAAGGTCTTCAGTTCCTTGATGACTTCATTGATGTCAAGGTCTGCTGCATCGGAGGCCTGGATTTCCTTGCTGAGGCCTTCACCGAGGGCCTTCTTGAAGGCATCCTTGCTGGAGGCATGCACCATCTTTGCCTTCACTTTGGCTGAGTCAGGAGCCCTGAATCAAGCGACATCAGTCTGATTATCAATAACCAATACTTCATTATCATCAGTTTTAACTGAGCAGTAACACTAACTCTTCAGTTAATGTCAGGACATACTACAGTTCTGCAAGTCACACATGAAACTGAGACAATCACAGACATAAAGCACCAGTCAAAGTTGATTTTTCTTATAACACCACTTATATTGTCAAAACTGATATGCAGAAAATGAAACCCACCATGAGTAGAAAACTAATTTGTTTTTTTCCGAACCAGCATCGGTCGTGTACTGCATGTCGTACACTGCATATCGGCATTGTTGTTTGGCTTCTGCCTCATGAAGGTCTTCCAGGAATTCTTCATAGGTTGCATCTACAAGAGTGACAAGAAATCATGCATTTAGAATTCATTCAGTTGACAGTTTTTCCCATCGCATATAACTAAACAATTGTTGATGACCATAAGAATGCATTCCCAAACACCAGTTTACTAACATACACTAAGGTAGTGATAACCTGAAGTTTCAAAATCACCCGATTCAAGTGCGAGGTCAAAAATTGGGAAGTGATTGTGGTGTTTAATCACAGAATGTAAATTGACAATTCAAGAGAAACTCTTGAATATATATAAATATATATATATAGCATCAGATTATTGATTAAATGAGATGTTGAGTGAATAACAAATGGAAACGGTACATCTCCATTATTCAGCACATGGTTGTACTAATTATGGCAGTGATATGTTTCCTTCTATTTGCCAAGTTTAATGGATGCTAATAACTCTTGATTTACAATCTATATTAGGTTCATTTAGAAGTTTTGAAAAAGCATGAAAAACTGTGACAATGAACGGCTTTCTTTCCAGTTGGTTATGTGGGCTAATGTGGGTAAGAATATTCTAGCTGATATGCCCAAAACACTTCAATTTATCTTTAAAGATTGAATCACTTGCAAAAATATGTACTTAAAATGATAATGAATTTCTTGTTCTTACTCACCCTTGCTCGCCTTCTTTTCCACAATGATTTCCTTCTGGTCATCTGACAATCTGTACGTGACATATCTGTGCTTTTTATTCATCTTCAGGTCCTGGGAGTACACATTCTTAGCTTCATCCGGGATAGCAACACCAGAAGCCTGAAAAACATAAGCAGGGAAATGCCACATGAATTACCAATCTGAACATGGTAAGGATGTACATAAATCATAAAACAGTGAAATGGACTTAAATAATGTATACATTTGTAAGCATAAAGACCTAGCAGTGGGCATACTACAGCAATGATGCACTGATATTGAATTAGGCTACCGGATAAGTACACACTCTGCCAAGTTGCCAACTAAATAAACGTTTGGTTTTTGTTTTGTATTTGTAAGGTCAAGATTGCACAATATGCATGTATCTAAGAGCATATGAACACTGAGATGAACAAAGTCTATACTGATGTGTGATGTTTTAGTATTAAATGCATGATGTACTATGCAGTATTATTACGGTAAATCCATTTAAAAGTGTTTCAGGAGGAATGCTCTACAGTTCCAACTGGTAACCGTGGTAACAGGATGTGCAATATCAGAAACCCAGGAGTGTGTATGAGTGTTATAGGTTGTCCCTGCTAGTGTTGATCAAATGACCATCATTTGTGGTGTTTTGGTGATCAATACTATGCAGAAACAAGCAGGCAATGGTCCACGTCTGTGACAGTTACAACAAAAAGGAAAGCAATCATTGAAAAAATTATTGGATATAACATGCAAGTTTACTATGTTTAATGACACATTATTAATTCAACAGTCAGGTCGCATCAAATTGCAAAGATGGTCCATGGATATTCAGCTAAAATTTCTTATGAGGAGGCCAACAAAATATTTTTTTAGAAATAATTGCTTTCATCCATGTATGGATCCTTTCCCGTAATATTTCTTTGCAGAAATAGTCTATTTTTATTACAAAAAAGTTCCCAAGCAAAATATTTCTTCACATAGAATCGGGAGATGAATTTTCTAAATATAAATTTGAAAATTCCCAAATTTTAATTGTAAATTTGCCGTTTATTGTTATTACTCACCTCTAAACTACTACATGCTCCTTTTCGATCCTTTGGATCGTTCTGGATAGAAATTCGCGTACTGAAAGCAAGGCACGATCGTCTGCCTGCATGACTCGAGCGCTCCTTTTGCCGCCAAAACCGCCGCGCATATGCGCGCGCAGCTGCGCAGAAGCTTCACTTTTCTGTCCAAAAAACGACAAAAGGAAGCCCCTAGCACACAACTGGCGGGGATGGATGGGAGGGCCTTTACTGTAGTAGTTTAGAGGTGAGTAATAACAATAAACGGCAAATTTACAATTAAAATTTGGGAAGTTTATTTTATACATCACCAATCTAAACTACTACATGCTCCTTAGAATCAAAGGATAGGCGGTGGAGCAGTAGTGCTAGAGAGTCATGAAAACAGACGATAGTCTTGATTTCAAGCGAATCGCTAAAATGCTACATTTTCGATATATCTTTAGTAATATAATAAAGATACTCACCTAGCGGTGCGATCGCTTGCCTCCGACATGCACGAATTTCTTCTTCACCCATCGGTGGAAAACGGAACTCTACTTGAGACCGTAACATAAAGAACTCAAAGACAAACACAAAGTGTTGCTTATATACACGTGCACGTTAAAACCAAGACTTTTCTGTCCAGCTGGTTCAAACAACAGCTTGCGCTACGACCAGCGGACCCAGTCTAAATCTGGACGACTGGTCCTGAAGTTCGGCAGCATTGGACAGATAGAACCCGATGAATGTCGTAGAATTAGTCCACATTCCAGCCCTCACGATATATTCCAACGGAATATTCGACCTGGCCGCCAAAGACATCGAGATGTGTCGGATTTGGTGGGACGATATTTTGTACGTGACTCGATCGTCAGCACCTGATTCCGCATAGACAGTCCTCACTACAACCTTCACCCATCGGGATAGTGTAGCTGTGGAGATATCCGTAGCCCTGTTAGGCTGATAGGAAATAAATAATCGCTTGCGATCTTTCCTGATCGATCTGGTACGATCGATGTAGATTTTCAGCGCTCTTACCGGACACAATAGAGCGTCCGGCTCATTCCGTCCTACGTAACCGCCCAGTGACGGAATTACGATAGGGGAGAACGCTTTCCCGCCCTCAACTGCAGCATGTGTTTTAGGCATAAAATCACGTACTGGGTATAAGGAAACGGACCCATCCGCGCCAAATGCGACTCGCGATACGTCGATCGCCGCGACATCTGAGCGTCTTCGACCACTTGCTAGCATAACTAGCAGGAAAGTCTTAAGAGTTAACCTCTGCAAGGAAACTTCCTTGAGAGGCTCCCAAGGTGCTTTAGTAAGACAATATAGCACAAAAGCCATGTCCCAATCCGGTAGAGTAGGAACTCCGCGTGGCCTTTGCGTCCTAAAGGACGCCAAGAGATCAGCAAGGATACGATTATTAGTTAAATCGATCCCCCTAGCACGGAATACAGGGCCCAGCATGGACCTGTATCCCTCGATCGTAGTAGGCTTCAAATTAAGCCTATCAAAGAGATAGCAGAGAAAGTCTGGCACTGCATTCAGAGGGGCAGAGAGCGGATCAATGCGCCTTCCGTTACAACGTACGAATACTCTCCATTTAGCCTCATACGTTTTAGAGGAGGATCTCCTATTCTTTCTCGCGAGATGTACGGACACCTGCTGAGAAAATCCTGCCTCCTGGAAGGATCGCTCGATAGCCTCCACACGTGTAATTTGAGCACGTGGACGGAATCGTGAAATATATCCCGCCCCGGTTGCTTCAGCAACCTGTCCTCGATCGGGAGAACCCGTGGTACATCGATCAGGAGGGACCACGCCTGCATCGGCCAGCATGGCGCCACCAACAGAATCTCGCACTGAGACCTGGCTACTTTGTGCAGCACTTCTGTTAGGAACCGAGTTGGCGGGTACGCATACCCGAACATCCCGTCCCACGACTGAGACATCGCGTCCACAGCCAGTGCCTCGCTCTCTGGCAGAGGTGAGAAGTAGACCGGGAGCTTGTGATTCCGAGAGGTTGCGAACAGGTCTATGTTCGGTGTCCCGAACGCCTGACAAACGCGCCGAAACACCCCCGGATGCAGACTCCACTCCGTGCCTATGATCTTGTCCGGTCTCGACAGAGCGTCCGCTAGGACATTCCTGTGACCCGGCAGGTGCCTCGCCCTGATAAACAGACGGTACTTGAAGGCAAACCTGATCAGACACTCGGCCTCCAAACAAAGCTGACTCGACCGAGTTCCACCTTGTTTGTTTATGTGCGCCACTACTGTGCTGTTGTCTGTGAAGACCAACCACTTCGTCCCTGGGGGACTCTGAGGCCCCCAGATCTCGAACGCACGTCTCACCGCTCGCAGCTCTAGGACATTGATGTGCAACGCCCTCTCGCTCGTGTTCCACACAGCAGAGAGTTCGTGCTCGTCCATATGAGCTCCCCAAGCCAATTCTGACGCATCGGTGAAGAAGGTCCGATCGGGCAGATACTCCGCGAGTGGCATCCCTCGGAAAAGATTCCGATGGTCCCGCCACCAATGCATTGCTTCCCGAGCACGATCGTCCACCGATACGACTTGGTCTAGTCGATCGGTGAGGATCCGCCATTGCAACGCTAGACACCATTGAATGGGTCTGAGGAAGCACCTGCCGAACGGCACCTGTTTCTCCATCGACGCCAACAGACCGATGATGGACAGAAACTGTCGAGCTGTGATCGACGACTGCGTCAGCGCGACCTCCATCGCCGCAATCGCCTTGAGAACTCTCTTCCACGGAGGAAGAGCTACTCCTCGCTCTAGATCGTAATCTACCCCGACATACTCGAACCTCTGTGTCGGGGACAGATGAGACTTCGCCCAATTGGGGATCCAGCCGAGGCTGGTCGCCAACCTGAGGACGAACCCGGATTGCTCTATAGCCTGAGACGGGGAGTCGGCTATGATTAACCAATCGTCGATATAATGGTGGAATTGAATTCCAACCGATCGAAACCTGGCTGCCATCGTCCTTACGATACGGGTGAACACGTAAGGGGCGGTGGCTACTCCAAAAGGAAGTACCCTGAACTGATACACCGAACCTTCGAAGGCGAACTTGAGGTATCGCCGATCGGCTGGGTGTATTGGCACATGTAAGTACGCGTCCTTGACGTCGATACTGACTGCCCACTTCCCCTTGGACAGAGCTTTCTGGACGGAAAGCGCCGACTCCATCTTGAACCTGGGTATGATCAGGAATTTGTTGAGGTTTGACAGATCGAAAACGGGACGCCACCCGCCTGTCTTTTTCGGCACTAGGAAGATGAGAGAATAGAATCCTCTCTCGTCCTTGACCACCTCGATCGCACGTTTCTCTAGCAACTGCTGCACCTCGTGCTGCAGAAGCTGAAACTTTTCCCGATCGCCGGGCACAGGGAAGAACCACGCTTTGGGTCTGATCGGTGGTTTTCCAGCCTCCCATCTGAAGGTGAGACCGAACTTCACCCATGCCACGACTGAATTGTCTGACGACGCCAGATCGCTCCAGTTCTGGACGAACTGAGCCAGGCGTCCCCCGACTGGACCAGGTTGTGGAAGATCGAATTCCGACAGAACTGAACCTTCCACAGAGCCTACGCTTTCCCGCAACGAGTCACTTCTTACCAGAAGTTTTCCCTTTGCCCTTGAAGCGTCCACCCCCTTTGCCTCCGCGCTTGCCATCCCCCTGGGGAGGGGGAGGCTGCGCCCCCCGAAAGGGCGGCTGCGTAGAAGCGGGTGCATGTGGTGCCTGAGGTTGGGCAGGCTTCTGACCCTTGGTCTTCTTGCCTGTCCCAGACCCCGCCGACTTCCCAAGCAAAGCCTTGGCCATAGCCTCATCCCGGAGATGTTCCCGCATGACGGAAATATCCGATCGAGAGAGGTTGGCGTAGGTATAGCCTGAGAAAAGCGGCCTCCCACGTAGCTCAGCGACGTCCGTAGCGGACACGTCAAGCAGACGGAGATCGGCATCACGCATGGTGAGATCCAATTGTGGCGCACTGTCACGCTCAGCAGCATGGACCACTCCGGCCAAGACGCCGAGTGCTGCATGAATGTTGGCGCGACTCCCCTCCTCCAGATCCGCCTCGTCCACAAACTCCTGAACCAAAGTGGTCAGGTGATCTGTCAACGAGAGCTGCCCCATCAATTGATGAGACAGTGTCTGCCAGTGAGAAAGGCGAGCCTTTTTCACATAAGCTGACCAGACCGTACCCTGCTTCCGGGAAAGCAGGTGAAGGTTAGGGTCTTCGACCGGGACGGAAGTCTGATGTCCACCCTCGGACTCTACAGTCCGATAGGTGTCGATCGACTCAGGTCGAACACGGCTAGTCGGGAATGTCGACTCCGTACGAGCCACATCCTTCTTAGCCGTAACTCCCTTGTTGATCTTGTCGAAGGACTTGACCAACGCGGGAGCCACAGGGAGCCGGATCGGCCGACGAACTGGCGCCGACGCGAACCTACCGGTTCCCCGTGAGGGCCCTGGAGCATCGATCGGCAAGTCCATTCGCCTTGCGACCGACTCCAAAGCCCACCGGAAGTTAGAACCCCCGGCCTGATCGGAAGTCTCATCCTCCGAGGAGGACGACTCCTGATCAGCTTCCACTCGACCCCCCCGATCGTTGGACCTCACAGGTCCGATCGAAGACCTCGATGACCCCAAGGGTACATCAAAGGATGGGCGAGGGAATGCCTGCTCAGCGATCGCGCCCGTCCGGCGACTTACATCCGCGTACACAGGACTTGAGTGGCCCTGAGGAACGACCCCAGCACCACCCGCCCGATCGTGCCCTGATCGAGGACCAGGAGCACGACCGCCAAGTGAAGACTCCCGATCGCACGAACGATCGAGAGCCTCACCCCCAAACAAAGGGAACTCTCCCCCCTCGAACCTCGAGACCGAGGACCCGAATGAGCCATCCAAGATGCTCCGCCGATCGAAGCCCGAAGCCTGATCGTCGCCCACCGAGAGGTCGGACGAAGCCTGAGCCACATCGAAAATGTGGTCTCAGCACCACGGCGCTTAGAGGAAGCACGCTTCCTCTTCTTGGAAGGCCCCGGGGAAGAGACGACGGACCCCTCCACCTCGATCGGCCCCGACTGAGGGACGACGAAGGTGGAGTGCGGTTCCTTGGCTGCTTTCGCCTTGGCAAGAACTGAAACCTTCTTCTTAGAAGATTTCGACTTCTTGCCAGCAGGGGGAGCAAGCTCTCCCTGCGACGAAGGGGCAGCCGAAGAACCGGCCGGGACTCCCTGTCCAAGCAGGGAAGAGAGACCCGGCAGGAGGGGACCCTGAAGGGACGATAACGACTGTGCAAAGAAAGATTGCACAGCCGCGTTGACCATGTCCTGTGTTAGCCCCAGGGGCTGGCTAACACCGGACGCAATCTGTGCCGTCACAGGCGGAGTCTCCACCTCCATGGGCGACTGGCGGACTTGCGGAGCCGAAGCTTCCGCAAGCCTCAAAGCATCCCGACGAGCCAACGAGGCTTCGGAATACTTTGCAGTCGCCTGCACGAAGGAAGAGGGACGCCAGAAACGACACAGATCACACCTCAAATCCTCCATAGATACCGGGCCATGGTCTAAACAGTCGAAACACAAACTGTGTTTCTCCCCTCCTCGGAGGGTATTGACCAGACACTTCGGGCATGGACGTTCGTCCATGGCACCGGTACCAAGGGAGGATTGTGAAGTCATGATCACACAAGGGAACTAACCACACACAGTAACAGGGCGGGCAAAATATGCAAACCTGAGACCGCGCTGAAAAAAGAACCCTAAGAGGACTACGAATATATAACTACAGTATGCAGTAGAAAATTAACGTAGAACTATTGATAGATGTAAACAACAAGTACACTATCAAGTACGACGAATGGACGATAATAGGGTGAACTGGCTATACAAATCGCTGACGATCTAGCAAGTAACAAACTATCGACCAATACTTATCCAAATAGACACAAAACGATGTCTATGAACGTGGCAGGTGAAATTCCGTAAGAATATATCGCAAAAGTCTAGTTTGCAGACTAAATTCTACGAATTCACCGGGAACCAAAATCCAAAGCTGCCAAGCAAAAATGGCGGTGGACAGAAAAGTGAAGCTTCTGCGCAGCTGCGCGCGCATATGCGCGGCGGTTTTGGCGGCAAAAGGAGCGCTCGAGTCATGCAGGCAGACGATTGTGCCTTGCTTTCAGTACGCGAATTTCTATCCAGAACGATCCAAAGGATCGAAAAGGAGCATGTAGTAGTTTAGATTGGTGATGTATAAAATAAACTCACTTTTTATAGCAGACCAATTTTACAATTTGGTGTGGCCTTACAAGCAATATATGCGAACTATATGAAACCATATTTGGAACAGGTTATGTAAATTCAGGTTGACTAGCTAGTACAAAGCTGACTGGATCAGTTTTGTATCAATTACATGATCCTTGAAACGCATATAATTTTATGTCAACTTGAACTTTATCTAAACCATCGCTTTTTTTTTTAAAATACATTTTTCCCAGCCAGGGCTTCACTGAAGGCAAGATCATGGGCCCGATTGTCGGACGCCAGTTGTATATACCGGTTAAGTATTGGTAAATAGTACTGATGGCCCTTCGGTCACAACTTGAACACACCAACCAATCGTCTTTGGAATAACTTTACCAAGCTAGATAGTTGATACGTAATTTGTCAAGACAGTGTGAACCTTGGTCAGTGTCTACTTCATCTAGGATAAGTTCATGGGCTCAATTACAATCTCGAGCTGATAACACTTAACTTCTTTATACCAACAATCACTACAAACTCCAAAAAATATGTCAACATATACTGTATAATGAAAATGCGCTCAAACTTGTATGAAGATGTACTTTGAATGTCAGATTTTTTACTTGGTTGCATCCCACGCAGTTAGATAAAGATGTATACAAGTAGTTTTGTACATGTACACACATGTGTGATTGACTACTTTATAATATTTGATCTGTTTATTGAGCAATACCTTTTATTGAAATGACTATCCATTTGCTGACTATTATAGCTCAACTGCTACCTCAATGATCTTGTCATGTATTGACATGTATTGCCAATACTTAGTGCATGTAGTAATCTTAATATAGTGTATAATAGTGAAATTCAAGTACCATAACTGTTTTATAGCATTCCGATATTGATCCCCTTGTTCAAGTGTATGCAAAAATATCTTTTAAAAGATTAGTAAGGTTGTATTTAAGTTATCCAGAATGGAAGTTTAGAGGACTAAGACAGAACCCTAAATCAAACAGACAGATGTGGAGAAAACCTAGTATTTTCTATCTTTTTTTGCTACAAAGGGAATCATGCTTGTATTTACCAATTAACTGTCAGATAAACTCAAATCTATCGGCAAACAACCCTCTAGTGTCCAATTCGAACAATATACAAGGATATCTACCAGTAAATGTACAGGTATACATTGAGTACTTAAAGCTGAACTGTGAATGCACCCAGGCTACAACCCTACAATACACTTGGATTGGCCAGCAGTCAGAAATTCATTCATATATGTATATATATTACGTATATCTTATATTAAACCTCTAAAACATTGAACAACCCAATTGGCATACTAAGGAAGAGCATGCATGTATGTGACTGTGCATAGGAATGTACCAAAACAACAAGACCAGAATAAATGTGTCATGATTTACCCAAGTGACCAAACATATAAAGACTGGGATTGATAATACTTTGGTCATGGCTTGGAAGGTGTCAACAAGATTCACTTCACTCAATGAACAGGTCACAACAATGGCTGAATATGAGAGAAAACTGCATTGGTGAAGATTTTAATCACTTACTAGTACTTAAAATCACTTGGGTGGAGATCATAACATCAAGGAGAATAAATAAATCACAGAATACCAGCAATAGCCAAAATTTGTTATTTTCACGAAACCATGCAGCAAAGCCAAACCAAGCCTAGATGTCAAACTGACTTACCAAAAATCAATTATGAAGTAATCCAGACTAGCGAGTCTAGTGCGAAATTCCAAACACTTTACACCGTAGAATGGCAAAAAAGAATGCCAAAATGACAGCCGATTTGATTACTCTCAGAAGCCAAAACACTAACGTTTGAAACCATAGTTAATACTTAGGAGACATCTATGATAAACACTACTATAAAGTACTAGTTAGCGTTGGCCAGTCTAATTCGGGCAACTACTTTCCACTTTTGTAATGTGCCTGGGTGGGGATTGAATTACTAGTATGCTAGTCTTTCACAGCTACTGATATTCCAACAACTACTGTTAAGTCTGGTATGACATTTGTTGACGGTATTATATACCTGTTCCCTGTTCATGTGGTATTTTGTGGCTATTGTTTAGCTCACTATTCTGCCAAGTGCACTTAAACAGCAGAGGTACGTAGGTTCCAATTGTTCCATAAACACACCATACCTACTACTTTAGGTTTCACTCCCTGGTATGGGAATTATCAACTGATGAAGGTTACTGCTACTTGTCAAGTGATAGGTATTGCAAACTAGATCATAACAACATGTATTGCCAATGTTCAGAAAGAAATAACAGTGCTTACAGGTACCACACCAATCAACACATAACTAAGACATGCAAATCATATATGGTGCTAGTTAATAAACTGGGCATTCATGTTTATCACGATTGAATTTAAACCAACCCCCGAATAAAAATAAAGTTGTATACCGGTAGTTTCCTATATATACATTATAAATTCATAATGCAAAGTAAAGATGGTTTTCCCAACCAATCAGATCATGACCCGCAATCTACATATGTAGCATAAAGGTAATACCGGGTAACTATTAGGACCACAATGTATTAGTCATGCCATAACATTTTTTCAAGTTTCCATTCATAATGACGAAAACAAAAATCATATAAACATAACAGTATATATAATCCAATAAATCTACCGTTTTGGCCTAATAGAAGAGCAGCACTCCAATAAATTAGGCAGAATTTAAGCGCTTTTTGGGAGAAATCATTGATAGTAGATTTGATACCTATACAATACCTACAATGTTTATCATGTGTTAATTTGGTAAAAATAAATAGCTTAGATATGATGTTTGAAACAATATAAGACCATATCATAAGTTTAAAGTGAAGAACATGACATTTTTTTCTGCAAAAAGAGGGGGCACTCTCCTATTTAAGGCATGTGCTTTTATTAGGACCAATATGGTATTCCAACTTCACAAACATGGCACTAACATACATAATTAACAAAATTATGTTAATGCACATGCAAAAGCAATTTCCTCATTCAACCTGATTTAAAGGAGGACGTCCTATCAAATTCAAACGCAATTTGGTAACAGATTAGTTTCACAAACATAAAGTATTCATTCAGATGACTTCAAAATTGAAGAAATCATATTTTTTAAACTACTATCGAATGTCAAATCGAAAAGAAACTAAATATAGCGGGCCACGCCCTCCAACTGGGGAAAATGAATGAGTAGCAATCGATGACGTCATTGTTTTGATGTTGTCATTAATGGAGCACTTCCAGCGTATTTGGTTCCAGTAGAATGAGCCTCCTGTCGAGGGTTTTCTCAAAACAATGACGTCACAGAAATTTACGTCATGTTTGACGTTTCTGTCAGCCACGCATTGCCGTGTGGCACATGTACGACAAAACTTGTAGATTTTTGGTGTTTTTGATATTATATTTTCCGTAAGATTTGTTTGTAATGAACAAATATATATTTCATATGTGAACGAACCTTAGAGTCTTCTCCATTCAAATGCATTGAAATATATTTGCTATATGGAATTTTAACCGAAAAATCATGGGTCGAAGCCAATACACATTGTTAAATCATGGGTCGAAGCCAATACACATTGTTAGAAAGTCCTTCTTTAATTATCATTCTTGGGGAACTTTTGCTGCTTATTATATTTTATATTTTGAAAGATGACTCCATAATAGTGAAAATAAGCATTATCTCTTAATGTCGAATAAGCACAACCAGACAAGATGACTCCAGAATGGTATTAAAAAAAACCTTTCTCTGTTAATGTCGTACAAGCACAAACACACAAACACAGGTTTGTGAGTATTTTTTACTTTTAGTCTAAAATATATACAAGTGAGCATTGAGTGATTGTCACACATCATGTTCTTTAGGACTTTGCCATGTGGGATTATGGAATTCTGATTCACATCGCTCAGATTCCAAATAGAGCAGCTCAGCAGACATGCTCCAAAAACATCATCATAAAGCTAAAACCAAATATTACCGTATATGTCCTAATAGATGCGCCGGGCGCATTGCAAAAGCGAAGGGGGTGCGTCTATTATGTTACGATAACTTCATACGTTGGCCTTGTGACCATAATCACCTACTGACATCATAGTGCAAACATGCACTGCAAAATCGCTTCCCGTTGGGGTTCTGCCAGGCGATGCACTGGTACATTTTGATGCCAGTAGATATATTTAGCGCTGCGCAGTGCGCATGCCAGAAATCACGTGATTTGGTTACAGTGCCATCATGGGGAAATCCAAAATATCTTACGATTTTTCTTTCAAACTAATAGTGGTTATATATATATATGCAAAAACGCATAGCAAAAACAGCAAAACAGTTTAAATTGGATAGGCCATGTGGACAAGAATGGTGTGGGGACGATACCGTATATATGTGCAGCCTCGCAGCCTTTGTAACAATCGACATTTGTGTGCATTATGATATATTTGCTGACTCCAAGCCTTTGCAACGATCGTTGTGGTCAAATATTGTCTTTGTTTATTGTTATTTTTGTCAGAAAAAGAGGGGGCGAGTTTATTAGGACCGGTGTGTCTCAGGGTATGCCAAAGTCACCAGCCCACAGCCCAAGACTGGTAAAAAACATCCTGGGCTGGTAATAATAACAGTTTCACTGGCCCAGGTGGCCGGAAAGTTTTTATCAGCAAAAATATCAACTCTAGTAAAATAAATTTTTAATATAGTAAAATATTTCATTTGTCAGTAATATATTATTCAACCAGATCTTGGATCTTCAAATCATGAGCATGATACGCCTCAGCTTGAGGCTGGGGGCATGGCAGTAAGAAGGAGCAGTAAGACTGGGGGCAGTAAGACTGATTGGAAATATGCACAATTCAAGCTGACAATGTCAATTTATTTGCTTAATATACTACAACGGATCTACATATCGCCATGCATATCTCAATTCTACTATTTTGTTGGGTGTGACTTATGAATTCTGGGCCAGTAAAAATTGCTGTGGGCTGGTAATATCGAATTGTTTACTGGTCCAATGGACAGTAATTTTTTCCCCACTTTGGCATACCCTGGTGTGTCTATTAGGGCATATACGGTAATCATTCCTTCTAGACCCTTAAATGAAGTTAATGAGTATCCCGGAAATTTTGACCACCTTTTCCATAATACCATTCATCACCTATTTTGACGGCAAGTGGATTATTGAAACGAGAGTATTTGCGTTTGTTACTTTTTGATGCCTACAAGCCTCATTTCTTATAAATGTCTATTTTAAGCATGTCAATTTCGGATTTGTAGCTAGATATAAGTTCATATTTCATCACATCCTTATTGAAAGCAGGTGAGACATGCGAGAAGTGACATGCGACCTGCAAACTATATACTGACTTAATCTGTAGTAAACCATGGATTGATACGAAAAAATGTGTACATTGTATACCAAATATTCAAGTTGCATTTTGTTGCACGCAGGTCGCAGTTTGTGAAGTTAACTTGCATGTTGCAGTTTATAGGCTAACTCCATGTAGGCAATATTTGATGCATTACGACATACCCCGGGGTACAGCAGTAATTTAGGGCACCCCCTGGTGAATAGGGCGAATATAATCGTTGCAATAGCTTCTAGGCTGTCACGGTTCCATGTTTCTCACAAACAGTGCACTGATATGGGCTTGCCATGTCCATATACTCCTGATTTAAGCTTTCTAAAGGTGTCAATAATCATTAAAATTCAACAAACGACCCTTTAGATTTGATTAAAAAAATTTTTTTCCTCATAACAGGGTACACCTCTATAAATAAATTAAATATTTAAACAAAGTGGTGGCGACCTACTTGGTACCCCCGTGACCAGTACCAAATAATGCATCATTTCTCGCTTCTCGCATGTAAAGTAAAGTAAAATACTTAGTAAATTTAACATTGGGGTAGATTGCCAACTTTTTTCATTTTCAGCGAAAAACTGTGTCAACGAGTTATAAAAATCAGAGTATACTGAGTACCTGATCATCTTAACTATACTCTGATTTCGACACAATTTTTCGCTGATATTTTTGCGATGCTGAATGCTATCGTTCTATAACTTGACATAGATCTACATGAACAGCTGATGAAGTACAGTACATGTACTTCACCTGGGACTGTCTTCTTCATCAGGCTTTACTAGGTCTCACAAATCTGATAGATCCTTAGAAATATTCCGAAAACTACAGATCTAGAGACTATAGAAGAAGACAGTCAAGGTAAATTTGGACAATTACTGATCTATTCAACTAAACAGGGATTTGAAATTTACAATACACAACCGGACTACGAATACGCCTCGCGTGTTGGCGAGGCGGCACGAAAATCATGAAAATGTCAGAACTGTCAGAAAAACCGGCATCACTTGTAGCTCGAAAATGTGTTTATAAGAACGTATTGAAACCAGAAGTCAGCTTATGTTCCGTGCAACATTTTTATTACATATAACAGTATATGTTTAGTGGAATACTCACCATTTTGATCGCTCGTTTTACTATTCAGGAAGAAAATACCGAAAGCAACGTATCTTCCTCGCCTTATTCGAACATGAAAGAGCCAGACAATCTCACCAGGAAGTATATTCTGTATTCATACACATCGATGTAACTCGGGCTTATATTGGCTGAATCTGTATGGAGGTCATCATCACAACCAATCACAACACATGAAACATCCTCCGGGCTACAGGGCGATTAATGTATTGAATTTTGTCGGATTATTTATGACACTGGTATGAATACTAACACACCATGTAATATTTCATGTTATTACTATGCTAAAAAATAGCATACACTACGAATCCGTAAACTTAGTAAGAAGTATACAGAGTACTCCAGGAACTACTTTTCTCGCGGACCTATGAGAACGCCCTTGATGAATCACATCGAGCACATGCCACAATGGTCACATGACCAATGACTAAAATCTTTCGCTTGCCATATTTGGTCACTGTCACTCATAATTTTGTCTCCGCTGTCCAGAACGGCATGACAGGACACAAAGATTTCATCTTATATGGTGAAAAAGTGGAAAATGTTTCATGATGCGGGTGATATTGGCTCATTTTATCTTCACCTGTAATGGGGATATATAGGCCCTGCATGATATTATACTGAGCAAATATTAATATTAAATTGAATAGACTTTAAAATGCGAATAGACCTATACATGTATAGTGTGGATTTCCAGATAATTTGTGACTGACTATAGATTTGAAACGGAAAAAAAGTTAGTTTGAAACAGAATATTTAATTTCTTCTTAGTTTAAATTTCTTCTTAATTTAAAGTCTGCAATAGTAACATCATATATATTATATTCTTTCTATACTATAACTATACTATAGGTATATTATATTTATAAGTAGAAAATATATACTAATTTTGTCCATAATATAAAGTTATAAATTCAATATAAAATTAAGGTAGGCCTATATAATTAGTACGCAGGATATATAGGCTCGAATGAAAGTGACCACATGTATGGAGAGTTAAAAATTAGGCCTACCCCTACCCCGATCGCTCCTTAATTAATTGTCTCATCCCAAACAACTTCTTTTCCATCAATTTGGTGGTTAAATCGCAAATCACGATACAATCTGAACGTACTGCATGCGTGGTCGAGGTCGACCGGTAGTATACTACCGGTAAGTATACATAGGCCGACTTGACTCTACACCGTGATATTTTCCCGCACTTTTTGGGCAAGGTCATATTTAGCAGCAATGCCCAGAAAAAGGGTTCGTCTGGCCGAAAAGGAAGCAGGGAATGGTGATGCCACACAGAAAGTGAATGCCGAACGAACGGGATCGGCAGTGAAAAAGAGAAGAACAGCCAAAACTGTGAATGAAGGGTCAAACGGAATGGAAACCAAATCCGAAACAGCGAAAGGGCACGATGTTGAATCAATCCAACCGAACATGGATTTTCATCTGCTCATTGAACATTGGTATCATTATATCTACGAGAACTTGGTCGCGCACGCAAATTGCTCATTCAAACAGTGTTAAACACACAGTAGATCTATGTATTCTATCACTGTGACCTCACATCGCTATCAACATTTCCGTAATATGTTAATCCTTTTTTCCAGCAAATCTTGACGAGTGTTTGGGCGCCATGCTTCGGAATTGTCTGAAGCTGTGCGCCAAGCGTATGGAGATGTCTCGATCGAAGTCAACCAACAAAAACCTCGTAGGGGCAGCTTTGAATTAACTCTCGTGAAGAAAACTGGAGAAGGTATAACATCTTGGAAATATTGTTAAAAAATAGCTCTATTTGATTGATTTAATGTCTGGAGATTTGTTTTATAATTGGTAATGTAATTATCAGATATATAACAATGTATAACAAATTATGTGATGCGCAGAAACCGTTCTTTGGACTGGGCTGAAAAAAGGACCACCTAGGCGACTCAAGTTCCCAGAATCAACTTTGGTGCTCAGTGCTATCAAGGACGCTCTCAGTACATAGTGTGACCTGGTGTTGGTTTCTGTTCTAAGGTATGAATACCCCGAGAGTCATATATTCAATCATTAGAGTACGTTTAGGATTTATGTAAAAAATACAGTAACTCAATTACCTGGACTGGGTACTAGTAATGTGTTTTTGTGTGGAAAAACGCAATTACAGCTAATTGATGTTATATTTTATTTCAGCATTGATGAGACCTAATGGATAATCACCACTGTTTCCAGTCTCTATGAAGGACTCATGACGCAAGGATAATTATATCTCATCATGGTCTGGAACACACTGATTGAATTCAGTGAGGTCATACATGTGGACTCATCGGCTTGCATTGTTACAATATCTGGTTCAAAATGTTAGAACAAATATATACTAGTATATAAATTTTTGCATAAAAGTACAAATACAAATGTGTCTTCTGATTACTATTAACTTACCTTTGACAGACTTTTACATGTAGTAATTTTTGTTCATCGTCTGTCACCCTGCCAACAAATTTACATGTAGTTTTATTTTTAGTTTTATTTTGGCCATATCAATTTCCATAGACTTAAGTTTACCGCACCATGAAGCGGGTTTACCACAACATTACAAAAGATTAAAATGATCGAAAGGCTTGAAGAGTAGGTTGAAATGACCAAAGTTACCCCGATTGGCCTTTTGCTGCATATATCCAAGTTGCAGCACACAGACATAGCTTGAACCGGTTGTGGAATTCAGCACCCTTGACCAGACCAGACTGGATTTTCTCCGGACTAACCGACTATCCTTGGTGAGGTAATGCATTCCGGGCCTAAGCATTGGCTAAAGGGATCATGATATAGTTTGTGCAGAGTCCATCTTAATTGCTGCAAACCACCTCGGTGCAGAATTCACCATTGGAAGAAAGCCAAGTTAGAAAATCTGGACACAGCCGCCATATCTTATACAGATGCTTTCTTACTGATGTAGCGTTTTGAGGTGGTTGGAGTTTGGTGCCTCTTTGTTGTTTTGGGTTTTGGTGGTTGTGATGTACTGTAAACGTATAAAATTTCGCGATGTATTAATTTCGCGAATTTCACGTTTGAAAAAAAAACGCGAAAATAAATACACGCGAAAATACGGCGAAAATAAATACATATGCAGACCACATCACGCTTGAAATCTTAAAGATTTTAATGTGTTCCATCCGTGCTGTCGCTCACCAAGAAAGGCATTTGTGAGAGGATTATCGCCCATACGTCGCTGAAGGTGTCGCGTGTCACTCTGACGGTGGGATACTTTTCTGACCAACAGCACTATGCTGGTGTAGTTCGTCGGGAAAATGACCAGCCGGCAGAACAACTCATGTGATGATTGTCTCACAAATGCCTTCCTTGGTTGATGTCGCCACCGTTAGTTCATGTGCTCTGGCAGAAATAAACAATCAGTAGACTTACGGAGTACTGACCATTTGTGTTTTGTTTACTGTCTGTACATACTAGTATATTAGTATGCTAGTATTTCAACATATTAGTACTAGTATAACGTGAACATTACTGTGCAAGTATTGTACTACTAATCATTTGCAGTTTATGGCAAACATACATATACATGTATGATCAATAATATTTGGGCCTTGTGTATTAAATTGGTACATTTACTTACCAATTTAAAATACCTGATCCCACACCCAATATAAAAACGCGAACTTAAATCCACGCGAACATGTTGAGATGTTGAAAACACGAACATTGATACACGCGAAATTTTTTACGTTTACAGAAGTTTTAACTTTTACTGCTGAAATGATGGAATCACGTAAGATGCTACAGATCCCAATCAGGGAACCACACTCTTTAAGATTTAGTTGTGTGATCGTATTCTAATTAGAGGACCTCTCGTTGTGTTCATAAGTCCCGAGAAGCGGCTTGAGTTAAGCAAGCCACCAGGTTCACTTCAAGATGTGGCAGAGTATTTTTCCTTGATCGCCTGTATTAACCACTATATTCCACCGGTTTTTCAGTGGATTCACCTTCAAGTTGGGAACAAACGTGACAACAACAGAAACTCAGTCAATATCAGTTTATATAATAATTCATCACCAAGCACAATGTACAGTACAGTCAACAATATATTTTATTATTAGTTAAAGTATTATGAAATAGGTAGAGTTCTTGAATTCCTCGATTCCAGTAGATGTATACACTCCCCAGGGTCCCTGGAGGGTAGATGCCCCATCAGGGCCCCAGGTCTGTCGGGGACTAGCGGGCAATCGCCCACGACTGTCAAGCGACCTCCTCACCCGCGATTATCGGGCGACCTGCTTGCCCACGACAATCGGGCGACCTGCTCGCCCACGATTATCGGGCGACCTCCTCGCCCACAACAGTTGGGCGAACTCGCCTACGATAATCGGGCGACCTCCTCACCCACGATAATCGGGCGACCTCCTCGCCTACGATAATCGGGTGTGTCACCCCCGTTAAGATGTGGAATAAGTCCGGGGAAATCGTCTCCGGGAAGAGATGGCTACTCCCACAGCTGTGAGAGAAGTAGAGGTTCCCCCACCGAGACGGGGGAGGAATGATAGTGGCCTCACTCGGAAGGCCGGAGTGAATCAGAGTCCGGGGAAATTGTCCCCGGGAAGAGGTGGTTTCCCCACGAGTGGGGAAGAAGGCTGGAGTTTCCCCACAGGTGTGGAAGAAGGCTGGAATTTCCCTCACTCCCTGCTAGGAGATGAATCAGTCTGGGGAAATCATCCCGGGAAGAAGTGGTTTCCCCACGAGTGGGGAAGAAGGCTGGAGTTTCCCCACGGGTGTGGAAGTAGGCTGGAATTTTCCTCACGTGTGTGGAGGAGAGCTGGTATTAAATGGCCGCACGTGTCCATCAGATCCTGTATGTTAAATGGCCGCACTAGTCCATCAGATCCTGTATAGACCTTTGTAACGCGAACAAGGTCCCATTTTCCTCTGGGCACGTTGTTGTTCACAAGTAGAACAATGTCTCCTGGTCTGAGGGGTCGGGATTGTTTGGTCCATCTGGATCTGCATTGGAGTGTTGGCAAGTATTCCCGAATGAAGCGAGTCCAGAAATTAGTGATGAGCTTCTGGACGATTTTGTAACAAAAGAGAGTCAAAACTTCTAATCCATTTGGCGCCCGCTACCCATCCAGGTAGGACCCTCTAGCCAGAACGAGGGGGCAGGAACACATGGCTGCACCTCACAATCATGACGTCGTCCTCTCGCCTCGGCAGTCATGAGACAGCTCAAAGAAATCAAAACTGGTTGGCTGTATCTATAGCAGCCAGCAACACAAGAACCGGGGTGCCCTTATGAACAATGAAACAGTGCAGTGGATCGATATATGACATGCATCTCCCTGGACGCGAGCTTCGACCGTGAAGCAGCCAAACTATGATGTACTGAAACGGCCAAAAGCCTTTCACAATTTTTTGGCAAAATCGCCACACTAAAACAATGGACTTCATGCATGCCGTTCAAGAAGGCATCCACAAGATTCAGACATGCCTATTGCAACACCATCTTCGCCAAAAAACAGGTGTTACAAGACAATCTTGAAGCAAACAATCCTACAGAATGTCCACTCCCATGCGAGCTCAAGAGAGCCTTACAGCACAAATGCAGAGAAGCGTTCATGAAAATATATGTCTGACATTGTGTGGCGATTTTGACCAAAGATCGCGGCAGGAGATTCTTTCTAAACACGTTCTTATTTTTGGCCGCTTCTGTTCGAAAGCTCGTGAGTTGTCATGGCGACTCACCGTCCTTCTCTCTATCCACTATACTTTAACACTGGCTTTACATCATCTCTCGTGCTCACGACTAGTATAAATACTGTGGCCGGACTTTGTGTGGCCGGAGTTGTCCAGAGACTGAGCACGATAGGTGAGCTCACACCATGAGCTCCTTGTCCCTATTCGGGTAAAGGCCACTCAGGCCTCGGGGACGACTTCCAATAGGGGGCCCAGGTGGGGAAGATCTGGATCACCGGTCTCCCACCTGAGATGGTGTGACACAGGATCTGGCAGACCGTCTGGCTGTCCAGGGTTCCTTTCTGCGGCAGTGCCGTCGGCGAGGCCGGCCAGCAACATGCCCACGTGCGCGAGTTTTGTGGTGCCACTCCCATGGCATCTCGAGCTCTGCACACGGCTACATTACCATAACTATGTACTATACATGTTGTATATGATGTTGTTGATGTTAGTGATGATGATGGTACGGCGGCCCAATGCTGCCATTACTCATGCCTGAGTTGAGAGTAGTTTTGAAATCAGTTTCATAGTTAGTAAACAGTTATTGTCAGTTATGAAACTGGTTTCCAGCAAGGCACAAACCCTGTACACCCGGCACAAAACTTTCTAGCAGGGCACAAACCTTTTTTAGCATGGCACAAACCTTTATAACAGAGCATAAACCTTTTCAGCATGGCACAAACCTTTTTAACATGGCACAAACCTTTATAACAGGGCACGAACCTTTATAACAGGGCACAAACCTTTTTAACACGGCACAAATCTTTATAGCAGGGCACAAACCTTTTTAGAGGGGGGAAACCATTAGGACACGGCACTAACCTTCATAGCAGGGCGCAAACCTTTATAGCAGAGTAGTTTTGAAATTAGTTTCCTAGTCAGTAAACAGTTTTTTTTAGGAAGAGCAGGGCTCTTCCTCAATGATGTCTTTTTTTTGGATTTTTGAATTTTTTCTTTTGTTTACATTCTTGAAAGTGCCACTTGGAACCACAACAGGCTATTCAACTGTGGCTAATTGGGAGGGCCCGGGGCCCGTTGGGAGATGGTCTTAAAAGGGTTCCTCTGGAAGTGAGTTGTTGAAGCACTCGCAGGCAAGCGGGAGTTTATAGCGGGAGGCTATAAAGGGAGTCTTCCCGAGCCACCCCGAAGGAACTCTTCCCTCGTAGCCACGGACCATCTCCATGAGGCGCTCGAACGTCGCAGGGGCGTTGCAGAGCCCGAACGGCATTACCCTAAATTGGTAGAGCCCGTTCTTGGTAACAAAGGCAGTTTTAGCTCTATCACTTTCGTCCATCTCGACCTGCCAGATGGATCAAAGGGCATGCGTGTGTGACGTGGTCGTGCCTCGGTTATCATCTCAGTGTAAGGCGGTACAGTTGTTGTGCGTGCCACCCGGAGTTGGAATGGATGGGTCAGGCCCGCCCAGAAGAGGAAATGTGTGTCCTTTCCCATCCGGAGTTTGCCGGCACTAAAGTTGGCAATCACCCGGTTGTCCCGGAGATAGTTCATCCCAATGATTCCGGCCGCACCGATATCCGCAACGATTGCCTCTGTTCTATACACCTTGTATCCAAGGGTAATAGGCAGATCGATGATTCCATGGATAGGGATGCAGTTGATACCAGCCCCGAAGAGCTTGTTACTGCTAGGATCCTGCATATCGAGATCGCTGAGAGCAGGCTCTCGCTTAAAAGTCCCCGTGGCTACAAGGGAAGAGTTCCTTCGGGGTGGCTCGGGAAGACTCCCTTTATAGCCTCCCGCTATAAACTTCCGCTCACCCGCGAGCGCTTCAACAACTCCGGACACTGGAGCCAAAAGTGTCCTTTTTTCCGCAGAAATAGCAGGGACGGCCTGAGTTGGGTCCAGAGGTGAACGTGCAGCAATCTGCGGGTCCTGGAGATTTGATCCCGGCACAGTGCACAATCATCTGCACGATGCCATGATCATACTCTTCCATGTCATACTCGTCCGAGGATGGGCATGACGCAGCAGCCGGAGCTGCTTGCACGAGCGTCACCAGAGGTTACGCAGGTGGACCAACCCACTGGGGGTTGTGCTCCCTGGCCAGTTCCCGGTGGACTGGGGAGGACCCTGGGGCCACCTGCGATGCAGTGGCAGGGGAAGGAATGTCTGCGAGGGTACAGCCAAGGCCGGAGCCGGAGGCATCTGTCTACACCTCACATCTGCTTCTATCGCAAGCGCGGAGTTAATCGCCTCCTCCATCGACCGTTTCTCGTGGGACGCCAGAGCATATGATATGTGGTACAACTGTCCATCGATAAACTGGTCGATAAGCATCGACTCGAACCTACCCGCGTCCATTTCCGGGTAGGCTCTCCAGCTGAGCACGCGCAGGTTAAACGCGTACTCGGTCACAGTCTCTGTCGGCAGGTGGATTCGAGCTTTGAACTTCTCGAACATCCACCTGTTCGTCGTCAAGGTGAACAACAGACGAAACTGCTTGGCAACCTCGCCGAAACATTGCGTTCACCGCCGGCAGACAGGTCATCACCCTGAGAGCCTCGCCTTCCAGGCCCCCCGAGAGGATGTACCCGGTTTCCTCCTGAGTCCGACCCTCATACACGGCGGTTCGCCAGACCTGGAGTAAGTAATCCTCCAGATCTGCGTTGTTTCCATTGAACCGCTTCCGCCACAACGACTGGTCCGGCCTCCGGTCCCGCGGAGAGCGCTCCCAGTTAGCTGATCTGGCACCAGCGTCAGTGGTATATGATGGCAGCGACCAAGTATCAGCCCTGACTGTGGCAGAATCTGCAGGTGCAGATCTGTACTCCACAGACGTGAACGCAGGAAAGCTAGCGGCCGCTACCAGGTATGAATCAGCGGACATCCCACCCGGACCAAGTGCGGATGGAGCCCCCGCCGAACTTGAAGGATAGGATCCAGGTGAGGCAGGGTAGCCAGCATAGCTTGGGGCCGAAGCCGCCGGTTGCCAGCTAGCTCCTGGAGCACTGTGCGGCGTGGGATAATTAAACCATGTGGCGGTAGCTCTGGCTGCCGGAACAGCGGAGGCAGTTGCCAACGTGGTACCTCCAAACCATGGTGCGGGCGTGAGTCCCAAGGCATGGGTCATCAGCGCCGGCGGGCTTGGATGAGTGAGGGAGGGGCCACCGGCCCAGTCATCCCTGGACTATAGGGGATCGTCGGATCCACGCTCAATGCCGGCGGCTGACAGTGCTTATACTCATCAAGCGCCATCTGTATCAGCTTCCACTCCCTCTCCGACAGCGGCCTCAAAAGGTACTGTTTTCTCGGAGAAAGCGAACGGTTCCAGCGATCAGGTCACCCCACGTGAGGCGACCGGACACGGTCGTAGCGCCCTAAGGGGGCCAGCTCCTTGGCCAGGAATCAGTGAGCTGGTCCACCACATCTCCAATCAACTGCTCAACATTCAAGGCGGGGGTCCTGGTAGAGGTCAACCCGCCGGGGAGGTAGCCAGAACAGTCGATCAGCCTGTCCAGAACTAATAATGGTGGCTGGCACCCGATCCCATACTTTCGAGACATCCCAGGGAAGAGTAACGGCCTCGGCGGTCGTCCGGGCAGGGGTAGGCGTGGAGTGAAGCCGTCTCCAGCTCCACCCGTAGCACCTAGAGCGGTAACTGCTGTTGTGTCCCTGCAGAGCTCGACTCTACGTCCGGAGACGAAGTTGGGGACGTCCGGGACGTCTCCGCGGACCGGGACAGGTCCTGCGGGTCATCCTGACGTCCTTCCGCGTGGCCAGAGCCATCCCGGGCCAGTCCGCATCCGGTCTGGGACCTTGTATTCTGGGCAATACTGTCTCCATTAATTTTATTTATTTTCTTTTTTTTCTGAAGTGTCCCGGAGGAGCAGGCGGTCACCAGGGAAGAGGGAGCGAAGACACTGTGACGTTAGGCTATGATGGAACGCCGTCGGGCTGATCCTGGTCATGGCACCAATGTTAGGTTTGATGCTCGCTACTTAGGGCACAAGCGCCCCGAGCTGAGGCACGGTTATGGCATAGCCCTATTCACGGGCAGGGCCCTATTCAATCACAGGCTAAAATGTTTCAATCTAAGAGTTGGCGCCAAAAGTCCCAAAGGGGGATATTTAGCGGATTATACATCACACACATCATCAGCTGATTACATGATGATCTCTGATTGGCTAATTCGAGTGGAATATTTGTAGCATGACAAAACTGCACCATGATGAAAATATAAACAAACAGCTGTCAAGTAACAAAGTATGGAAATAAGTTCAATTAACTTAAAATTGAGGGACATAAATCGTTGTAAACAACTGAGAGGGGAAGAAAATGATACGCAGTGTGTATTTCATGCATTCAAAACATGTTTTGTTCTGGAATAAGTTCGCAAATCCTGACCCACTGTGACAGGGTGTGAGGCGAAATCCGTTGTCGCCTCAGGAATGGACTAGCACTTAACTCTGTTATTGGGCTGAACTAGTTATGGCAGGCATCGTGATTACTAGAACTACAACCAGGTAGCAGTCTGTCCAAACGAATCCGGCCGTCATACATCACGTCATAACACATCATAGACATACAACATACATTATACAGCAGGTATAACACGAAGTAATAACTTCGAACACGAAGCGGCCTAAACAGGTTAGGATGGTGTACAATAACGGCCGAAACTCCTGTCGCAATCTTTAAGCAAAATTACCACATTTGGTAGAGCCGATCAATGATACCCCTACCTGCTGATGTCATGTGCTTTTGAGGCTCCAAAACAGTATTTATGCATAGATATCCCATAATAACACTGGATGGGACATGACCAATATTCAGACAATAGATAAACGTGAAATTAGCGCCATATTTGTTTGGTTGAACTTTCTTAGCATTGTTTATCTATACCTGAATTACATGGTGGAGATCCTGGTGGCAAACAGGAACCCCATTAAAGTCCAATTACTAGTACAGCTGTAAAGCTAGCATGTCCAGCATGACGCTAGGCTCATATCCATGCATGACCCCCCCCCCCCCCCCCCCCCTCCAAAGCCTGGTTTACTACAAGTGTAACTTTCTGGAATTCGTTATGAGGAATGTGTACTTAACCCAAACATACAATCCACTCATGAACAGCGGCGATATCTGTACCAACACTGGTCCTCCGGTTTAACTTCATGGAACCGGAACCATCCATTTGAGTTTTTTTTAAACATCTCAGCTGGTACCCTACAGGACCATTGGTTCTATATTGCACAGAAGAAACAAAAACATGGCGCCCATATTTTGGCAGTTGAATACAGTTGTATTCGATTTTGGCCCAGTATCGGCTGTTTTTATATGCCTTTTCCTCGGGATATGCTACGTGGGAAGTTTATATATATGGGCACCCGGAGATCAAACGTATGTCATTTTTTTCACGGTTATTTGCGACTTATCTTGTTTCATCTCATCAGCTTTCTGGTATTATCGCCCATGGCATGACCGTCCAGTGACCGTCATAGTAGATCTACTTCTCTACTACACTGTACAGGTTACCATTTACACATTCAGGAATGCCATTTAACTCCATTGTAAAGGCTTATGAGATGAAGTCTGTGCAATTTCATTCCTGCGGGTGGAATTTGGCAATAATTTTTAGGAAGTGCCATTACATTACATAATTATTTACATTACATGTATACTGTGACATAAAAGGCGATTGGGTGTATGCTATTTCCAGCATTCTATGGAGGTAATCCGACGTGATGACAGATTTTCCAAACGAAGCAGACTTTTTGCGATCTGTATGACGAAATCTCGGAGCACATGTACAATGTAGTGGGCAATCCTGTTTCTCTATTATAATCAATGGCAATGATGAGTTAAGCCTGGAGTCTGAAATAAACATTATTATTATTATTAGGCAGTGGCACAAACTGATAAATACAGATAAAAAGAACATCTAGTTTGTAATAAAGAACACTTTTCTATAATAACCAATTGTCATTCCGGATCTTTAGTATGGGAAATTAGTTGGTAATAAAATTGCCCACGTTATTGTACATCCTAGTCGAAATCTCCCTGATATCTGACGTCACTGTTGACGTGACTATGCGTTGCTTTGGGTTTGGCGCATGCGCAACCATTCATCAGCAGTATCTGGCGTCGTCATCTTAGCAACGGATGACTCAAAGCAGTTGTCAAAGTGAAAGTAGGGGTTTGCGGTATATTTACATACCCGGTAAGTATTCACATTTCTTTAAATCACATCCTCTAATTTCACCGTGGGGCTCAAAACTCAATAAGATGCCACAATCATTGCAAAAACGTATGTTAGACTTCTTTTGAAGGAAACAAAATACCATATTTTTTTTACTCAATTTGTTTACAAAATCCCGAACACCTCCACACACTTTGTTTTGGATTTTCCCAATCAATATGCAAATTTCCTCCCTACGTCTCAAATTCGTATTGTTACCCGCCATTCGTGAACATGTAAACAAACCATATTTTTTGTATAGAAATGTATAGGATTTGTAGGGTTTATGCTGATCAGAGCACGGTGAGTACTCAATTGATTCACCCACCAACCATCGCCGTTGGTGCTAGATCGTGTATATCAGCAGTTGAAATTACTGGCACTCGTTCAATATGGAAATGTTCGCCAAATTCCACCCGCAGAAATGAAATTGCACAGACTTTAGATCACTTTCGAAATGGATCAATTTTGATAAAATTTCAGTATGTTGAAGCAATATATATAACTTACAAAATATTAAAAAATCAGCACATGTTGTACTACTAGTACAAGTTGTAGGAATAGATCACACGCTATACACAGTAAGCATTTGACCGTAAGCTGCTGATACCCGGCGACTTCCTCAGAAAGCAAAATCCCAAAAAGGGCCAGTTTTTATTCATGCACACAGCACAGTAACAGCTCCAATCAACACGAAAATTCACATGTACATAGAAAAATGCCTCCGTTACAACTATACAAACCAAAAGAGAGACATTTTAAGGTAATACATGTGCATTTGCAGGAGAAACTGGGAGTTTTTAAATAATATAGTACCTTGATGCTCCATTTTGACCATATAAGGAAAGTAATAGTACTAAGTAACCTACAGTAGCTAGGGCATGGATTAGTCGATGGATACCCGAACCTGTGGCAGGTCAAAGCAATATCTGGGTCAGAAATATGGTACCCTAACCCGATATTGTTATGCAAGAGTATCTGCTGGCTCAAAGTTGTGTTACTAAATCTACGAGCCATCCGTCCTAAAGTCGCTGCATCCCAAAATTTTCCAACTCGATATTATGAGAGCTCAAGAGCTTATTTTGTGGAAAACAAACTGCTGGTACTAAGATTGGATATCAGAGTCTCGACTGACGATAGAACTTGTTGATTTCACTTGCATTACAAGGCCTGAAAACACTATTGGCGAATTTTGGAATTCGGCGAATTTTGCACAAATGGTTCATAGTAGTTGAAAATCCTTCGAGTATGTAGGGCCTGTGAGTCACGGGCATTTTAGTTGTATGTTCAATTTTCCTCATAGAGCTCTTATGACCTTTGGTCATAATTTAGTTGTGGTACAATTTAGTTGTGTCCCTTGCATCAAATATGCATAATAATTAGGTACTCGAAAGCTACAGATTTTTGCAGATCCGAATTGTCATATACATGTATGTACAAATACTTGTGCCATTTATTATGAGTTAACCAAACATGATCAAAATCAATCAATATCATACAATCAAATCAACTAATATCAAACAAAATAAATGCATGGTATGTAATGTATTTCTGTTGAATGCATACATTTATATGTATTGATTTCCTTTGCAGTATTGTTCGAGATCATCCTGATACAATCAAGCACAGATTTGTGCGAGTTGGTGTTGTATGTGCACTTGTCATCCCATTTCTTTGGCTGTGCAGCTCCAATTCACATGATGTCAAGGTACATGCTCTGTCGGATAATTGAGCTTTTTGTTTTGTCAGAAACAGAACCATGTGTATTGCCAGACGACAAGTCAGGGATACTATGGTTTTGTCCATGTTTTAACACTTTTGTCATGTGCATACCACGTAAACAGGTTTTATATTCATACTGTTTTTAGGTTACTGGACCTTTGGTCTGATAACCTATTGGCATGGCGTTGCTTCTTTCGTCCGGTGTCCATCGTCTGTCGTCCGTTTACAATTTTATCTTCAAAGTTTACGGTTGAATCCTTCTGAAATTTTGCACGAAAATGCCTAAAAATATTGCCAGAGGGAGGTATTTCTTAGTTTTTTTATTTCCACATTTTTGTCAAAATGGTGGCCGTTTTCGACGAAAAATGGCCATTTTGGGACTTTAATGGCCATTTTCTCAAAAACTGTTCGGTAACTTTTTTTGTACATGTAATTTATGCATTAGAATCCCCTTATGTACCTTTGTGACATGTATAAGTTTCGTTGCCTTTAAATCGCTCGAAGTTGGCCATTTTGGACCCAAACTCAGCCCAAATGGGACTTTCCCATGTTAAATTCTCCTATGCTTTATAATTTGGAACATTTCTCAAAATATCTCACTCAATATTGAGAGTAGAGATTGGGAATCAATTGTGGACATATAGGAAATGATATATGTTGAATATTGTTGTGACCTTGAATTTGACCTCTTTTTCAAGGTCAGAGCACAAAATGGCTAATATCTTGCTTACCGGTATTATCGACTTTACAGCTGAGGAATCAATTGTGGACATATAGGGAGTGATATACGCTGAATATTCTGATGACCTTGAATTTTACCTTTGACCTTATTTTCAAGGTCATAGCACAAAATGGCTAATATCTCGCTTATTATCAACTTTACAGCTTAGGAATCAATTGTAGACATATAGAAAAAGATATATGCTGAATATTCTTGTGACTTTGAATATGACCTTTGACTTCATTTTCAAGGTCAGAGTGCAAAATGGCTAATATCTCGCTTATTATCAACTTTACAGCTTAGGAATCAATTGTGGACATATAGGAAATGATATACACCAAATATTCTTATGACGTTGAATTTGACCTTTGACCTTATTTTCAAGGTCACAAAATGGCTAATATCTCGCTTATTATCAGTTTTACAGAATAGGGATCTATTGAGGACACACTGGAAATGATATATGTTGGATATTCTCATGACTTTGAACTTGACCTTTGACTTCATTTTCAAGATCAGAGAACAAAATGGCTAATATCTCGCTTATTATCGACTTAACAGCCCAGGAATCCATAGTGAACATATATGGGAAATGATAATGTTGAATAATCTGGTGACCTTGATTTTGACCCTTGACCTCAATTTCAATGTCAGAGAATTGACCAATGACCCTGTTTTTAGGTTAAGGGACAAAAGGCTAAGATTCGAAATATTTAGTGTCCGGTAACCTTTCTTAGCCCTTGGGCTAATTTTTTGCAATTTCGGTGATAGCGTTCAGTCTAGGGCATAGGGCTGGAAAGCGGAAGTACTGATCGATGACAAATTCCAATGAATTTATTCGAACTGGGGATAAGCACATGACACCTCCCTATCTTTTAACATGGGAGTGCATTTAATATGGTGATTTTAAGTATATAAATGATGTCTTTAGTGTATTATAGTATCCATATACACGATGAAAATATATGAAAACTGTTGTGAAAGATAAAAAGTGTCATTGAAGAAAACGGCACTTTGAATAAAGCTTACCTCCAGCAAAATTGCCGGCAGACGGCCTGTTATTCTAACGAATTTGGCATATATGCATATCTCTTTGTACTTTCACTAAAGTTATTTGACACAAGACATGCTATTTCAGCAGTTATTGACATTGTTAGAAATTGGGCCATAATACGTTTATCCCCGGCGACGCCTTATTAACGAATATTTCATTGGAATTTATCACCGATCATACTTCCGCCTTCCAGCCCTATTACTAGTAAGTGAAATACATGTAATGTATGCTCGTGATTTTCCATTTTCATTTGTATGATATGATTCACCTGATTGACTTCAGGCCCGGTATCTGTTTGTGTGGATTGGACTGAGATTCAAGGGATTCATATTTGCCACAGTTTTTCCTCTGCTGTTGACAATGGTAATATGACCACATCAATGCATCATTGCATTGAATGTTTAGGCAAACACATTTGAAAACATTGTCGGCTAACTTAAGCAAATGTTTAATGTCCAGATTGTAAGTGTATTGCGTGAATATTCATTGGATGATAGCCTGGCAAAGAATTTAACAAACCATCAGTAACTGTAACCATAATAATGCAACTATATGTGGTACCATAATCAAGTTTAAATCTTTAATATCTTTTGAAGAAAATTCTCTCTGTATTTGTACAGATATTATTTCTTGGACCCCTATACTTGCATTACCTTGATGGAATTTTCAAGATTTACAAAGGTAAATTACACCAATGATGCAGAAGTTTTCACAATCTCAACACAAATTTGTTATTTTTCTGGAAGTGTCTATATGTATTTTATTTTTGACATTCAGACATCATTGCAACTTTACTTGTTAAATTCCAGATCACAAGTACTGGCTGACGAATCTGAAGAATCTGATATGGTTGAGGAACCATGTTGTGGTAAGTGAGAATTTTGCACTCACTTCCAATTTCTCCGTGTTACTCAGAATTTGATGGCCTGACTTCTGCCATTCATGAGAAAGCTAGAAGTGTTAGTTTCCATGGAAAGATTGTGGTATGATCACATGATGATATATATTTGTCATTTTGGTATTTATATATTAGTGATGTTGAGTATTTTGATGATCTTGAATGAAGAAATAATTTACTTTGAAGGTTAGTTGATTCGAAGGTTAAGTTTCATCACTTCTGGGGAATTCTTTATTTTAGATACTTGTTCGTATATTGGTATTTACAAGAGAAATCATTGCATTCTACGCTAATGCTCTTTGTTTAAAGGTACAGTGTATCACTGAAAATGTGTGTAAATATTTCAAGATAATATTGAAATTGATAAAACAGTGTAAATAAATATTGACAGTCTGGCACTTGAATTAGGCACATGATTATGCACATGAATTTTCACATGTAGTATGTTCCCACTTATTAGTAGGGCTTGATTAATAAGATATTGGACTCCACATTTCTGTCCATTGGAATATTTCGCTGCTAGTGGAGATGTTTCTTTGTAAAAGACACGAGAAGATTTCTTTTCATGCTAAATTACGATAGAATTTCCTGTGGTAAATATTGAATTATTTTCATCAGGCACCGGTAGCAGAAGAGTTCTTATTTCGGGCGAGCATGATCCCATTTCTGGTGCCCCACTTAGGGGAGAATGCCTCTGTAAAGATTTGTCCTCTCTTCTTCAGTGTGGGTGAGTTGTCTTTGCAACACATCTACACAGACTTTTATAAGAGAGCTTGAGAGATTGGCCAGCTGCATTGAATGATAGTTTGACAGTTTAGTTTTGCAAGATTTGCTCAGTTCTTTGTTTTCGTTAATACATGTACTAAAAATGTCAGCTGAGTTTGCTTTGATGGTCTATTGCATGTTTACAAGTGTTTCATACATTTTGATTCATGAACTTGCCACCAAGAAATCAAGCAGGATGGTCAGTTGATCTGGCCTGGCCAGGTTGCCAATTCTGTATGTAATATACAGAGTATCAACAATTTGATATGTTAGGCAAACATATAAATATTTCGCAAATGATGATCCTGAACCTTGAAAGTTTGTAGAGTATGATTATCACTAAGGCTTACTCTTTGTTGCATACCTTTTGGCTTACTCTTTGTTTTTGGGGTTTTTTTTTACCCTTTGTTGATGTTGATGTGTCTTGCATCTTTGAAATAACAGGGTTGTTCATATGTGAAGATTGTTTCATCATCATCATTTGACCATTTGCACACTAACTCATGTTTTGGATGCTGTGCACTGACACTGCATGAGGAGATGCTGCTGTTGATATTTTCAGGCACCCATTAGTGAAGAGTTCATGTTTAGAGCATGCATGCTTCCCCTGCTCGTGCCTTACCTCGGCTGTGGATGGTCTGTACTCGTGTGCCCCCTGTTCTTTGGTGTAGGTAAGCAATCAGTCAGGCATTTTCACTTTCTTTTTGTAGTTTGAATTGTGTGTTTTATCAATTTGCAGAGCAGTGGTGAAATTGTAGTCAATGAGCAACAGCAATAAACAGTAATTAAATTGGTTTCTGATAAGTAACACTGAATATCAGAAATTAGAAATTCGGTAACTCAGTGATGAGAAATTAATCCTGTTAAGTTCTGTTTGTACTCGTATTCCACAGCTCATTTCCACCACTTGTATGAGAAAATCCGAGACGGAACAGATGTCAAGATTGCCATCCTCCAGTCATGTGAGCTTCTGCCCCAAACTACGAATATCAAAAAAGAAAAATTCACCATATATTCTGTCTCAGCTTTGCCAATTGGTTTGTATAGATCTGTTAGCTGTATACATGGTACATGTATTATATTCCATTTATAATGAATCATCATCTTTTCAGTGATCCAGTTCTCGTACACTACCCTGTTTGGTGCCTACTCTGCATTTTTGTTTCTCAGAACAGGTATGTATTTCTAATGAATTATCTCAACTGTCTTTGTTGATAAGGCCAGAACATTGTCTTTGTTGATAATGCCAGAACATTGTCAGAGTAATTATGTTTACTCAATTAATGTTGAGCTATATTCCATGACATACCTAAATAGGTTACTGATACTCACTGGCGGGTTATTAAGTTTTATTCCATAGCATTCTGTGATCACATTATCACAATTTCGTCTAGTACACGTTGTTGTCTTTGCAGACCACCTGATTGCACCAGTTATGGCTCACGCGTTCTGTAACCACATGGGTTTTCCCGACTTTCGGGAAGTGATGAGCCACAAGATGCCACAGCGAGCTTACATCATGGCTGCCTTCGTGACCGGCCTCGCCTGTTGGTGGCTACTTCTCTACCCAATGACATCACCATGGCTCTACTCCAACGATCTCTACTATGTATAGTTTATCCACTACACTACACATTTACTGATATATCAAATAAATTGTATTGTCTTTTTTCGAACATCTAACACATAAATATATATTCTCCACCGTGCTATCAGAGAAGGATTTCAACTAACGTTATGCATTGCTGTCCTGTGTGCCAACCTCGGGGGGGAAAATGCAAGGTACTATCAAGTACCCAAATTATGGAATATCTGTAAATATTTTTTAGGCCTATGTCTGGTCATTTACTAGTCGTCTGTTTACTGTATATATTGAAATGTATTGTGCATATTCTTAACATAATAGCTAATGCACCACAGTATAACTAGCTAAGAGCTGGCAGATTGCATTGGCGTATTTATAGGTAGCATTTTGCCCTTGTTGGATGAAGTTGAATAGAATATCCATTTGAATTATCTAGAGGCCAGCAAACAGTTTTAACACTCTCTGTACAGGTATTGTTTAATGGGATATGCCTCATGCCTGATGTACACACTATTACTAATTCCGGATATTATTGCAGTCCTGCTGTATGTAGGGATCTGGATCTTGCTGTTGGTGTCTGTCCGTGTGGGTATCAAGGTGTGATGTGATACAATATGATGTGGATCTCTGTCCGATACTTGTATAACTTTGTGATTGTGTGAAGGCTTATAGTTCTTGCTCAAAAACAATCTCGCAAAAAATACAATGTAACTGCTATTCTGTTTAACCCTGTTTACTGAGATATGTATGTATATATTTGATAGATCTATGGGTGAAAGTATTGGAGGATATGTGGTGATGATATTATAACCATGTATTTTACTCCTTGGATGAGTAAAGTGAATGCCATTGTCTGGACATGTTTTACAATACAAATATCAGTATGTGTTTCCTTACATTGCATATTGCGGTGCAGTATTCATTGAAATCTGGCATAAAGATTTCTTTGGCCACATTTCCAATCAAGATCATCATCTAGCATTCATATCAGATAATTATGCGATGGCACTGCTATGCAGATTGTGACGATATTAGGAATTTGGAATGTTGACAAAGTCTACTGGTAAATTTGAATTTCTGTGTATCTGGCCTTGTATAATTGATCTCTATGACTAGTTTGCTATATCATAGCCTCTGCTGTATCCGGATTATATTCCTCAAAACCGCTTGTAAAAGATGTGGACTAGAATTATGATAAAATTAGGCTATTGAAATATCAATGCTGAAATATATCTTATCAAAGTGTGAAAATGGCTACGTATTGTACGAAGGGTTGCTGAATGCAAATGTTGTAGTACGTCACAGTAAATGAATGCTTACATGTTCAATCGCACTTTGGTATGAAACATTAGTTGATAGTGTACTAGTACTGTATGGAAATTCTGTGCCGTCACGATTGGCATGTTTACAAGTCACGAGTCTTGAGCCTCAGAGGTTGCAAAATATGCAAGTTGTGGTTTCTTGCAATAGTCAAATCTTGTCTGCACCCGAGACTTGTGCAAGTTAGGTTACTATGTATTGCTTTTCTATGTAATGATGCAAACTGATAGTTCAAACTGTGCATGAATATCGTGTTTGAACAGTGTAAAAGATAGCTTGTACTGTGTATTGGGTTGGATAAGTGTATAAAAAAATATTATAATTACCGGTAAATCATTTTTTCCCTAGTAAGAACCAGGATATGCATTTATGATGTTTGGTATCGAACATAGCATCATATCAAAATGTTCACAAGATCTTCATGCACATGTCTTCATGGGTCTATATATTTATACAGAAGTGTCATTTCTACTGAGTGACCACTTTGGAATAAATTCCAGAAAAACATCTTGATTCACATTCTCAACAGCTTGAATAGCACGGCTGGCATCAGCTCTCAAAATCCGTTTGTGATAGGACAGAGTACTGTAAAACGACTAATTTTGGCGGCTATTATATTTGGCGGTTGTGAGCCCCACGTTATTTGGCGGAGATTTAATATGGCGGTTTCAGAACCACATATATATATCTTAACATATATCTAGTTAATTTGGCGGACGATTTAATTTGGCGGTTTTTCTCCTACCGCCAAATAAATCATCCGCCAAAATTAGTCGTTTTACAGTATCACAAATTCATATCTGTTCGCAGGGATATTATGACTTACAAATAGGACTTTATATGTTGCAAGTCACAATTAAAATATGAGTCGTGGCTCAGAAAGCTGGTCCATGTTTAAGTTTGTATCTGTATTATAGTGTTCAGAGTACCAGTAGTTCGTGCAAGCATTCAACATAAACTCATACTGGTCTCCAGCTGTTCATAGTTGATGAAATTTGAGCTACATCAGTCAAGCAATCAAAAACGCAATGACATACAAACTTTATTGAATGTAAAATATCACAGTTACACAGCTCAGAAATAATAACATTGTATAGTTGTGTTCGTGTTAAAAAATCGCAACAATTCATTTGAATAATTTACATGAGAGTAGAATATTGCAAATTTCCCTAATTTGTTTACTTTCTTCTCTGTGAACACAACCACCATTGTTCTTGACAGTCCTGTGAGTGATATAACCATATTATATGTACAGCTACTAATATGAATACACATTGCAGACTAAGCACATTCAGTAGTAATTCATTCACATCCCGTAATCCTCAGAATAATCAGAATCTCGCCACTTTTGAGTCATTTGCTGCCGCTCCGTCTCCCGACTGGTGCTGTGGCAACAGAACATTGTGCTCCTCTGGGGGATCCTGCTGGGCCCTGGGGGCTCTCCTCATGACCTGGGGGGTCAGGTTGTTGGCTAGCAAGGAGGGGGATGGACTAATACTGGGTGTGGTAGAGCGTGAGTTACTTAAGTCACAGTGGTCCAACAGACGCATGAGTTCAAGTGATGAGGGACTGCCATCTTGCTGAAATCCTGCAATCAGGACATCAACTTGGTTTCAGTTTATCACAATCAAAATATTTAAATATGGAAATCTCACAGGCTGTGTCCACGAACCTTCCTTTTCCTTCGTTCTGTTTGCCAACTCCAGAGCAGTAGACAAATCCCACATCTGAAGCAAAAGAAAACAGCATCACTGCCAATATTCAGTTTCATCAAGCTGTTGCATCCAATCGACAGATTTTTGTCAATACATAGCTCTTTCTGGTATGGATGTAGATAACAATCTAACCTGCAGGGTGCCATTAGAGTGGCCCGTGAACATGTATCTACGGGGACGAGACCCCATACGACTAGAACTCTCACACTCGTGAACGCAGAAAGATGTGACGGAACTGCCATCTACAGACTTGATGACACACACACTGCAAAACATGAAGGATACTTGTAGAAGTCACGCAATATAATGTCCAGTAGTTTGAAAAGAATATGTTTTGTGGTGTTGGCTTTGTGTTGATGATGAGACATTTACCGTTTTCCATTGGAAGACAGTCGAATGAAAAGCTGATCTGTCTCTGGAACAACCTTTTGCACGAAGACCTGCTGATCGTCTTTTTCTCCATACGGACCTACAGAACAAATCACGAGGGAGTTGACATTCATACAAATAGTTTTGATATGGGCTCGAGTAACCTGGAAACTGACATACAGTGGTCCCTGTAAGATAAGACACCTCCGAAATAAGACTTGCCTGTCTGTAAAGACTTTTTTGTATTCCCCAAAGATCAATTTAACATGCAAATGAACCTGTGAAATAAGACTTCCTGAAGATAAGACCTCATTTTTCCTGCAAAAGGTGAGGTCTTATCTTACAGGGACCACTGGATACCAGTAGATAGCGCTCATATCTAGATGGAAGTTTGTCAAAACGTAAAACTTGAAACCTAAAATACCCAGTGTTCCAAAGGCGTTTTGATACCAAATTAAGTTTACAGAATACATGGACAAACCTATATCATTCCCTGCATGATAATTCGTCTGAGGTTCAAACTCCTCAATTGAGGCCACTTTGAAGGAAGCGACAGGCATCGAGCCCGGTTGAGTGCTGATCATTCCTCGAAAGCGAGTAACACTCCACGACCGCACATGGTTGTAGTCACTACAGACTGTCAGCGCAAATAACATTGTACAGTTGTGATAGATGTTTGACAAATATTATGTTTGTTCATGAATTGTTGGAAAATAAATGAAGTTAAATTGTTTTTGTTTTGATGAAGTTCTGTACATACCGTACATGTGCAAATATCAACGTTGCATATAATGTTAGATTTTGCCTTAATGAACGCACCTGAAACGAGATTCTTTTCGGAAAGCATGACTTTTGTGACTGAACTGCGGTGTACGTTGAACGTTTGGAAGAGTTGGGGGCCCTGTGCGAGGGTTTCTGGATGTTGTACGATCACCCGTACTGTGCCTGCACTTGTGCCATACGCTATCTCTATCCAGTTGCCACTCAAGCCTGACGACAGATGGCCTTTACAGTAAAGGCGGGAGAAAGACATCAGTATCACACCATGCTTCCATGCGTGTCAGTAGCAGTCTCTCATCCTCATAAGCCATTAGAATATTGTATAAGTCTTACTACAGACTAAGGCAATGATATTTCAAACAGTTAGTACTGCCAGAAATTCAAATGCACATGAAATAACTAGGTTAAACATGCTAAATGGCAATCTAGCACGAATTTAAGATGCCAAGGTCAAGCTTATGAATCAGTGATCATTCTATAAATACATGCACATTTGTGCTGCGAAATAACTCAAGTTTTAGTGAAGCCGCAGTTTGAATTTTTATGAAAAGTATCATGAACATTTTATGATGATTAGAATTTCAAATAGCAATGACTTTTTCCCGAGCAATTAGGAAACACCGTGATAACTTTCAAAGACTGACTGGTTTTTGGCGTGAGGTAGACGCTGAGAGCGGTGATTCTGTCCCTTGCTGGGTCCTGATACAACTCTGTCACCAGCAAGTCATTGTCCTTCATCCGCAGTGGAAACTTCTGCATGTCTGCATAAACAAAATCAACATGTATCACAAAATGTGCAAGGATCTCAATTTGCACTGATCACTGAACCTATTATGAATGACAACCGTTGCATACTAGCATTCCAATTGTTCACAAATGGCTTTTCGTCACACAATTTGGGATGTTTCTAAGTGTGGTCCATGTTTTACTTTTTCAAGGTGTCAAGTTACCGATATAGTATATGGACCCGTTGTTGCACCCGAGCAGAAGAAATGATCCTCCTGTGTCATAGCTGGTCACGGGAGCAACGTCTTGAATCTGTTTTGAACACAGTTTATTTCAGATTTATTGAAAGAAATTGAGTACACCAATCTGCAATATATACATATACAAAATAGATACAAAATATATATACAAAAGAGTATATGTACAAAAGAGTTCCATTTGAATGTATACTTGGTAATCTTACCTTGGCATTCAAAGAAGAGGAGAGAGAAATGAATGTCACAAGAATTTTCTTAAAATTCCTGACATCCATCTCGAACTCGAAATTGAAGGAAATTACTCTCACACATCTCAGATTCCCCGCGGTGTAGATGTGACGTCACACCGGTCATATGATTGACCTTAGCCGCCATTAATTTGCCCACCTGGTTAAGGCAGGGGAGGCGGGAGGGAGAATAATCGTGTTTATTATAGAGGTAGGTATGTAATAAATACTGGTTTTAAACAAGTTAAAACTTCCTATTTATTGCCATACCACTACCTCTATAATAAACTCTTTGGGTTATATCAGAATAACCAAAGGAGGTGGGTTTAACCCTCTCCCGGGAATTTCATCACCGATGTGTGAGAGTAGGAAATATCCATTGAAGTAGTAAATATTGTGTTTTACTTTTAAATTATAATTTTAAGTCGAAAATACATATTTACAGGATATTTACAACTATACCATAATACACGCCTGAATTACCTTCAGATGCATGGAGACGAGCAGGAGCTCTGCAGAGGTGACTTTCCTCTTGCAGAAGAACAAAAATTTCCCTCGCCAAAGAAGAGGAGCAACTCCCCTGGGAGTCGACCTCAGGTGCATCTGTACAGAGGCGTGTTGATCTATTTACAGGTATCTACAGCTGGACTACACGCTCCGCCGCCACCAGTCGTCCAAGCTGGAGGCCGGAGTCATCCTCCCAAGCTAACTCCCTGAGATAGAAAGAAGTGAATGTGTTATGAGATTTCCAGGTACAGGCAGACATGACATCATTCAGAGACACTTTATTTGTAAAGGCAAGTGAAGCCGCGAGAGCCCTCACATCATGCGCTTTGACTCTGAAACCTGTGGATTTTTTCGCCTGTGACTTTTCATAGCAAAATCTAACACACTTCTTGATCCAAGATGAGATCGTAGCAGGACGGATATCATTTGGAAAATCCTTAAGATAGGACACGAAAAGCAAACGCTTGCCGAGATGCAGCTCACGCGTACGATTAACGTAGATGCGGAGGGCTCGCACGGGACAAAGCTTCGCGTCTTCCTCCAGGCCCGGCCCCAGAGAAGGAGTCAGGGCGGGAATGGAAAAGCTCAATAATGGCGTACCTGCTAATTGAGTTTTGGCCAGAAAGGAGGGAATGACTCCGAGGAGAACCGAGGAGCCATCCGACTTCCACTTAACTTTGGAAAAGGACAGGGCGTGGAGCTCACTCCGTCGCTTCCCGGAAGCCAGAGCCAAAAGGAAGACCGTCTTAAACGTCAGAAACTTTAGTGAGGCCCGCTCAAGGGGTTCGAACGGATCTTTTCTTAAGACGTTGAGAACAAGTGATAGATCCCACTCAGGAACCGGGTTCCTAGCTTTCGGTCTTTCGATCTCGAAACTATTAATCAACGCAGTCAAACCTTGATCATGACCAAAATCGATCCCAAGTTTGGGTTTTAGAGTCTTCGCGATAGCCGTACGGTAACCCGCGATCGTGGATGGAGCTCGCCCTTCATTGAACTTTTCGAGAAGAAATTCGGAAATTAGGGGAGCATCAACTCTGAAAGGACTAACCTTCCGGCGACGACACCAAGCACAGAAGGAAGTCCACTTCGATTGGTAGACTGCCAAAGAAGATTTTCGATTTGATCGGGCGATCCTAGCGGACACCTCCCTTGAAAATCCCTTCTTTCGGAAACATCGCTCGACAATATCCAGGCATGAAGTTTCAGACTTGCGGGAGCCTGATGAAACATGCTGGAGCGAGGTTGTTTGAGGAGGTCCCACCGATCCGGAAGCTGACGAGGGAAGTCTACTATCAACTCCAGAAGGTCCGGGAACCACGACCTCTGCGGCAGACACGGAGCAATCAGCAGGAGGCGACACTGGTGAGTCCGAAACTTGGCGATCACCTTGTCCAACAACACCGCTGGGGGGTAAGCATACGCGTACATGCCCTCCCAGGACGTCGACATCGCATCCACTGACATGGCCGTGGGATCGGGAATGGGAGACACAAACGAAGGAAGTTTGTGGTTCCACCGGGTCGCAAACAAATCGACCATCGGCGTGCCCCATAGGCCGCAGAGAGACTGGAATACCCTGGGGGAAAGACTGCACTCCATGGCCTGGACCTGGCCCCTCCGGGAGAGGCGGTCCGCCCAAACATTCATATGACCAGGGATATGCCTCGCGAAAAGCGAAATACCCCGGTCGTGACACCAGAGCAGGAGGTCGATAGCGGCCTGGCACAGCGACTGGGACTTCGTACCGCCCTGCTTGTTGATGTAAGCGACAACGGTGGAGTTGTCGGTGGCCACCAACACAGCCTGATTGAGGAAATGTGTTTCCCAATGCCTGAGAGCCAAGAACACGGCCTCCAGTTCCAACAGGTTTATGTGCCATTCCTGCTGAGACGAAGACCAGGTGCCCGAGACCTCGCTGTCGTCCCAGTGAGCGCCCCAGCCGTCCATACTGGCATCCGTAAATACGTGCCTGGATGGAAGCGGCCGGCGGAATGACGACCCTCGGAGCAGATTGACGGGATCCAGCCACCATTGCAGATGGGAAACGACTTCCGGAGAGACCTGCACGAGCTGGGATCTGTCTCCCGTGACCTGGGACCATTGAGAGTGTAGATGCCGCTGAATATGCCGCATGTGCAGGCGGCCCAACGGAACTAACTTTTCCGTGGACGCTAGCATCCCGAGAAGGGACTGCCAGCGTCTGGCCGTCTGTGGAATGCGACGAAGGAACCCTTCTGACAGCACGGATAATTTTGACTGACGATCCAGCGTCGGCAAAACAGTCTCTGAGGTAGTCTGATAACGATACCCCAAGAAGACGAAGTCTCGACGCGGTGACAAGTATACTACCGGGGTATACGTCGTCGGAGTTGGACGACAAGCCTACAGCTTTGAGGAGGCATCACCCCCATTACGCCTTTTTCAAGGAGCCTAAGGCCGTGGAGATCCCATGGGCGGCCTTGGCGGAGCTGCAGCACACGTTTCGAGTGGGGCTGGCCACGGATTCGGCCATGGACTGGCTGTCGATGGCTACGAGACGGGCCATTCTTCAGTGCCACGGCCTGGGGTCCAGTAACCGACGGGAAATCGGGTGCCGGCGGCCGTATCACTGGCGACACGGGCCCGGACCGAAATCCGCCCTGGCTATGGGGTTGAAACCCAGCTCCGGGGGCAGGCGCCCGACCCGGAGGGGGAAACAACACTCTCTGTCCAGAGGGATCCCGGGCGCAGGGAACCGTCGTGAGCCCGACGGAACCGGCAGACCCCGAAACCACACTCGGACACTGAAACCCAGGTCGTTCAGCCAGAGAAGCATGAGAACGAGGGGCCAGTAGAGAGGGAGCCAAAAGTGAGCCACACAAACCCGTAGGTTGTGGGGAAGTTAGGGTGTCGAGAGCCGAACGCGCGGCTCCCGGGACCCGTACCTGGCTGAAAGAAAATGACAATGACAATGATAAATCAAAACTTACAGCACAAACAGCATTGGATAACTGCAAATCTAAACGCCGCTTGCGTTCCTCAGACGCCTTGGGACGCGGCCTGGCGCTATCAGAATCTGACGGGGAAGGGGGAGTAGGGCAACCAGCAAACCTGCGGGCCTGAATCTCCCGTAAGCCTTGAAGACAAAGTTTCCACTCGTCGACGGACCAATCCGCGCATAAATCACAGGTGGCTGAAGGACGGCAATAAACAGTGTCCCTACACTGCCAGCAGGCGTTGTGAACCTCCCACTTAGGAAGGTAGTGTTTGCAAACGATGCACTTCATATCTGAAACATATCAAACATCGAAGTACAAACGGGCGATAATGGGGGAAGGAAAGGGGCCTGGGGAGGCTTTACCATTTCCTCCCAAAAAATCGCAAATCACTAACTCTAAGCTAGTCTAACAACGAAAGAACGATCTACTGAAGAAAAAGCTGTGCAAAGAACAGCCTAAAGACGATCGTAGACGTGAAGAAATTCGACTTTGAATGCCGAAAGCAAGACTTGCTGCACATCCAACAATGGAGGAGCAAATTAATGGCGGCTAAGGTCAATCATATGACCGGTGTGACGTCACATCTACACCGCGGGGAATCTGAGATGTGTGAGAGTAATTTCCTTCAATTTCGAGTTCGAGATGGATGTCAGGAATTTTAAGAAAATTCTTGTGACATTCATTTCTCTCTCCTCTTCTTTGAATGCCAAGGTAAGATTACCCAAAGAGTTTATTATAGAGGTAGTGGTATGGCAATAAATATATACATATACAAAATAGATACAAAATATATATACAAAAGAGTATATGTACAAAAGAGTTCCATTTGAATGTATAAAATTTGTTGGTTTCGGTGGGAAAAGGAGCACAAGTCATGAGGTAGACAGGATCGTGCAGGATCAAAAAGGAGCATGTAAATGTAGTAAGTTAGATTGGTGATGTATAGAATGAACCTGAGATATTGCCATCAAGTACCTGCCAGTTCTGGGACATGGCATGCCACACTCCAACCTTGCCAGTGTGACTCAGGGACACAAGCTGAGTCCCGATGAAAAACAGCGAATCAACATTTACTGTCATGTTGAAAACACCTGTGTGATAAAAGGAAATGAATATAAACCAACATTACTATTATATGACAACAAATCCAGTGGAACATATATCTTTGCTATGATCATGATAGTTACAACTTGCTGCCACATTTAGGATTGAATAGGATTGAACAGTGGTATTTATCGCAGATGGCGGACCTATCTCCCTGGTGTTGTCGCCATTGTTGGTGATGTGCCACAGGTGCACAGAGCTGCCGTATGATGCAGCCACCATGCGGCTGTGGCTGTCCTGTCCAGGGTACACAACCTTAGCATTGATGGCGATACGCTCGACGTAGTGGTCTAGGTACGGACTGATCCACGCCAGACTCCAGCCGAGTGTCTCCTTCATCCTATCAAGGCAGAAATGACAAGATAGGTGCGATACAGCAATGCCAGGATGAATTGCGCTGATCAGTCACATGGGATGTATGTCCATTATTATTTTTACAGCAGGTAGATCCAGGGAACATTTTAACCGGTATCGCATCGCAATTTGCGATGCATATTTACACAAATGCGATACGTTGTTAAAAGTGTGTAGCAGTAAATTTCGAAGACCTGTGATACATCATCCATGAACCAATGATCATTCAAAAACCACAGTCCGCAAATACATACAAGCCATTCACTCTGCCGTTTCATTTGCTGGATTTATACCCGCTGTTTGTGACAAATACGAGTCATAATTGATAATTTTGACTTCTGAGCTTTCATGTATGTGTAAATTCTTGTTTTCATACAAAACTCTCAAGTCTAATGGGGTACATTATCGAAAGGTACAAATTGTTTGTGTCTTCCGATAAATAGATCCACGTTGCCATATAAAGGCATTCCAATTTTCACAGTTTAATCACGCATGACTAAAATTAATCGATATTCATAGGACATAGTCGGTGCTGACCAGTAAGGCAACTAAAATTTGTCAACAATACTGACTCTGTTATGCATGGAAGGTTTTCCCAGAAAGGTCTTTACTGAAAGACTTCAATGAATTTGCAATTGGCGTAGGTACCCCATTCAGCTTGGTGTATATTGATAAGTGCCAATAAATTTGATTTGTAAGTTTGAAATTTCCGTTTGGGTTTTGGCCATGGGGAATGGGGATGCGCGACATATGGAACAGCCAGTTTTCTGGCAGCAACGAAGTTGTTGTTATGAGCGATAATGGAGCAGCATCTGAGCAGTTTTTACACGAATATTTACACACATTTCAACAACAACAAAAATTGCTATACATTTTTCAAAACTGCTATACAAAATTTATTTTGCATAGCATTGTTTTCCAAGCAATTGCTATGCATCTGCTAGAAAGTAAAATGTTCCTTGGGTGGATCTCATCAATTTTTTTTCCATTTCCATCTTTATACTTCATTATATAAGAAAGATGTACCAACCTGTAGAGACTAACAAAATGTGGATAGCCCACAGCCAGCCAATTGAAATGTCCCCGGACAATGGTGACTCTCAAGGGGTCCATGAATTGTGCTGAAACATCAACATGTGAAGCTTTTCATGGAAAACATTCAGAACAACAACATATTTATCTTATCAAAGAATATATATCCTGTTATTGCAATTCATGTGCCATCTAGACAAGCACAATGGATGCTATTGTTGGGCATACCTTGTCTGCGCTCGGCCAGGATAGATGCCACATGGGCATACCTCCTGTCTACAGAGTTGGTGCGGGAGCTAGCAGGGCTGTCATTGGTAGGACCCGTCCCGATACCAGGAGACCTTGTGTAGCCACTCACAGACCCAGTCCTGTAAATCATTTGGGAATTACAGCATTTGGTGATGCAGGTGGTGTTTTTGTGTGGTTACCGGTATCTTTCTATCTTAGCTTACACACACATCGTGAAACACAAGGGTCAGTACACAGAGTAATTTTACCTGGAGACGGTTGACTCAGAATCGGTGCTGACAATCGACAGGCGCTTCACTCGCTCCAGGTCTGGCTGAGGTGCCACTGCAACAACAGACACAGAAGATAGCTTGTGGTTTAGATGAAATAGCTGACTCTGGACTCCTACTTTTTGTGAATACTGACACAGCATAGTGTCAATTTCCTGTGTTATATTCCGGAATAAAAATGTCACTCAGACCTTGGTCAGGGTAGTGTCATCATGTTCAATTCTTTGATGATTATCACATACCTGGGGCTGGTATCACACCGTGAAACAAAATCCCACCACATGAAGTCTGGTCCAAGTCTTCACACAGGGTCAGTCTTCTGACTGCAATCACACAATCATAGTGCCTGCATTTATAAGAGATGTTGAAATGTGTTTTGGAGCAACAAGAACTCATGACCAATTGATAAAATTATGTTATATTATCAACCATACCTAATGGAGTTAATCCATAGTATTCTGCTTCATGCCTCAGTGAATGTATATCAGAATCTCTGCAATACACCACCATTGAGAGACTTTTGATCGTTTTCTATACAACTATGATATATTGTGTATAACTAAAATATTACCTATGTGTTTTTCAAGAACTCCCTTTAGTAATATATGTAACAAGGAAAATACAACAAAAAAGGTTCAGCTACATAAAACATTCATTGCAATTGTGAAAATCACTTACAGAAAATCCACTTCCTTGGTTCTCAAATATTTCAATATCTTTGCAAACAAGTCAGGATCTCTATCAACGAAAATCTGTGTGAAATGGAATGAAACGGTTCAAGCTAAAACTCAATTTATATTATTTCATTTAACTTTAACTATATACTAGTATATCATGACATGAAGTCGAATTTTTGTTTGTTAAAAATAGGTATGGCTCTGTACTGGAATGATGGGGAATAAAAGATCAATACATGTACTCACAGCACCAGTTTCATCTTTGTAGGCAGACATTCGTCCACTCAACATACTGCAAACGAAACATGCACAATCATGTTTGTGAATCATAGATATCTTCCAAAGTCTAAACATACATCAAAGTGAAATACCCATTACTTCATAAAGAGATTATTCCAAGAACTTTATGAAGGTAATATATATCCAAGTTGCTTCTCCATCTCTTGAAACATCCCAGAAGAGATCAATTGCAGAAAATGAATCCAACAATTGATGAAATTTGAGAAGATCTATCTTCGTGATGAACTACAGCACTAATATGAATGGACACCAAGAAGGCATTTGTAACTTTTCCCACCTTGAAAAGAAAGAGTCCGGAATCCATGTGAGAGTTTGCTTTGATGTTGAAAACCTATAAATATACAATACATTAATTTTTGACTTACTAAACATGTTCTACAACCTGTCAAATATGGCTATTTTCATACTGGTGGTAGATTTTTTGATATTTGATTGTTTTCACATATTCATCAGAGACATGCAACTAGGGTCCTGCTATATGTTCTCATCTTTATATTGAAGAGCAGGTAAAAGATATACCTTATAATATTCAGATTCATTTCTATGGCCAACTGTAGATTATTGCATGTAAAGAAAATAAATTGTGCATCGTTTGTGATTGTGGTACTTATAACTTGCTTCCTGTAGATGGATTAAACGTCCCAAATTTTCTCTCTATGATAGTTATTGAGATATAATTTGATAGAGTCTAAAGATGAGCATTCATGTTGCCAAAATATGAATAGGGCCTACTAATAACAATATTTTCTGTTACATTCTGATATTCGCATGTCCTAATGAGTGTAGCATAAGTGAGGGGTGCATAACGCCCAACGTGTCTATTATAATGTAACGCCTAATGTGTAATGAATGTTGTGTCGCACATAACGTGCATTTACGCAGGTAACTTATAACGCGCCATATAACCGTTTAATTTCTGAACGCCCGCGTGCCTAAATTATGAAAAGCCGGTTAGGACATCGTAATTGGGTATCCGCAGTATTAAACCATGGTTTACTACGGAATACATATAGCTATTATATGATGGAGACTTGGAATTTCTTAGTATCAAAGCATGGTTTACAACTACAGAATTCCCAATACCCAATTCCCATGTCCCCATTGGCTTTCTGTACTAAATCAATGTCCCGAGCACATTTATGCACCATTCACTTGGCCAGCGTTATACGTTATGCATGAGCGGCGTTATAGATTATGCACTTGCCCATTACACTTCAAACTAGACGTCAAGGCCAGGCCCGAAGATGCCTTGGAGGCATTTCGGTGTTACGACTAATTCGTAATATGTAAAACAACAACACACACGAAAAATGCCGACTCGCCAAAAAAAAATCTGGTCAAGGTCAAAGTTCGTCCAATATACCCCTTAGACATGTTTGTCTAGGGCGACGAGTCCGAAAATAACGTCTGTCACGCTCTACAATGCACCGTTTCCGAGATATCGAAGAAAACGAAAAATGCCGACTCGGCAAAAAAAATTCGGGTCAAGGTCAAAGTTCGTCCATAATACCCCTCAAGACAAGTTAGTCTAGGGCGACGAGTCCGAAAATAATGTCTGTTTTGCTCTACGACGCACCGTTTCCGAGATATCGAAGAAAACGAAAAATGCCGACTCGGCAAAAAAATTTCGGGTCAAGGTCAAATATCGTCATAATACCCATAAGACATTTTGTCTAGGTCGACGAGTCCGAAAATAAGGTCCGTTTCGCTCTACGACGCACCGTTTCCGAGATATCGTAGAAAACGAAAAATGCCGACTCGGCAGAAAAGTTTCGGGTCAAGGTCAATGTTTGTCCATAATACCCCTTAGACATGTTTGTCTAGGGCTACGAGTGCGAAAAAAACGTCCGTTTCGCTCTACGACGCACCGCTTCCGAGATATCGAAGAAAACGAAAAATGTCGACACGGCAAAAAAATTTCGGGTCAAGGTCAAAGTTCGTCCATAATACCCCTTAGACATGTTTGTCTAGGGCGACGAGTCCGAAAATAACGTTCGTTTCGCTCTACGACGCACCATTTCCGAGATATGCAGGATGCCTCAAGGATGACTCAGCAAAAAATTATTTTGACCTCTAGGTCAAAGGTCGTTTGACGAATCGATCCCAAGATCATTAGGGTTCTTCCCTGGTGGCATATGAACCTCCATGCAGAGTTCTGCAACTATTGCGTGAATATTTTTTGAGTTATCGTCCAGAAACAAAGTCTCAAAATTAGCCTTGATTTCATCCTCACGGACTTCGGATCCGGCTCAAAGAGAAAAGGGTTCTTCCACATATCATTTCTGACTAGTGGTGAAAATTTGACAAGGATCCATCAAAGCAATCTAAAGTTATCGTCCGGAAACCAAAACGGCGGAAGAAAAAAAAAAATTCTGATAAACCATAAAGGCTTTTCTGCCGAAATGCCTAATTAGGGCTTCAACGAGTACTCGGTTAACCGGTTACGGTTCAGTTACAGAATGTAACCGGTTACAGATTTTGTGACCGGTTAATTGTGAAAGTATTTCGCACCCTCGTAATTCAGCCTAATACACTTCACATCAGTTAAATTTCCGCCCAAACGCGCTGAATTGAAGCGAATTATCACTCTCATTTTCACGTGAAAATGACATCTGATGTCGAGTTTTAGGCGGGATTTTGACACGGAGATTTGATATAAAGTGCGAACTGCGAAAAGAAATTAGTGTTACTTTGATGTTTAGCTCTATATGTTTGGACGATATTTTACTTTGATATTTAGCTCTAAAATTTTGTACTCGTTGAAGCCCTACTTCAAATTAGGGCCCGGACGAGTCGGAAATTTCCGACCCGGGTACCCGTGTGATCTGACCCGCCCGGGTAACACATCCAAATCAAATTTGAACAGGAATCACTAGAGCAATTTACAACAAGTAAATGCCAGTCATCGATCTTTGACACATATCATTTGTTTCGTCGGTGTTTATTTTCAAGTTTGAAAGAGATCACATGACCTCTTAAAACTACTTACAATTTTTCCCGATGATTTTCTTGTCATCCTTATGATTTTATTAGTGTTTATAGCAAATTTTCAGGACAAAAAAAAAAATTAATATATTTATTCGTTCTCGGGTACGGGTAATGAAATTCCGATCCGGGTAATTGTTAAACCCAGGTGTCCCACTCTCTCGAGCGCCGAAGTCATGCCCTCGACGCTCGAGAGAGTGGGACACCTGGGTTTGGGTAATTGTATGACCCGCCCGAATTCGGGTACCCGTCATGGTACCCGTTGACTCGTCCGGGCCCTACTTCAAATGCACGACATGATATGCGTTATAATGGAGCATGTTATCCGTTACGCGTGCGAGTTATATGCTATGTCCCTGCCGGCTTTCCATAGGCCCGGTATCATAGGGGTGAGCATTTGGGGCGGGGTTCTACTAAAATGGGTTTTGGGTGTGGGCGATAAAAGGCGAAAGACGGCATTATATGATACTATGATGTACCTTCTCCCTCCAACGTTCAAATGAACGATATCAGTCACACAGCCATGCATTGTGTGTGACATTTTTGATGATCAATGTCCAATAGATCATCTAAATATATTTAATTTACATATTTCAAGACTTTTAATTTTCCATCTTATTCTAATTTGCGACACCACTCTATACCGAATGTAACGATTAACATACTTGTCCTATGTTGAACCATTGAAATGTAGCGTCAGGGTACCTAATCCTCGACCAGTCGACCCGGTCCTTAATCCTCCTGCAACAGCTGTGACAAAAAGCACCTTGAAGTACTTCTAATACACATTTCAGTACATTTTATATTTTATTTTATTCAAGTTTTGCCCAGCCATTTGCAGGGGTTGAGTATTAGGGGGAAGGTCGATGATTAGGAAATCGGACGCTGGTTGAATACCTTTTGACCAGTTGTACTTGTATCATCTTATGAGTTGTAAGCATATTACTGTGGGTGCGTTCATGAAATCTGATTAATGTTATCATAATCCTTCTAATCAAAAAGTTAATCAAAGATTGATAAAGAAAGTTCATCAAAGATTGATTAAGGGCTAATGCAGTATTAAAGACTGTGACGGACCGGACCCTTCCCCCGCACTTCAGTACACATGCATAACCACCCCCTCCCGCGTGCCATATACACATGTACAATAAAACTACACCACGGATGACTCAGCCGATCACATGCAATTCACATGACACCCAGCCATTCGCAGAACAAGCCGCACACGTCACACCACCACACGACCTCCACCCTGCACCCAGACAAAGACTTGTCCAGACATGCACCACGTTTTGGTGGGAAAATACATGAACTTAAACAAGAGACATATTTGTTCCCTAGTTAAATGTGTAGTGAGCATCCACAAGGCTGGACACGTGGATTAATCTCAGCAATAAGACAGTGAATTAAAAGACAAACTCAGGACTGATTTCAACGGTAACGACCTGGGATATTTTGAAGGACTTAGCCTTTGGAGCTAATGGACTTAAAGTGGCATACGTGGATATTCGTGATCATGCCATGTTGTCATACATGTCTTGTTGATATCTGACGTGCTGGAAGAAAGAACTTCATGCCAATCACACAATGCTCGAGTTTGACATACGATCGTGCGAAAGGCCTAAATGGGTGCCTGAAGAATCCATATTTCATCGCAATGGCGCCGCTGACCAGGATCCAAATACCAGTCTCGGATTCGTGCTCAAAAACATTGGCTTGGAATACCAAGGAAAAACTCTAAGGTACATCACAACTCCAAGCGTGCCCAAGGCGAGCCATCGCCACTACCCCATGGTTCCGAGCTACATCGGACACTCCCCAGCATACACAGCACAGCATCAGGCTACGATTGTGTCAATGTAAGACAAGCGAGAGATCAGTATACTGATCTTACACCAGCCACACAATTACGTGACTATAGCCGCAACAGCCCCGAATCATGTCAGGAATGCAATCGTGCTTGCAGCGCTGGGGACTTCACCTCATGAAGGGGTGTGTGCCAAAAGTGACTCGACCGTGACGAGAAGCCTGCATGGAGACTTCCAACCCATCCAAGGGAGATCAACCGTGAAGGCCAACCCAGCGACGATCGCTGACATCGCCACAGTGCAACCGACCATTACGACGATGGTTACACTGCTGCTCCCCGACGTGCCATGACTGATTGGACTACCAATCTCCAACGTGCCTCAATGCAGGTCGCTGCTACTTGCGGCCATGCTTGCAACCTCTGCGCCAGATCCGTGGCCATTGCCGACACACTCGACATTCCCGATGGTACACGACATTGGAGTACCCCAGCATGCCAGTCACCACTGATCGCCATCGTGGGCCCTCCAGTGCCCGCAATCCCGACAGCACATGGCGCGCCTAAGATCGGAGTACCGATCTCCGATGTGACTCATCACAGGTCGCTGCCACCTGCGGCTGTGCTCGCGACCTCCATGCCGCGCCCATCACTGTGACGTCACGACGTGAATATCAACACCATAGAAAAACAGCATTGCCCTGCAATTTACGTATGGTGGTATCTGGGAATGGTTCACGTCGTGACGTCACATCCATAATTAGTGAGGATGTAAACAGCGCCATGTGCATGCATTGCAATATCGATTTCTATGGAGCGGTTGATTGAGGAAATCTTCAAGTATGTATGGAAGCCGTTTGGCACATTATTCATTTTTCCCAAATGTGACCCGTTAAATCAATAGTGAGTCGTCATGCAGAAAAACACAGTAATTAGACTAGCAGCCTGTTCAAAATAGGATATATTGTGTTATCCAGAGCGACAGTCGAACTAAAGGAAAAATGGACAGTGCGAGTGTCTACCCCATCGTGCTTGACTGGTGTCACCAACCAGAGACTGAATAAACCTGTGCTTTCCAAGGTGTAACGGCTTGCCTTCTGTGTGTGACAAGGCAGACGAATGTATGGACACCGTGCACAGTTGCCGCTTCAAAGTAGATTTCGGGGAGTGGTAGTTCTGCCGGGATATGATGTGAAGTTGGTGTGCGTATTCTGGGGAGTGGATGGCCTATCAGGTCCGTCGCCAATGGGAAGAATAGAAAAATATATATTTATATGTTGTGTTCTAACTAGTGTGCCATAACTGTGTCGTGCTATAACTTTGTCGCTGCAATGATAAAATACTAAATTCAACAATGCATTCAGGGATGGGGGGGGGGGGGGGGGAACAAATTATTAGACTACCAATAATAAAGCCTAAATCTATCTAAAACCAATGTGACTCGATCATACACCCAGATAACTGCTGGAGAATATGTTCTGTGTGAAGTTTTCGAACTATTTTTTGGGTAAAATGTGCACCCACCAATCTTATAATCCGTTGATATCGAGTGATTTGGTCATAGCTAAAACCACGCATGCAAAAAATCACGTCTCAAGACAGGCGAATCTCAAGCCACGCGAGTAGCCTATGTTTTTGAGCGGTTGGCTCTTCGCCGCCTAGTCGACTTCACATGAACTTGACTTTTAAAACCTGCATTTTCCTACCGGATTTCAGAATTCTTTTGCAAAAAAATGTTGCCAATTCTGACATTCATCAATGATAATGGCTACTTAGTTTAAACTTCATCTACTGTACACGATTTGATTCGGTGGTGAACTTTGTCACGTCGCTATTTAGTATATTCCCCGGACACGCATGCGCAGATGAATTGGCGTATTTTTCAAAACATGAACAAACGGTCCAAGATTTGTGGATTGAAACATTTAACAACAAAATCGACTGTTATGTCTTTGCAATTGATATCTTGATGATTTGCTTGATGTAAGCAAGAACGTATGGTGTTTGATGAATTCATGTTAAATTATAAAACTCGACCACTAGAGTCACTGACACATCAGTGTCATCACACTCACAGCCTACACACACTATAGGCCTACTAGGCTACTCTGATTTTTTTAACTCGTTTACACCGTTTTTTGCCTTCAGTTCAGTCAAGTTACTTCGAGCGAACTGTTCAACTGAATATTGCATATCTGTGATACAAACGGCAATTAATTTACACAAACCTGCCTTCCGGAACACTATCTGTTTCTTTCAAAACACAAAAGTTTTATGTAAGCGAGGATTTGCTCGAACCATGCCCATGGGCGCCGACATATTGCTTGGTTCTCGACAACTGATGACGGAATCCAAATAGACCAGTTCAAATTAGTCATAATAGGGGGATCGGGTTGTCAGTTGTCGTCAAGGTGCCTGCACGTGCGAGTAATTTCGAATCAGTTTACCTGCGTGGGCGGTCCCGAATCCTAACCCTCGCCCCTATGCAAATTATCGGAACAGAATCACCCATCACGTGCCAAAGGAAAACAATATTTGTTGACATGCAAACGACAGGATTTCAGGGAAAATTTATCATTGCAGTAGATTGCTAACTCTCACATTTCTATGAGAAATGATGAGCAGAAGTCTGAAAGTTTGCAGAAAAATGCCGTTTGATCTCCAGGTGAAGTATGCCAAGTTACAATACGATACCATTAAACATCGCAAAAATATCGGCAAAAAACGGTGTAAACGAGTTAGAAAAATCAGAGTATAGTGGACAATTCTGTTTCTCCATGATAATCAATTATAGATCTACTGATGAGTTTATCAGTCGTACAAAATGATAATCACAGATCTAAGAAATGGTATGTCAACTGTCATAGTAAACATTTTTATCATAACCAATTGTCATTCCTGATCTTAGTTAGATATGAAATCAGCTGGGAATTAAATTGCCCACTAAATTAAACATGTAACCCTGATGACCAGCATGACATTCAGTGGTCCATCACTCAATCGCAGCCTGAGCGAAGGCTGGATCCATCCATGATTCATCAGCTGTCCATCATACAGCCTGAGCAAGGCGGAGCCCCATGTCGCTCAGGCTGTCCATCATCATGATCTATGCATATCGTCGGGTGACCAAAGTTCGGGATAGCCCTAAGTTCGGGAGTGAGGCTGATGCTTGGCTGGCTTCGCACGCCGTTTTGACGCCATTACCATCATTATTTGTTTACATATTGTTGTTGACACCTGACTCAAGTTTCATAGAAGAAAACAGTCAAATGCAAAATTGAAAATATTGTCTGAACAGCACACAATACCTAATAATCACACCAGCAGCGTCTGCTAGGAAATTTCCGTCTCCATCGTGATTATGATAATTAGTTGGGCATAAGCCACACCCATTATTAGGTATGGCACAGTATTATGTCTGATATTGCGAAAGTGATTAATATTGGATTTGATCACCAACTTTATGAAGCTTAAATTGTTCACAATCTTTCGAATGAATTGTATGGTTTAATAGATATATTAGAATGATGGCTTGCCATATCCTGAACTTAGGCACACTTTCACTCGCTAGGAGCACTGCATACATCATCAGTAAACAAACTTGCTGCTTTTCGAAATCTCGTGGAAGGTTTCCATAAAACACATCACTGTCAGCGTAAACAATGAGGGGTTATCAGAAATATCTGCAATCACCAGCTGGCAGCACTGCTTCATCAGTCTTATGACGTCATTTTACTGTTTTTGCTGGCGTTATCAATATAAACGTAATTTTCCCGCCAAAATGTACGTCATTAATGATTACAGACGATATCCGTTTATGATTTTGGCGCCAAAAAGGACTCATAGTACAATGCTGCCCTCTGTTGACTGATGTTTGATAACCCCCTATTGTAGTTTAAATTTTCATTTGACATTCATCAAATATTTCAGTCATATTCTTTAAATACAGATTGAAACAGCTTAGTATCCCGAAATTTGGTCACACAATGCTAATACCGTTGTATTATTCCAGACCATCATGCTGTGTAGACCCAGGTGCCCCACTAGTCGAGCACGAAGTGCGCTTTGAGCTCCATGAGTGAGGTACCTGGGTCTATGGAAAGCCGGTGGTGACATGCTTTTTGCTAATTGCTTATTACCAGGAACCCATTCATGGAAAGCCGGGCCGGACATGCTAATTGCCTTTTCGGCTTTTGTTAATAGAGTGTGTTCAACAAATCATTCTACAGGGGGCAGTATTGTAATATGGGCAAGGCTCGACACTAAGGTTTTTTTGTTACTTGTCCTTTGGACAAGTAGATATTGAAATCAACTTGCCCGAAACAGTCCGGTACTTGTCCCATGATTTTGAGAGATGCAGCTAGACAGTCGCCCATGGCGACCAAGTTAATGAATGGGCGACTAAAATTTTGCTGAGACTGGTCAGTGAATAAGTTTTCTGAGCGATTAGGATGATATTTGAGGTAATTTGGTGAGCTTATATATTTTCTGAGAGATTTTGACGATGAAAAATGCTCAGACATATTATGTTAATATGCTGTATAGTTTTTGAACTGGATCCGAGGTCTGTGAGGATGAAATTGAGGTCCTTTTTTGGACTTTGTCTCCGCACGATAACTCAAATACTATTCAGGCAATGGCTGCAAAACTTTGCATGGAGGTTCATATCACTCGGGAACAACCCTATCGATTTTGGGGTGATATGGTCAAACGACCTATGACCTAGAGGTCGAAAGAGTTTTCGCCCAGTCATTCTTGAGGTTTCCTGCATATCTCGGAAACGGTGCGTCATAGAACGGAACGGACGTTATTTTCGGACTCGTCGCCGTAGACAAACAAGTCTAAGGGGTATTAGGGATGACCTTGACCTTGAATTTTCCTGCCGAGTCGGCATTTTTCGTTTTTGTCGATATCTCGGAAACGGTGCGTCATAGAAGACATAGAGCGAAACGGACCTAGACAAACATGTCTAAGGGGTATTAGGGATGACCTTTGAGTCTTTGACCTTGACTTTGAATTTTTCTGCTGAGTCGGCATTTTTCGTTTTTGTCGATATCTCGGAAACGGTGCGTCGTACAGCGAAACGGACATTATTTTCGGACTCGTCGCCCTAGACAAACATGTCTAAGGGGTATTATGGATGAACTTTGACCTTGACCTTGAATTTTTCTGCAGAGTCGGCATTTTTCGTTTTCGTCGATATCTCGGAAACGGTGCATCGTAGAGTGAAACGGACGTTATTTTCGGACTCGTCGCTCTAGACAAACATGTCTAAGGGGTATTAGGGATGACCTTTGAGCTTGAGCTGAAATTTTTCTGCCGAGTCGGCTTTTTTTTTGTTTTCGGCGATATCTCGGAAACGGCCGTTGTAGAGCGAAATGGACGTTATTTTCGGACTCGTCGCCGTAGACAATCATGTCTGAGGGGTATTAGGGATGAACTTTGACCTTGACCTTGAATTTTTCTGCTGAGTCAGCTATTTTTGTTTTCGTTGATATCTCGGAAACGGTGTGTTGTACAGCGAAACGGACGTTATTTTCGGACTCGTAGAGCCCGCGGCAAACATGTTATATATAGTCTTAACACCGAATTGCCTTCAAGGCATCTTTAGGCCATGAAGTCTAGTTATTTCGTTGTTTATTTGCATGTGCTTGTCTAGGGACTAGGAAAACATGAAAAGAATATTTTTTTACCAACAATCACGGACACACAATTTCTCGTCAACTTGTCAGAGGTTGATACGATGACACCACGGGTTTATGAGAAATTGTGTGTCTATGATTTCTTGAAAGAATATTCTTATCACGTTTTCCTAGACCATAGATCAGTGCATTTATAGAAATAAGCAATTAGCAAAAAGCAATCACCAAGGTAACATTCACTCACTGGCTTTCCATAAGGACTAGATCTAGTACATCCATGTCATGACTCATTGAATGAGTGACTCCGAGTCTTACCAAAGGAATCTAGATTAAGAGCCTTGAGTGGAGACTCACCAAAGACTTCCATACCAAGATAGCCAACTCGATCTCAGGCCAAACTATTTCTCGGAGATAGGATTAGGCCTAGACCGAAACAAACTGAAGCGAACAATTCCCCTGGGCGCTGTGGTGGGCAGTCATTTGATCATGTTCATTTACTAGAATTTGTGGGAGCACAATCACAATGTAGGATTAAACTTGTGCTACTCCGGGCAAATGTTGGCTCTACCAATCAGTGCCATGCTGTTTGCTCCTAGTTCAGCCTCATTAACAGAGTTGAGTACTACCTCACGCCCAGTCACTGATGGCGCCTGACACCCTGCCACAATGGGTCAGGATTTTTAACTTATTCCAGAACAAAACATGTTTTGAATGCATGAAATACACACTGTGTATAATTTTTGTTTCATCTCAGTTGTTTTAGGTTAATTTCATACTTTGCCACTTGATAGCTGTCTGTTTACATTTTCATCATGGTGCAGTTTTGTCGCACTACAAAACTACCACTCGAATTAGCCGATCAGGGAGCATCATGCAATCAGCTGATGATGGGTGTGATGTCATAATCCGGGAAATAACCCCCTATGGGACTTATGGTGCCAAATCTTAGATTGAAACATTTAGCATGTGGTCAAATAGATCTTCAACCAGATGAAGTTCACAGTATTACTGGCGCTCAATATATGTTTTTGATTTTGTCCTTCAGGCCAAGATGATGTTTCCACAAGATGATGGACCAGGAAAGATGGGGTAAATTTTTGTGTGATAAGTTTTGTATGTTTTCATGCTTGTTCAACTAGTCCACCCGAGTACATATATCATGTATATGTAGAATCTAGTGCCACTGTGGGCAACACGGCATGAAAATGTATAATTACAATAAATCCGATGTTTCAGGAGGGATTCACGAAAGCGGAAATCAAACAATAGGAGATCATCTGTAAGTTTTGCATAACTTAGTGTTCATATGTAGGAATTCAAAATACATATATAGAAATATACATTTACTTTTAGATCTACTTGACACATATTGCTCCACACTGTTCAAAATAAGTACTAAGTAGATAAGTATTGAATAAATATTACTGACCAGGTACTTGTCTAATTCTCAAGATTTTGAAGGACGTGAGATCTCCATCTAGAAATGCGTTGTGTGATTTGAACACAAATGGGCCGCCAGCGGAGGATGATACAACGACACGTCGCAAGTCTCGTCGAGTCAGCTTCTCCGACACGTACCAAGTCAAGTGAGAATGGAGATTTATGCTGTGTTTCTTCATTATTAAGGCATTTCGGCCCGAAATGCCCTTATGGTTTTGTCTGGTTTTTTTTTTTCTTTTTTTTTTTTTTTTTTCACTTTCCGCCGTTTTGGTTTCCGATCAATAACTCGGGAACGCCTTAACGGATCTTGTCCAAATTTGCACCACTGGTCAGAAATATCACATGGAAGACCCGTATTGTTTTGGAGGCGGCTCCGGGGTCCTTGAGGTCCGTGAGGATGAAATCAAGGTTGATTTTGAGACTTGGTTTCCGAGCGATAACTCAAAAAGTATTCATGCAATGGCAAGTATTCTTTGCATGGGAGTTCATATACCATCAGGGAAGAACCCTATTGATTTTGGGATCAATCCGTCAAACGACCTTTGACCTAGAGCTCGGAAGAATTTTTGCTGATTCATCCTTGAGGCTTTCATGCATATCTCGGAAACGGTGCGTCGTAGAGCGAAACGGAGCTCAATTTCGGCCTCCTGGCACTAGACAAACTAGTCCAGGGGATATCTTGGGTCGAAACGACCCCTGGTGTCGAATTCTTTTTTGCCGACTCGGCACTTCCTGTTTGACTGTATCTAGGAAATGGTGCGTCAGAGAGCGAAACGGAGCTCAATTTCGGCCTCCTGGCACTAGACAAACTAGTCTAGAGGGTATCTTGGGTCGAGACGACCCCTGGTGTCGAATTTTTTTTCGCCGACTCGGCACTTCCTGTTTGGCCGTATCTCGGAAACGGTGTGTCGTAGAGCGAAACGGAGCTCAATTTCGGCCTCCTGGCACTAGACAAACGAGTCTATAGGGTATCTTGTGTCAAGACAACCCCTGGTGTCGATTTTTTTTTCGCCAACTCGGCACTTCCTGTTTGGCCGTATCTCGGAAACGGTACATCATACAGGGAAACGGAGCTCAATTTCGGCCTTCTGGCACTAGACAAACTAGTCTAGTGGGTATCCTGGGTCGAAACGACCCCTGGTGTCGAATTTTTTTTCGCCTACTAGGGGTATTTTGGGTCGAGACGACCCCTGGTGTCGAATTTTTTTTTCGCCGAATCGGCACTTCCTGTTTGGCCGTATCTCGGAAACGGTGCATCATACAGGGAAACAGAGCTCAATTTCGGCCTTCTGGCACTAGAAAAACTAGTCTAGTGGGTATCCGGGTCGAAACGACCCCTGGTGTCGAATTTTTTTTTCGCCTACTAGGGGTATTTTGGGTCGAGACGACCTCTGGTGTCGATTTTTTTTTCGCCGACTCGGCACTTCCTGTTTGGCCGTATCTCGGCAACGGTGAGTCGTAGAGCAAAACAGAGCTCAATTCCGGCCTTCTTGTACTAGACAAACTAGTCTAGGGGGTATTTTGGGTCGAGACGACCCCTGGTGTCGAATTCATTTTCGCCGACTCGGCACTTCCTGTTTGACCATATCTCGGAAACGGTGCATCGTAGAGAGAAACGGAGCTCAATTTCGGCCTTCTGTTACTAAACAAACTAGTCTAGGGGGTATTTTGGGTCGAGACGACCCCTGGTGTCAAATTTATTTTCGCCGACTCGGCACTTCCTGTTTGACCGTATCTTGGAAACGGTGCGTCGTAGAGCGAAACGGAACTCAATTTCGGCCTCCTGGCACTAGACAAACTAGGCTTAGGGGTATTTTGGGTCGAGACGACCCCTGGTGTCGAATTTTTTTTTCGCCGAATCAGCACTTCCTGTTTGGCCGTATCTCGGAAAGGTGCATCATACAGGGAAACGGAGCTCAATTCCGGCCTTCTGGCACTAGACGAACTAGTCTAGTGGGTATCCTGGGTCGAAACGACCCCTGGTGTCGATTTTTTTTTCGCCTACTCGGCACTTCCTGTTTGGCTGTATCTCGGAAACATTGTGTCGTAGAGCGAAACGGAGCTCAATTTCGGCCTCCTGGCACTAGACAAACTAGTCTAGAGGGTATCTTGTGTCGAGACGACCCCTGGTGTCAAATTTTTTTTCGCCGACTCGGCACTTCCTGTTTGGCCGTTTCTCGGAAACGGTGAGTCATAGAGCGAAACGGAGCTCAATTACGGCCTTCTGGCACTAGACAAACTAGGCTTAGGGGTATATTGCGAGACGACTTCTGGTGTCAAATTTTATTTTCGCGGACTCAGCACTTCCTGTTTTGCCGTATCTAGGAAACGGTGCGTCGTGGAGCGAAACACAAAGATTCCTAAGGGCGGGGTATGTCACTTAAACTTTGACCTCGGACAATTTCAGAGTCATCATGGTTCTAGACACGGTCTCTCAGGTATATGTTAGCTAGGAATAGAACTCACACGAAATGCCCCAAGGCATCTTCAGGCCTTGACGTCTAGTTTTTCTTTTTTTTTTTCAAAGACTGGTTCATAACTTCATCTTCTAAGTGAATGAAATGATGCAACAAATTACTGGTGCTTTTTTAAATTTCAGGGAATTCATGAAAGAATCTCCTCATGCATGGATGAAAAAACTGGAAGGTCAGAGCACAAAGCTTGATTCTTGAGAAATAAATATGTTACCAAAGATTCATTCACATGCATACATTATGATTTGGAGCATTACACATTGTAGTGTGTGTTTTTTTTCAGCCAAGGAAAAAACTGGTCAGAGCAGTGTGCAAAAGTAAGATTGATCTATTTAATTTACACAAATTAAACTCCCAAAATTTTTTGTAGAAATGTTCTGTATTTTATGGACAAGAAATGCTTATACTGGTAAATATCATGTTTACTGAACAGCACCTCACAGCCAGGAAACAATGCGGAAATATCGGGTGAGCATCAATTTCATGTAAATCAGTCACCATTTGCGTTCTGTAATATGTAAGCTACTGTATATACCTGACATGTCTTCATCTTGTATACACTCACATGGTCCAGTACATTGTTGATAGCTTCATGTTGACATTTTTGGAGTTTTACAATTTTACTCAACATTTCTATCGTTATTTTCAAACCAGGATTGGACAATTTGCTCACTGCCCCCATCCAGAGTGACACACAAGCAGACCAATTAGTAAGATATATACTGTGTCTATATATGTGAATCAATAAAACTCTAATCTAAAATAGATCAAAGCCATCAATCAGATTGATGCTCTCAGTGCATTTGAATACTCCATTAAATTCAGCGGCAGATCGCATTATCATATCATCTATCTATTTGTAGGTTTCTGCTGCATCCACATCCACTGGTGGTGATGATCATGCTGGGTATGTATACACATGTACTGGGGTCATCTGTAAGTGAAGCTCTTATGGGTTCCTCCATTCCAGTTACATGGTGTAAATATCATATTAGTTCATGTAAGCTTTACCTCATCAGCAGACCTCAAAATTCCATGATCGAACATAATTTATGTTACCTTTCTGATTGAACATGGATATGCCCATATCAAAAATTCCATGTAGACATGTATCACTTCTGTGTTGCAGTTTGACAGCACGGTCAGACGCTCCAACATTGGACATGTGCCTTGCACAGAACATCATGTCCCACTCTGAGATCCTTGCCATGGTGAACACGTCGGTCAACATGTACCGCAGTCACCTCGGCTCATCAATGTACAGCGCGGGCTCCCTGCAGCCGTGTACGACTGTATCGACTAGCGCCGCAGGGACGGGCAGAGTTTACAGCGAGCAGACACAGTTGTACGGCTCCGGTGACGGTGTGATGGAGTTGACAGCTTGCGGCAACCGTTCCGTAACCACCGCTGGCCGGCCAAGTCACAGCGTCACGTACAGTAACTGGGACAACATGTCAACCAGGATTTTTGATGGAGACGCGTCCATGGCCATGGAACTCACTCAGCCTGTGGGAAACCTTGTCAGACCCACTCAGTCGAGACTCGCATCACATGCCCAGAGTGATAGCACGGTGATATTCGACAAGGAGCAGACGGATGGGATGGAGCTCACCACATGCCTCCCGACAGATGTACTCAATTTCCCATCATCCTCTGCTCCAAATGTTCCCAGGGACAATGACATGGACAGAACGAGACTTTTCAGTACTAACTCAGATGATGGGGAGATGGAATTTACCATGTGTCATGACTCAAATATTACTGCTGGGCCTCACACTTTGGATGATGGGAAAATTGATGGCAAGGCTTTCTTGCAGACCCTAATGATCACAAAGGGCAATGTCGAACCAGTAAAAACTAGCCCACTAGAGCATGTGGAACATTTTGGAGAAAGGAAATCAACACTTGCCAGTCCTGAAAAGGTTGATGGTAAGGCCTTCCTGGCCTCTCTGATGACTTCAAAAACAAGTTCTGGAAGTAAAGAGAACGAAACCGCTTTGTCGTGCTTCAAAATGACTGTTGTTGATACACCTGACAAAATTGATGGCAAAGCGTTCCTTGAATCACTCATGGCTCCTCCCACAAAAGGCATCGATGAACTCATTGCTGATGCTGACAAGGCTGAGTCGAGAAAATCAAATCCCCTTGGTGGCCCTTTTGTGTTGTCATCTCAAGCGGAATCCACCTCAGTGAACCAAACAGTGCTCTTTGATCAAGCAGAGATGGAACTGACTTGTCCCATCAGCAGCCTCAATTCTGTTCCCAGAACGTCTGACACATTGACAACTTCAGAACCTGACAACCAGAAACAGGCTGAGCAATCAATACGCAAGAGGAGAAAATCAGTTGTATTTGACCTTGAGCCGACTGTTCATACTTTGAGTCCTCTACAACTCCCCTCAGCGGCTGTAGATGTGAATGCAGCAGCAGATAAGACCCAGCTGTTTGACAGAACGTCAGCCGACATGGAATTTACTGAAATTGTGACACCAACAGCGACTGAGCCAAGTATTGGGGATATTTCTTGTGCGAAGTCAAACAGCATTGGAGATGAGACGACAGTTTTCTCTAGCCAGTCTCAGGACATGGAGATGACGAACGTATTCACCTCTGTCATCACCACAGGCTCAGCTCCACTTCTTGAGAAAACCAGCAATGGAAGTATTGTAACCACTGAGAGCAAACAACCTGGTAACGAACCAGATGTTCCTAATTTGGGTGAAAAAACATTGCTGTTCAACCCATCTGAGGCCGAAATGGAGCTAACAGGGGTTGTATCACTGAAGGTGCCACTCGATGATGTGAGTTCTCATCTCTCCAACTCACACTCCAACACGGAACAGTCAGGTCACAGCCGCATCAGGGCAGAGAACAAGACAGTATTGTTCGAACAGACATCTGCTGAACTTGACTTCACACACACCAGTGGAACACTGAACTTGGCAGAGCATTCAGTGAGGTGCAAGATTTCCACCAACAAGACTGTCATGTTTGAAGAAACTTCTGCTCAAATGGAGCTGACAGCCATGGATTCTACAGGCATGAACCTGAATCAAGCAAGTTCTCAAACATCATCCAAGGCAGAGGCAATAGAAGCCGATGAAAAAACTGTGTTGTATGAACAGACAGCTGCTGATATGGACTTGACAAAGGTGAACTCCAGAGTGCTTGGAGAAAGAAAGGCCCCCTTGATACCATCAACAGAAACCAGCAACAGAACTGTGTTGTTTGACCAGACATCAGGGGACAGGGAATTCACAACAGTTGGGACAGCCAGTCTTCTACAACCGAGCCTAAACAAGTCTGCAATCAAAACTACAAGTGAAAAAACTGTGTTGTTTGATCAGACATCAGGGGACATGGAATTCACAACAGTTGGGACAGCCAGTCTTTTACAACCGAGCCTGGACAAGTCTGCAATCAAAACTACAAGTGAAAAAACTATTTTGTTTGATCAGACATCTGGAAACATGGAATTCACCTCTGCTGGATCAACCGTGTCAGGGCCAGTCACTACTGAAAAACAAACAACAGTGGACACTTCAAACATAACACAACTCTATGAACAAGCTCCCGCGCAAATGGATCTTACTCTGGCATCAGAGAGAATATCCAGTGAGACTGCAACATCTGTGCCAATGGAACACACAGACCGCACCTCGCAAGATCAGACTACAGCCCCTGAATCTGTCTGTGCCAGTCAGCTGACAGCAGTAGAAGCTTCGAAGATCAAAGTAAACCATCAGCAACCTCTGTCATTGCCAGAATCTGAACCGACCAATACAGACATTGCATCCACATTTGTGTCTGAACCACTGAAGTCTCCAAACAGACCTGAAGTTGAGTTACATACTTCACAGGTGCATACCCCAGAGACCAATGATCAAGCAGCTGTCAACTCAACTCCCCCAGCTCCTTCGGTTGATGTCAGTCGTGTGCAAATTAATCGGAATCTTGGAGAAGACGAACCTCCCTTTTTAACCTCTTCTCCTCTAGCTCGAAGTTTCACAACATCAAAATTCTTTGGTAACAGAAAGCCTTCCCGACTGTCATCTATCAAAAGTCTCCCACAAGCTTCTGTTACAATGAAATCTTACAATGAATTTGCAACAGGCTCTATCCAAGATACATCTGCTAGTTCAGTGTTTAACACTCCCCCGACCTTGAAGTCACGTCCATCACAGGCTCTGCAGACGTTCAGGGATCAACTGAGCAGGCGTAGGAGCCAGCTGAGTGAGGAGATTGCTCAATGTCTAGACGAAACAAGAACACCGTCTCCTGGAGCTGCTACTAGTACCAGCATGGATACCTTGGAACCAGAGCATGCCTCCGATGAAAAACCACCTGATAATTTCCAGGAGGCTCTTGTGGCCCCCGCTGATGTCCCTAAGGTCGTGAGCACAAGCAGTGAGGAAGGTTTGGAGCAGGTCTGCATGCCAAACTTTGATCAGCTGGATTCGTCTGGTGAGCTCCCAGTGAACCCGTCAGTAGCTCAGACCATGGAGACCACACACGAAGTCACACAAGACCAGCTGGCCAAGATCACAGAGCCTACACTGCTAGAAGTCACCCAGGGAGATGAACTTACTGCCCCAGATACATCCAGGGCAGGTGTTCACACAGACACAGCAGATGAAGATATAGAAAAGATGGACTTGAAGGAAGATGTGCAGTCTCAGTCTTTAAAAGGTACTGATTGCTAAAGATGTATTGCTTGTTCAGCAAGTCATCTGTTTAATATATTCTGCTAAGATGGTTTGATTCAAACATGCAAATACTTTTCTATCTCAGCAGATATGTCCCAGATGAACATGACTCGCACCTCCGGTCTGAGCACCTGTACGTCCATCATGGATGACACGGCTGTCTCCAGCGTCAGCGGCTGCCGATCCAACCGCAGCATGTCTCGGCTTTTAGAGAAGTCTGGTCTCACGCATGTCGCAGATATCTCCAATATCGTATGTCATTATGCATGTAGATTAGATTGAATAAAACATTTAGTATACTGGTCCGAAAAAACATTTAGGTCCAGAAGTACATATAAATAAGGTGTGAAATGTTTTGTTTGTGGCTTTTTACAGAAGAGCCAGGCTCAAGATGCAGAACCCACAAACTTTGAGGAATACCTGGATATGCTGGGCGTCCAGGTCTCAATCGGGAAGGGCTGTCGTCGCAGTATTGGACTCCCTTTTGCTGTATGTCTTACGACACGAAATCAAACTTCACTTAAAATATGGTATTCTGCCATATCCATCGTATTATTCATTCCTCAGCAAATTTGAATAAAGGATTGGTGTCAAATGAAACAATTCTTTGCACAGAGCTCAAAACCAGAGACACTTGCTGACTACCTGAAGATGGGTATTTCTGAACTGGAGCTCGAAATTCAGAAGTGGGCTTGCTCGCAGATGACAGAAAAGATTGAAAGGTCAGTGCTGTAACTAGTAAACTTGCATGGGAGTAACTTCGTTGCAAACCTTTTACTTCTGTCAAATTTCTTTTCAATGTTTGCTTGTCGTTCGTTTGCTGGATGTATGATATCGAAATGAAATTGTTATAGGTTCAAAGCCATGAATGAAGAACGTGAAGCAGCGATGCAGAGTAGACTTCCGCACATGTGCAAAGTGGCATCCAAAGATATCATTGTGAGAATAAAAATGAGGTATCGTTCCATTGAAAAATTCCAAATCGCTAAAACCATATAGTTATGTGATGTATATTTTATTTCACTGACAGGTACACTGTAAACGGGCTCGTGAGGTCGCTGCCCAGTGTCGACTTCGAGTCAATAAATCCTTCAGAGAGTGGAGACTCAAGATGGTACAGAGTCTTCTCAGTCCAGTCGAGGTACAGTCTCACATCAGTGTGTTTCAGCGTAATGTTCTGACCTATACAGTGGCAATTGCACATACTCTAACAACAATCTCATGATAATTTGTAGGAAGAAGAACAGGCACTAGTGAAAGGAAAGGAGGAAATAGCGGAAAATATTAGCTCACTGAAGGAAGGCATCAAATCGGCTAGGCAAAGTAAGCGCAAAAATTTGGGGAAGATTACTGTGGTCTTTATATCTTACTTTGATATTCAGTGACAAGATATTAGCACATGAGGGACCTGTACTGGTACTTTCAGTGAGTGCGGACCTCGATGATCTGGCTGAGCTCTTGGCATCAGAAAGCAGAGAGGTGCAGGAGCTAACTGAAAGGATCAGCAGCACAGAAGCTGGTGAGTTCTTTGGGGGAAGAGATCTCCCAAAGCGAACAGCTGTGGGAATGTGTTGTCCAGCTCTACAGTCTCCAGATAATTTCAAGTTTCTGAAGGGGAGTATTCGCGTTTCTTTTCATCCAGAGTTGGTGAGCGGCCGGGAGACACTGGCGGGGCTGGAGAAGGAGAAAGTGGCGTTGGCGGCGACACATGAGGCTCTGGAGGCTGACAACAAGAAGCACAAACTTGAGGATGAGCAGCAGCTGGAGAAGCTCCTCCGCGAGGGACACTCCAAGCTACAGCGGCTACAGAGGTGAGGGGGGTGGGGATGGGGGTGGGGGTGATGGTGGTAGGTGTGGAACACACTACTAAAATGTACCATGAACATGTGATGGTGTGGTAAAGTCTGTGAGATATTCAATGTATTATTAGCTACTTGTCTTCAAAGTTCAGTATATTATAAGTTTTTTAGTAGTTATCTGTGTTGTTCATATAACCTAATTTGGAAGGGTCATCTCTTGCCATCCACAGTGTCACTTGTTACATATTGGAAGCAATGGATAAAACGGGAATGGAGTTGTCATTTTTCGAGAAATCCCTGCTCTTGAAAGTCGAATTTGGGGATGAGATTCTCGAGAAAACATCAGGACCATCCATCCTAAAAAATATGGCCATCACCAGCATCACATATACTTCGAATAATGCAGGTAAATTCTGGTAAATACCAGCCCTTTCCATTTTGATTCTCAGTTTGATGAGTAGATCATAATTCTTGCCAGATCTGAAACCTTCACATCTACCTAAACTGGTCCTACATCTGCTGATACTTGCTTGCAGAGGAACCAGTTTTGGCGTTTTGCCACAAACTGGTTTTGGATTCACACCCTGAAGCAGACCTCCGAAAACAGTGTCCTAACATGAAGAGTCTACCAATGGTGAGAATGTGTTTGATTCATGGTGTCATTTATGACTGCTGATAAAAGGCTATCAGTACCAATATTTCTAAAACATTAGCATGTCTACTGCTTCAGAATAACGAATGTGACTCCTATTTTCAGATGTTGCACAAGTTATCCGTGACAGTTGCTGAAGTTAACCGACTGATGCCCTTCTTATCATGGCTTAGAGTCATGCACCAGGCTTCCTTTTCCCAATCCATGTAAGACAAAGCATTGCGAAACATCAGCATTTATTAGACATTGGTTTACAAGTTATAACGACTGAAATTCGAATTCAGCTGTTTCCACATATTACATTACACGTCATGTTACACGTCATGACATGTGTCCTTATGAGTGTCATGTGTCGTTGCAGGGTGACAGTAAAGTTTTCATGCTCCAAAGCACGAGTTTTCTTTGAAGTTTCATACCAGTTTGATGCGACTTTGCCTCTGGACAACAAACCCAATATTACTGCTAAGACTTTCATCGGGAAACTCAAGTTGGTACCTTTTGAATGTAATTTGTATTCAAGTATGCCTTATAATGTGTTATTCTGTGATATTTGTATACATGTCTGTGGTATTAATTTCTGTGCTATTTTCAACTTCACAGACCGGGCAACGTGCAGGAGTTGATATCGTCTGTGGCTGCTGGTCCGGACTACATCAAGGAGACAGTCACTCTGATCAACAGCCACATCAAGACACTGCAGGATTCCTAAAACGAACACCTTTGCTGATATCCATATCTGCCCGATTCAGGAGGCTGAAACAGTTCACACCAAGCAGATATTGTTCATTACTACCAGTACATGTATTAGCTTGATCGTACAGAATATTCTCGGTTTTGAATGTCTTTGGTTATCAAACAAACACGTCCTCTCAGATTGTTTATTGTTATCGATCTTTATTTATGTGTTTGCCAAGGTCTCTTGGAAGTACCGGTAGTTGTTTGTGTTGTATAATTTATAAGCTAGCACTGGCAATTCAGTTGATTTAACTCATTGCAGGACGTTGCAAATGTTATCGATTCCAATCCATTTACAGTTCAAAACATACTTATACAAACTTTTGTTATATACATAGTTTCTTTGAGGCAACACAAAGAATTCAAGTTGCGATGGGAGTGTTGATGAATGAATGTACGATATATCCCGTTATGAATGTGCATTGATGAATGATAAACCTTCAACTTGACATGTGCATCTGTATTACAATTGTATTATCTACTGTTCATAAAATCTGTTTCTGGCTCACATTTGTTGTCAGTTTTGTGAAAAGTGCACCAAAAGTTGATGCAAGACCATAATGATCTGCTATATTTTTCCATGCTGATTAGCAGAACTTTCACTTTTAGTAGTTGTGCAAAGAAATGTTGGTGACACTATTGAGTTGAATACCATTTTATTGCACAAATTGTGACTGTATACATGTAATATTATTACACTATGATGGATTAATTTTTTCAGATAAAATATACATCCATATTCTAATATACATGATTTGAATTTTACATGTAACAAGTGCACACAACAATGGCTTTAAAACACAAAAGTATAAGCTAAAAATTGCATACATTATGACATGGTGACCAGTCAGATTTGTAAAATGTTACCTTTTTGTAAATAAAAAATAAAATTCATAAAAAGGCCTGAATAATTTCCATACTTTTTACATATAAACATATGTACAAGTTGAGTACCAGGTATGTGCAAAAGTACTGTAGGTACAAGTTGTTAACTAATAATACATATTCATGATTGCACACATTTAGCCAAAAGACTTGTTATCGAGACCATCCCTAATTGATGACCTATAACTGAATGACGCATGCAGCTAAATACACAAGCAAAGATGTACTGATGTTCACTTATGCATTCAGAAAATACATAATCATTCATTCCCATTATGTTGATGTGACACTAATAAGATAGATATATGTGATTGATGTTCATGCATAGTTTTATTTGAGCATAGGGTGACAAAATTGATTCATGACTAGAAAATAGGGAGTTTTCTACGATAATATATCTCCAACTACAAATGTGTATCAGTAAACATGGTGTGTTCCTTGAGCACGCTGATTGGACGGTCACTGTCTGCATCATAATCGTCTCCGTACTGCAAAATGTAAGTACAGATTTATGATGAGATGCTATTGCCATTCAAGTACCACCAGATAATATCTTTTTGAAAGGCTGTATTACATTAACCATAACCTTACTCAAATATCAAAATTGAGAATGGCATTTTGCCTATCATGGAAGCACAGTATATCTTTATTGCGAAGGAATAAGTACTGACCGCGAGACTGTGCAGGCCGCTATCACGCCCTGCGGGAATCCCTCCGTCCCACAGACTGTCCTCGTCGTCCCACCTGCCGGACTTGTGTGACAGGTGATCCAGGTTGAGGTCTAGCAGGCTGCCGGAGCGGCTTGGCAGAGACAGGTGTGAGTACGCAGGGTTGATGTAGCCCACGAATGGTGCTGAGCCGTGAGATCGAACACTGGGGGCACCTCGCGACGGCTGCCTGGGTACGTCCTGGAGAGTGATTCAGGTGGGTAGTGTTTTCAAGTACGATGTGATTGGCTGAGAGTATGCGTTTTGTTCATTCATACTACTACATGCAAAATATGGGAGCTTTGAAACTTGTGCGCTGTATATTATCTCGTAAACAGTTTTCACGGATTTGAGGAGGTTATTCAGGCTACAAAGATGGTCAACAAAGATGGTCAACAAGAGTACACTTACAGCCAGCAGTGCACCGTCGTAGGGGTCTATGCTGTAGGCGAGAGGGATGTCTGACTTCTGCTGACGTGGCTGCAGTGGCATGCGCTCACGGATGTACGGCCGCTTGTAGCAGTTGTACCGGAGACACAGTGCTATGCCGATGAAGAGTAGAAGCAAGGCGAGGATCGCCATCAGGATGATGAACCAGACCTCCTGGTAGACTGGCAGAGAGGTCGCGGCACTCGGGACCACCGTGGTTGGCGGTACAGGCTCTGTACGGGCAGACGACAATTTACTCTTACAGCAGGGAACATTAATCTGGTACGAACAATGCAGTATCAATATGAAAATTTGACAACAGATTACATTTACATGTAGATAAAGAGATACATTTAATAAGAAAAGGCAGCACATGTATACAAATTGGTGCAACAGAAGTTATTAACTTTTTTCATACCATATTAGTTGTGACAGCATTTCAAACAACTCCACAACCAATTGTGCAAGAACAAAGAGCTTTCCACAAAGCAATACAAGTGATGAAAAGTATAAGGCGGTACTTTACTGCACTACTTGCTCTGGTTACAGTGGATCATACCAGCCTCACTATATCTAGTACATGTACTAAAGGTGAGGAAAGAGCACACAGTGAGCTAAGACTACCACACAGAACATTTGACCAGTTTACCTTCAGTAATGGATGTGTTACTACTTGGCCTGTCAGTGACTATAATGAAGAGTGGGTTTTAATGTGGAAATGTACACCTTAATATGTACACGATAGGGAAGATTATATGACGAGGAGTATGGTGTTGAGCCTCCATTCCAGGAAAAATACTCGAGATGAAAAATAATAATTGTCAATGATCTATATACACCAGAAAATGGAGGCTTAGATTGCAGTCGACACTCACCAACACCGCTGGTAGGATCAAAGAAAAGTCTCGGAGTCTGAGCTTGTCCCTGCTCTGTTACCAGGACGATCTGGAAGGAGTACACTGCAAGGAGAGAGAAAGAACAATCAAACTCAGAAAATAATTGATCAGTCAGATGCTTAGTGATAAAATGTGTAGCATCATATAATGTATGACCAAATTGAAATAGCAATATTTTGTAGTTATTCACATACCTGTGAACAAGGTGTCCCTGAGTACACTGTATGAGGTCGCTGTGCCACTGTACTCTATTGTACTGTTCTTGTACAGAACAAACTGGTCAACTTCTCCATTGATGAAGAAAGACTCTGTCCAGTCAACGAGTATCGATCCCCCTGTTGCTCTGATCCGGAAAGGTTGGCCAGAATACTGCGGAGCTGTGAGTAAACACACATTTGTAATGTCTTTGTAACCACATGACCATCAGCAAACAAAGACATTTCAATCACCAAATTACGCATCTACAGATATCACACAACGTAATACTTCCCACAGAGCACCCGCCACAGATTTGGCTACTTACGTGCAGTCCGAGTGACAGTCTCGACTTTGGCAGTGACCGAGCCGGCGCTGTTTTCAGCCTCCACTTGTATCTCATAGCGCGTGTACGGGGAGAGGCCAAGGACTCGACTGAAGGTCGCCATCCCACGGTACCGAACCACCCATGGGGTCACCTCACAATCTAACGTCACGGCGTCATCAGTATCCGCGTATGGGTGGGGGCAAGTCATTCTCACACTCAACTCATAGCTGTGGGCGGACAGAAAACAAAAACTAACAGTGAAACAATAATATACAACAGTGAAACAATAATATACAACAGACACACAAGATATTTCAACTTGAGATCTCAAGGGGTAGTTTAATAGCAATCAATTTTGAGTTGATTGTGATGAACACTAGACTTACGCCACAATGTCTCCATTTGGAGAAGTAGGTTCTGCCCAGTAGGCATCGACACTTGTGGCAGTGCGGTTCAGGATAACTGGGTCAGCGAGGCCTTCTGGGACAGCTGCAAGGGTCATGGCATCGACAGAGCTGCTTGGCGTACAACCACCAGCCGTACATGCCTCTATGTACAACGAGTACCGTGTGAATGGCTGCAGAGGGTTCCGCTGGCCCACAATGACCACCGCTTGCAGACGGTACACCACCTGCAGCAAATGTCAAATACTCTGTACTCGCATGGTCAGCAACAAATTTCCAAGTTTGGTTCCACATGAATCTCAATAGTATACATGGCACATTGAGTGTAGAATGTCATCAAATTGTACTTACTTTATAACCAATCACAGGTGTATGATTTTTGATATGATTTTGAAATATTCAACACAGGACAATACATACTGGGATTACCATGGATATCACATATCACAATTAGTGACAATTTGATTTTTGTGCAGGTGCCCTTAGTATAAAATATATTTGTTACATACACAGAACATGTACATCACTGAAAGAAATATTTTTCATCTGTCTCGAAATTATTACAAGTATCATCTTAACAACAAAACATTAATACAAACCATACATAACCATGTAGGGAAATGGGATAATATTTATTGTGATACTGTAAATTTGGGATATTTTATGTGCAAGAACAGTGTGACACACATATTACCAAAAAATAAATGGACCAATAACATATGGTATACTGTTTGAATAAATTTCAGTGGATGAACTCACCAGTCTCTGTTTAATGCAATTTAAACAGTGCACAATGATGGTTATTTTGAATATAATATTATGATCTAGTCATTTCATACAAGTGTCTGCGATCACATCTTGAATTCAAACAGGTCTACCGGTAAGAATATCATTGAAATCCATGGGAATTTTACCTCAACATTGTTCAGGTAGACTTTGTAGCCATTGATGTAACCATTTGGCTCATCAGGAGCAGAAATCTGTATAGTGATTGTGGTGGATGACGTCTCCTGCAATATAATGTATATATCTTAGTATAGAATGTGCAATAATATTTATGAATGGATGGGGAGGGGGGGGGGGGGGGCTGAATATTGAACTTTATCCCAAGCACAGAGAAATATACCTATTTATGTATCTGTGTATAACTACAAATCATGATACATGTACCTGGATTTCAATCATTTTAGTATTGTAACATTTATCATGTCAATAAACCTACCTACCTATATATATATTTGCAATACTGTGTATATATTTGCAATACTTTTCATCATCGATACTTAGAGAACATTATATTATACAGCCTTCGCAATTTCAGGCAAAGAAAACTGAGCCAAATCTTCTAACCTGTATGATTGGCGTTGGGGTGTGTGTCGGTGGTGCCATCCTGGTCGTGGTATTGCGCCAGGCGCTGGGCACCTGACCCTCGGAGTTGAAGGCCAACAAACGATACTGGTACACCGTGTACGGCTTTAGTGCATCGTCACGGTCCGTGTACTCTTCTGTGTTCCCGGAGAATATCAGGACACCGCTACCACCTGTAAGCATGGGATTATGGAGTTATCAACATGAAATTGACACACCAGAGCGGATCTCAATAATGTCCTAATATCAACCATGGTGATGCATCTCAACACGGATGAACATTACTCGGTATAGAAGTAAACTCACTTGTATCAGCCCCATCAAAGCGCCGTCTGTAGATCTCGTAGCGTGTGATAACACCATTTGTCTCTCTGGGCGGAGACCACTCGACCAGGACGCCGGAGTGAGCTCCAGTACCGTCTGCCAGCGGCGTCAACACCGGCGGATCCAAGTCGTCAGGGATGGCCTCCAGCGTGAACTCCGAGCTTGGATCACTAATTGTACAGCCTCTCAGTGTACACGCTTCCACCCGGAAAGTGTACTCTGTGTAGGAACTCAAGTTCCGGACAACAATCTGGAACTGGAGGTCGCTGTACACTTTGATGTTGTTGTCTCTGTACAGTGTGTAGTTGACGATCTCGCCATTTGGGTTGAGTGGCGGTGACCAGCTTGCTCTGATGGAGCTGGATGATAGAGCTTCTAGTTCCGGTGGGTCGAGTCCCATGGGGGAGGACGGGTAAGTTGTGGCCGTGGATGGGGCACTTGTCGCACTTCCTCGACTGTTGTAGGCAGTCACCGTGTAGCTATGTGTTGTACCGGGCAAAACGTCAAAGTCTGTGTACCTTAGCAGTGTAGTTGTGTAAATCAAGACACCCTCACGGCGAAGCTCATATGATGTTATGATACCATTTGGACGGTCTGGCTCTGTCCAGGTGATCTCGATTGAGGTAGAACTGGTGACCCGTAGTAGGGGTGGCTGCATTCCCATCGGCCGATCTTCACTTGGTCGACCAATCACAGGACTACTGTCTGTACATCCACCAGAAGTACAGGCTGTGACAAAAATTGTGTAAGCCTGGAAAGGCATCAAGTTTTCCACAGTGAAAACCAAGGCAAGCCCACGATATATCACAACATCATCAACAGTGAGTCTATATTCCGTTATATCACCGTTCAAAACCTCTGGCTCAGTCCAGGTGACTCGTATGGATGAAGCGTCAACAGTAGTGAGAGTTGGTGGGGCGACAAACAGAGGAGCGGTTTGTGGAGTACGTCTGATTGTTGGTTCACTGGTCATACATCCTCCCTGTGTACAAGCTGTGATAGTGTATGAGTACAACGTGTGTGCCAAAAGTCCTGTGTCTGTGAACTGCCTTGGAGCATCAGGAGCAAAGCTCCAAGGAGTACTGTCATTCCTCTGTAGCTGGTAGTTGGTTAGTACGCCATTTGGTCTCCCTGGCGGTGACCATGTTATAAGCAACTCGTCGTGTTTGCCTGGTATCTGGGAGACGACAGGGGGAATCAGTCCAGTTGGAGGTCCTGCAGGTGTCTCGACCCGCAGAGTGTCACTGGTGGTGGAGCCAGCGGAGTTACTAGTCCTGATCTGGTAGTGGTACACATTGTTAGCAGTTATATCTGAGTCAGTGAACTCGTATTCATCCTGATCAGTGTCTGTCGTTGAGAAGATCACCACTGGGTTGTCAATCTGCCGCTTCTGTCTGGGTCCTCCATCCTGCCTTAAGACCTCAAACATAGTGATCCTGCCATTGGGGTTCAGCGGTTTTGTCCACCGCAGCGTCACACTTGTGCTGTTGACTTCTCCCAGGGTCGGTGCAGGCTGATTGCCCGGAGACACCTCTGCAGTGCTGAATCGCTGCATAGGAGATCGCCCACAGCCTCCCATGGTACAAGCCTCCAGCTGCACCGTGTACTCTGTGAAAGGCTCTAGGCGCCTGTATTCAAACTCGCGGTTGAGGCCCTGATGGATGGCGTTTACGTTGCCGGCCTCGTATATCAGGTAATTATTGATGACGCCATTGGGTTTTCCAGGGATGTCCCACCGAAGAATCACGGAGGTCCCTGTTGAGATCTGTTCCACTGTGAATGGGCCTATGTCAGCAGGAGCAGCCTGAGCTGTGGTGGTAAGTGACCAGGAACTGGACACACTTCCCACTGAGTTTGATGCAGTGACACGAATCTCGTATCTAGTATAAGGTGTCAATCCACTAATGGATGTGGATAGGATACTGCTGTGAACTGTAATGGACTTGAGGGTCCCGCGTGAGGTAGGGTCAGACAGCAAGGGTTGATACTCTAACCTGTAGGTTAGAATTACTCCATTAGTAACCGATGGTGGAGTCCAAGCTAAGCTGACTGAGTAAGCTCCAACTGCCTCAATGACCACTGCATTCATGCCTTCGGGAATCGCTTCCAACGTGCGAACTTTAGTCCAGTCACTGACAGTCTCTCCTTCAGCATTCACTGCAGTAATTTTGTATTCATACTCAGTGTACGGCTGTAACTCTACAGCACTGTTAACATACTCCATGATTGTACCATCAACAACCTCGATTAGAACCTCGAAAATGGTTCCGACAAGCCTGCGATGGACTCTGTAGCTGGTGATCAAACCATTTGGACTCTGTGGAGGATCCCAGCTGAGGGTGACGGTTTTTGGTCCATCGGCAACAGCTTCTGGTGGGGGTTGTCCTTCAGGTGGAGCCTCAAATGTGGTAACCACGACAGCAGGGCCTGTGCCACAAGCATTCTGGATACCTTGGTTGCAGGCCTGTATCCTCACTGAGTAATCAGTATTGGGCATCAATCCATCAATTGTGCCTTCCAACTGGAGTCCAAACCCCACCGTAATGGCATCAGGCATTCCGGCATTTAGCACCACCCGATACTGATCTATGATTCCATTTGGAATTGCCGGCACTCGCCATTTAACCAAGATCTCTTCAGAGCTCAGGACCGTGACATTGTGTGGAGCGTCTATCAACTGTGGGGTCCTCTGTGGTATCTGAACAGTGAGAACCGTGCTGTTGGTGGCCCCTCCACCCGTCTCAGCCTGCACCCTGTACCAGTAGATACCAAACGCCTGCAGTCTGGTGTCTGTGTAGTTTAGGTCAAGGCCAATGTACTCAGCATTATATAGAGTGCCATCGATAGAACGGAACAGCGTGTATGCAGCGATGACACCGTTCGGTTGCTCTGGTTCACTCCAGTAGATTTCAGCATGTGTGGTGTCCACAATCACTATTCTTGGCACTGCCAGTCCTGAAAGAAAGACCAAGAACTCATATCAAAAACTTTCAAAATGATATCAAATATAGTATGAGTACTGCACACACTAGTACACATGATAACCAAGTAACCATACATGGAATTATGATATCTCACCCTCTGGTTTATCCTCGAGTGTAGTTTCGCTAGTCTCGGTACTGTTTGTACATCCAGCATCCGTACAAGCATTCAGCAAAAATGTGTAGCTGGTATATGCCGTCAAATCTGCAAAAATTTTATCAGTCACATTGATAAGTCTGATAGTCTGATTCAGAGACATCCATTACCAGAGAACGCTTTGAACATCTTATTAATCCCCACCTGTCAGTGTATACTCCATGACATCACCAGGAACTGTAGTTACTGTCCTTGGATCTGTCAGCTCGTACAGTGTGTACGTGTTGATGACGCCATTGGGACGTCCAGGAAGCACCCAGGTGATCCTCAGGCTGGTCGGGCTGAGCGCTGTCACAGTTGGCGGGAAAACCTGCTCCGGATTCGCTTGTAGCGTGGCAATCTGAACCTGTAACGAACGGTAATGAAAAAAAAAGTTAGTGCGAAATTGTAACATAAAATTAACAAATAAATATTGAATTCTGGTTACTCCGTAAAGTATTCAATGGGTAACTTGTTCATCAACACCATCAAGTTACCCATTCGGCCAATTATTATTACTGAGAAGCATAATATATTCTTCGGCGAGAAGTTAAAAGAAACATTCTGAAGAACTCTTACTGAATCGGTCTCCACACAGCCTGCACCATTACATATTCTGAGTGTGTATGTGTAGGTGCGGTAGGGAAGAATAACGTTGTTGTCCCTGTACTGAAGTGCAGTTGAGTCGCGAAATATCTCCACTCCATCTCGATACAAAATGTATTCGGTAATCTCCCCTAAGAGTAAAGATGAATATCATGTTTACTACATCCATGTTATCAGAAAGATAACCCTACAATGAACATCACATATCTACTACAATGTATCATGATATTATGTCCATATCATTCTGTTCTCTCATGTGTATTCCTGACTCAACTTGTGGATAGTATTCTGGGTTGAGAGAGTTCATGCGTCATACCGTTTGGTTCAGTGGGTGGACCCCATGTGAGGTAGATGGTGTCCAGTTGTTGAGGAAGAACCTCGGCTTTTGGAGCACTCAATCCCTCGGGCAGCGCCTGCATTGTTGTGGCGAAAATAAACTCGCTGGACTTGGAGCCGGCACTATTGACAACTACCACAGCATAATGGTACTCCGTGAAGGGCGACAGATTCTCGTCTGTGGGGCAAAATTGAATGATCCATAACTAGCAGTGTCAGCATACTAACTAATGTCCTTACACTCAATTCATCTACAATTGAATCTGGTTTATCAAAGTGTACACACCTAAAAACTGCAGTTCCATTCCAGTGTACACTTTAACAGGATCAGTCATACACATTTCCCCCTCCTGCTCTTGCGGTGCATTGGTCGGCTCTTCCATGTACTGAGGCTGCTCCCTCTGCTGTTCCGTGTAAGAGCCACATTTATGGCTGGTCTTGTCGAAGTTACATCTGTTACAGTAAGCAGTGTCCTCCTGGCTTTTTGGGCATACAACTCCAGTTCCGCAGTCTGGAAAATCCAAACAACATCACAATACACTCCAAATTGTAGATTATTACAAACTCACTAACCGATATTTAATTTGATACTCCAACAACATTTTTTTTACAGCAATGTTTCAGGAAATTTGACTCGAAACAAAAAGAAATTTCACCATCTCCTATGGAGGACACATCTGCACAAGTTTGAACTAGAGGGTTGTATCCATTGCCATTACAACAGTTCAGTATAGATGAGATTCTTTCGGTGTTACAGCACTTCTCATTGGATGCCAGCTTGGCTTCGGCTGTTGCATACACATGAGCCTAAGAGGCAAATTGCAAAAAAAAAATTAATTTGCAAATACACATAGACACCAATAAACATGGGTAATAAATTGAGATCAACATATGATGAATGAGGCCAAGAAGTGCTCACATACCTTGAAGTTGCCGATGCCATCGCCACAGCATATGGAGGTTTCCTCGTGAACATAATCCTGACCACAGCAAATCCTTGTGTCATTCTCCACATGGGACTGGCCCCAGGTGACATTGCCACAACACATGAGGTCATCAGAAACCACTTGTCCACCACAGCACTGCTGACCATACGCAGCGTACAACGCATCTGTCACATGAAGAGATTGATACCATACATATCGTATGTGTACACTTTGATGATACTGGTAATCAAGATATTTTGTTTGTAAATTTCATTACTCTTATTAGAGTGACATTTCAAACAAATGTCATTTCAAGAATGACATTTGTTTGTACATTTTTTTTGCATCTGAGATGTACATATGAGATTTCTCAGCAGCATTTTTAGCACAATTCTTACCATTACAACAGATCTGGGCCCCGTCAGATGAGTAGGGTACAGAGCCACAGCACTGGTCACCGAGCCCGATATCGACACGATCCTGATCAGGATCTGGACAGCAGATCTCTCCTGGCTGTAGCTCCACGTATCTGAAATGTACCAGTAAATATGTCAGCATTAGCTGTTCTGTCACTTATAGCACAGTCTATGTATACATGTAGTCATATACTTTAAATATCTTCCTAACAACTTTGCCTCAAGAAATGAGAGTTAGGATGTATGACAGACCTTCGCCCACAGCAGACATGGTTGTCGAGCCTCGTGTGGAAATTTCCCCCACAGCATACATCAGAAGAGTCGGACCGTCGTGGTATATAGCTAGTACCACAACACTCGTAACCCTGAATGTTGTCAAACAGCACTCCGGAACAGCAAGTCTGAAAGCCAAACAGAAACATGAATCAAATCTACCTGTTATGATTGAGTTTGAGTTTGGAGATTTAATGTTTTATTAGATGTGAAATGAAGACCATTATGATTTCCAATACTGTAAGCTAGAAGCCAATCAAAATTGATACACACCATGGTGTCATATATCAAGAGCCGTACCTTTGGGCCTGAGTAGCACTGGTCCCCACAGAAGCTCTCCAGGATGCCACACTCCAGATATGTACACTTGCCACTTGGAGGGTCTGGGTCAGGTGTAGCCCTGTCATGATCAAAATTGATGCAATAAATGGTTATCAGATACATGTACTGGTACACCTGAAGCTGCTGGTGAAGTTGATGCTTACGCTAAGGGCACCTAATATGACATAGCTACAGGTGAATACCGGTATATTCTGGTTATCAAGGATATAGGTAGTCTCTTTCAGGACTTACAGTTGTGAACAAGGCAGTCTGATTTTCCTGAGGAGTTCATATCTGAGGATGACACCATTCGATTCGAGAGGTTCGACCCAAGAGGCCTGGATACTGTCTGAACCCTGTACGCTCAGTGTCGGTGGGATCACGCCGGTGGGAATGGACTCAGCCGTCGTGAAAGTGATCTCAGGACTCCGGATACAGGCAAACACTGTACACACCTCAACCTGTGGAAGCCAGAACGAACCATTTGAAATGGGGGAAACTACAGAAGATGTATGAAATTTTATGAGATATATATTGAGCCTGCAACTTGAAGTTAAATAAAGATTTAAAACAATGTTGGTATATCCCACCTGCACTCTGTAGATGGTGAAGGGCTGTAAGTTAGTCAGGAGATAGGACCCTGGCGTGGTCTGTCCTGTGTCAATCCTTGTCCCATCCACATACAAGTAGTAACCCTGTACCACACCGTTAGTGTTCTCTGGGGCCGTCCACGAGATACGAACTGTTGTCTCATTGATCACCAGCTTGTGAGGAGGGTCCAGGCCGTCTGGGGCTGTAATAGTGATAGGTATGTAGATAATGTACCGGTAGAGGTATAGGTACAGGTAGCCTACAAGTTAGTGAATATACAGGACCATACCTTATCCCCTCGCCTACCCATTACATCATCCCCAAACCCCAATTCTAATACTCATCAGGAAAATGTTTTATTCTAATAGAGATTCAGTCACATATGTCTTCAATATTTAATTGAAGGCTTTTCCGAAGGAGTCACTAAGTCAAGTGACATACCCCCATCAAGTGTTGTGATGACCCCAGGCAGACTAGTGATCAGACCACCACCGTGGACCTCTATCGTCACGGTGACCTCGTAGCGGGTGTTAGGCGTTAGCCCGTCTGTAGTGACACTGGTGTCGTCTGGCCCTGCCTCATAACGCTTAGTCGTGGAGTCATCGCTCACGTCTATGTAATACTTGGAGACTCCACCCTGCAGCTCCTGTACAGCTGTGGACAAAATTTATTTTGATTGGTTATTATTGTAATGATTGGAATAACTTTTATAATGATTTTTATATCGAGACATTATAATGACTTATGCCTGCCAATTTTTAATTTCAATATGAGCATTTGAATGATTATATAATAAAACATGTTAGTAACTGTGATGAGACCTGTCATTTGAGACCACCCATAATGATCGACACATTATGAAAGCACTTGTTGGGTCTCTAAAAGTACAAGTGGTCTCAAATATCAGGGTGGTCTCCCATGATGGGTGATGCAAGCTTCAGTGTATATGTATCGATTAGGGTGCTTACTTGGAGTTGTCCAAGACACCTCAAAGCTTGTGTGGTTTATGGGAGTGAGTATCACAACAGCTGGTTTTGTGGGTGTTCCACCAAATGTTGTCACTCCCTCTGATGGGTCACTGATTGCGTGACCAAAGTCGTTATAAGCAGTGACTCGGTACTGGTAAGTGGTGTACATGGTCAAGCCTCTGTCATCGTAGTAAGTGTTTGTACCGAGGTAAAGTGAAGACCACAGGCCAAAATCTGTTGCAAATGCTGGAAAACATTGAGTTAAGAAATACTGATGGAAATATCACTCGCTACTAATTACAAACTGTGACTTTTTTTTTACAATAAACATGTATTATCATGTAACTATGACATAACTTACGATTCAGTGGATCTTCGATTTTCATGCGAGACAGTTCATATTTGAGATTTGGCCCATTGGGCTGGTCTGGGGGTTGCCAGAGTACGGAGATGTAAGTCTGGGAGATAGGGGTACCCACCGGAGCCTTAACTCCCCGGGGCACAGACGGACTAGTCGATACAAGGGTCGGCTGGCTCTCTGTGCACCCTCCCTCTGAAACACAAATAATTAAATGTTTTGAGTTGCCCAAAACTTGAAATTGTGATGAACCTAGTGTTTAAGTCTATGTTTCGCTGACGTGTCATGAAATGTTGAAAGACAAGACAGCCTGGTTGGAAATTATGAGCAGCTCATTTGATTATCTGGAAAAGTTTTGCTCTGGTAACAATGGAAAACTTACCTGAGCAGGCTGTGACTGTGACACTGTAGTTAGTGAAGGGGGTCAGGTTCTCGACCAGGAGGTAGGTGTTACTGATGTTGCTAATCTCGAATCGTGGCTCGGGTAGGGCGATCATATAGGATTCCATGCGACCATTGGGTTGAATTGGAGGGTTCCACTCAATCTCCATAGATGTGGGACTCAGAACTCGCACAGTTGGTGCTTGGACACCTCCGGGCCCTATTGGAAATGAAAATAAAAATATCAATACAAATGTCCTAAAGTATATCAAAGGTTTTGGACACTGTATTCCAAGAATTCAAGAGGATTGTATGCTATAGAGTGACTGACAAATACCAAGATAAAATTCTGACATACTTGAGGCTTTTGTCATGACTTCTGCCCAGGGTCCAACTGTTCGTCCAATGGTAGTCTCGGCCGTAATTCTATACTCGTACATCGTGAAGGGTATGACCTCAGACGACTGATCCAAGTACTGCTTCGGATCATTGGCAAGAAACGTTCGGATCAGGGTGATGTCCGAGTCGCCCTGCAGACGACGCTCTATGCCGTACTGGAGGATGACTCCATTAGTGAACTCCGGCTCCGTCCAGACAATCAGAACCGAGGTGGAGGTTTGTGAGATCAACGAAGGTGCTGGTAAGCCTTCCGGGACTGAAAAAATGCAAAAGAATATTTGAGAATCTGCATTCAGTTTTTTATATCCATGGATGCTCAAAACTTTAAACAGACACATTTGCCAACAAACAACAAACTACTTTCTGTAAAGACTTAGTATCCAATACCAAGGACAATCACAGTGTTTGATCTACATGTACAGTGAATTTTCCCATGCTTCCATCAGAATTGGTTCACTGTTTCTTCTAGAACATCCTGTAAGACAACTTTCCAACTATATACCGTATTGGTCCTAATAGTAGCACGGCGAGCCAAAGCAAGACCCCCTGCAGTATCGCGCGCGAAATTGAAGTAAAACTTAAGGTCAACTTTAAGAAAATCCCTGAATAATATACCTATAGCCTTTAATCCCCTTTATTATGATTCAAATAACATGAATGTATGGATTGGAACACTACAAGATCTTATTAGAAAGATATCAAGTGAATTATTTGGTTACGAAAATTGAACATTTTTGGGCAAAAGAGGGGGGCGCTCTACTATTAGGGCACGTGCCACTATTAGGACCAATACGGTATGTAGGTACGTACTGTCCTGCAGTGTGGTGACAGATCTGGATGGAGCACTCCTCGTACACCCAGCCAGTGTACACGCCTCGATCTGGAAGGTGTACACCGAGAAAGGCAGCAGGTCTTGTACCAGGATGTTTGTGTCATTGCCACCAGCCTGCGGATATAAGACATTTTGAGTGAGCACTGCACAGTTCACTTCAAAAACACTGATGAATACAAATTAGTGCCAAAATATTGAATTATAACAGTGAACTCTGTGGTTTCAGATCACAAGAAATTTCTCCCTAACCGAGAGCTGGTACAATCCATTTCTGTAGATCTTGTACTCTATGATGATGCCATTGGAAGCTAGGGGCGGGTCCCACTCCAGGGACACTGAGCGCGCTGTGATGTTGTATGCTCGTGGTGGGTCCACTCCACTTGGCTCTGGGTGAAATACAACCAGTTCATCAAGATATTCTTGAATATTATCTAACATTATTACCCCACAGTAATAATTGTTGACTATGAGTTCTACGACTAATCTTCATTGTTTGGAAGTGTGATTACGATCAAATTTTTTACTGTCATTCTTGATTTTGATTTTTTTCAATCACAAGCACATGTGCATATATTCGAAATATACAAACACCTTCGACTATTCGCACATGTGACTATATGCGCGTGAATACAGTAATTTTGATTGAAAGGCCTGAAACCCATGAATGAGAAATTTGAACACGTACTGTCCTGTCTGGTAGTGATGGAGACCCACTCTGAGGGAGTTCTACCATAGGGATTGATGGCCATCACCCGGAACTCATACTCGACAAACGGGGTCAGACCTGTCTTCTGGTAGCTGTTGGAGGTCGTGGGCTGAGAGAACAGGCTGAGGAAACAAGGGGAAAACAAGGGCAAAACCACTGAATTGAAGTCTCCACTGTAGTCAATATTCATCAAACAAGCATGAAATTGATGAGCCAATGGATTTTTTTTTTATACAGAAAATATTATACATACTCGATGATTGGAGAGCCAGGGAGGGGCTCCCTGAACTGAAGCTGGAAGGTTGGACTGATGTCAGCATTGGTTCTGGCGACAGGCTGCCACTCGACTTGGACGGTTGTGGGACTGGGAGAGGTGAGCAGTGGCGGCAACACACCATCAGGGGCTGAAATGTGAGATGTTCTCTATACTTGACTGACATGATTATACCAGTAATATCATGTACATTTACTGATGCTGACCTGTGATGAGTTTAAACACCTCTGTGATAACATCAAAGCAAAATTTGGGGTATGTACTTGGATTCTTGCTTTGTAATCCACATGATCAATTTATGTTGAGTTGTATAGAATACAAGGAGCACTCACATCCCTGAGGCATGGCGGCCTGTTTTGAGTTGCTAAGGAGGAAGCCCGCAGTGTTTGAGGCGTTGATCTGTACAAAGTACACTGAGTAGGGGATGAGGCCTTCAATCACCATCCACTGGTCTGAGTCCTGCGTCTGCAGCAGACTGCGACGATCTGATGATGTCCGAAAGTCCATCAGCTCTGCAGGGAAAATACATCCAGATACATATCAAAAAATCTCTAGAGCAATGAAAGGTGATACACATCCTCCTGTTTTCACAATTGGATGTATAAACTTTCATACACATATCGCTGGCAGATTATAGATACAGAATAGAAATAAACAATAGTGACTATGAGTATGGTCTAGATTAAGGATTCTTTGCATAATAAATCTCTACCTGGATCCTCATAGTACAATCCTTCGACATATGCATCATAATACACTATCCCATTGGCTGCCATGACTCCATTCCACAAGATGCTGATGCTCCGCTGGCCTTCCACCCGGAGATTCAGGCCGATGTTTCCTACAGGTGGCGCCTCAAGCGTGCGAGCTGATACCTCTGTACTGGAGCCACAACCTTTCACGGTACAAGCTTCCACACGGAACAGGTGCAGGCTCCACGGCTGGAGGTTGGACACCGTGAACTCTCGAATACTTGAGTGGTTGTAAATCAGCAGGCCATTTTGGAACAGCCTGTACTGTGTCACGATGCCTGAAAGTAGAAAATAATATGAGGCTATTGACACATCACTGAAGTTGAAACTGAACTGCAGTTGACTCAGTATTCCCTGATAGAAGATTGTAGCACTTAGCACGTACCATTTGGCAGTGTGGGGACTTCCCAGGATACAAACAGTGATGAGGAACTCAGAGCATCCACACTGGGGTCAGGAACTCCTTCTGGGGCACTCTCAAATGTGGTGGCTACAGAAGGATCACTGATTGTACAGCCACCTCCAGTACAAGCCTGTATGGGACACATGGTGAATTATGATCCGACTGACACAATCAACACACTAAACAGTCAAAAATCAACATCTCCATTCATGATAATTCCCTTTCCATATGTTTTCTGAACAACAGCTGATTACTTCAGTACCTGTAATGGCATCATATTAAATGTAAACATTCTTGATATATTCCTGTTTCAAGCCGCCAGTGAATACAATGAAGTGTGGAACGTACCGCTACCCTGATGTAGTAGGTGGTTCCCGCCAGTAGGTCTGGTATCTCATACCACAGAAACAGCTCTGTGTAATTGTAGACCAAGTCCCCCTGCAGCAGGACGTCTGTGGACGCATACAGCATGTAGTTTTCCAGGCGACCATTTGGCTGGTCTGGGTGGTTCCACTCAGCTCGTATCACCTTTGTACCTGCAAATATACAAGTACCGGTAAATATGATATACATGTTCTCGTTTTCTTTCATGATGATGACATTTGTTCAAGATTTTGTCATACATGTATTCCTTCATAGTGAGCAGTAGCTAGCAAATTAAGAATATGATTTAACAGAGTCAACATTTTCACGGTGTGAAGACATGATGAATGTACTTACCAAGTACTGACAGCCTGGGAGCAGCCATGAAGGACGGGGGCAGTTGGGCCGTGGCAATGTTCACAGTTTCACTGTCTGTACAACCCACTCTGGAGCACGCCTTCACGTAAAATCGGTAACTGTTGAACATCTGTGTTGAAAGTACAGAAAATTCAAGAATATATAAGGGGGTATCTAAAAGGGGGTATATTTCTATGCATGCTCACATAGGTTCACATGCATGCCTATATGACTTGCTTATAATTTATAATCATGCAGTAAGATTTCAGTTTGCACTCACATTGAGTCCTGTGACATTGTGGTTGAGCTGGTTTCCAGCGTATATCTGCTGCCCCTCCATGTAGAGTGTATACCCTGTCAGGACACCATTAGGCATCTCAGGTGGCTGCCAGCCCAGGTAGAGATACGTCCCGCCTCGCTCCACAGCCTCGGGTGGCAACACAATTCCAGGTGCTGGGACACAAGGTGAAAGAGATAGCATATGTGAAGGCATAAGTTTTTAGTTTTTATTTCTTTACGCCATTTTTCTAGTTAAGTACACGTCAAACATGTAGACATTCACCTTCTTCAAATGTGAATAGATCAACCCCATTAGGGCTCTCGGTACAACCCCCGTCCGTGCAGGCCACCAGGTACAATGTGTAATTGGTGTATGGTACGGCATTCGTCATTTGACCTGCATCGCAAAATGTGTAAATCAAGTATTTGATCTTACCCTGACGTTCAGAGGACAGTCTGAGCTTGAGTATTGGAATTTCCGTAACCAAATGTGTTTTTTTAATCAAAATCATGTACAATGTACATGTTTATCACGTTTCAGGGTTTCAGGGTATAGCTATGGTAGAGCACATACCTAACAGCGTGGTTGCAGGGAATTCTGTTTCGACTGGTGGATCCAGTGTGTTATCTCTGTCATAGGCTCGGAGTAGGTATGACGTGATCTGTCCGGTGTGGCCAGTGGGCTTCATCCAGCGTGCGTTGATCGTGAAACCATTGAGTACTTGCACATCGAATGGGTCGCTTACTCCCTCAGGTGCTGCGAATCAGAAAGACCCAATGATGAAAACATAGCTTGCTATTCAGTCCAATCATACCCCGATTTAATGTCACTAACACAGTTAGACTGTGGTCCATGCAGTCATGGATGACAAGTGGGCATACTAACGTCCTTCCCGAGTGCGCCCGGTCTCCCAGCGACCCACAGACGACCCCGCCGCGTTCACAGCCTCCACCTGGTATATGTACTCTGCAGCACAAAAAGTTATTGAATCCATATAATTATGAAATACATACATGTACTTATATTGGAATGTTTACATGAACACAAGTCGCCATATATGACTTCCCATTTGAAAGTGCCAATTTCTAAGCTCTATGTTCAAGTGTTCTATGAGTACAGTCCGGACAGCGCCCATTATGAAGGAAAAAAGTGCCGAAAATTTTCTAAGTCAAAAATTTTTTTCAAAGGGTGAAAATTTTTTTTGCCCTAGAAATGGCCCAAAATGGATAGTAATGCGATGTGGGGCGAAAAAAATTTTTTTCGCCGACCCGCCAAAAATTCAAAATGGCCGCCACACGGAAACCGGCGAATTTAGGGCAACCAAACTTATACATATCACAGAGGTATATGAGGGGAATCTTTTGAAACCAAAAACTCAAAACTGATCAGACAGTTTTTGAGAAAATGGCCGTCAAAGTCCAAAATTGAGCGTTTTTTGACAAAAACGGCCGCCATTTCGAAAAAAATGCGAAAATCAAAAAACAAAAAAATACCTCCTTCTCAAAATATTTTTAGGCATTTTTCTGCAAAATTTCAGAAAGATTCAATCGTTAACTTTAAAGATAAAAATGTTAACGCCGGACGGACGGACGGACGGCTAGACGGACGGACGGACGACGGACGCAACGCCATGCCAATAGGTTATCGGACCAAAGGTCCGGTAACCTAAAAATATTTTGCTGCAGTCCATCAGAGAGGTACATTACAAGCTGATGCATACAAACATACAACCCATCATTCCAATCACAAAATATTTGTAAAATTTGCAAGAACATACCCGTGAATGAGTCGAGCCCCATGTCGTACGTGAAGTTTCCAGTCCCATTGTACACGACCTCGATCTCAACATTCTGACAGGTGGGTATATTTTCCCCGGGCTGTGGACACCCATCCATGTACACGTCTATCGCAAACTTCGTCTGGTGGTTGGAATTCCGGTTCACCTCAAACTTGCGCAGACATCCTCCAAAATCTAGACAGCGTATTAACATAATGATTGTACTTGAACACAAGTACAAATGGATAATCTGTCACACTCAATGAAATACAAGAAAACATTGCATGAATGCAGTCTGTGTATACAATATTACAACATATCTTAGTTTATTGTAAGCTGTTATATCTAATTAATTATTATAACCAAAGAATTATACTGGTATGTAAATGCAGTTTTTGGATGTCTTTATAAATGCTGTCACCTAATCCAGCATAACTTTTTTGACCAGAAGCAAAATATGATTTCATAATATTTTATAAATATAATCTTTTCCATGAAACTCACTGCCATTTAAGCTATTGAGAAAAGTATTTCACCTTGGTGTGTTGGGATCAATTAGATACTTCTGAATATTTTACTATATCTTTTTGCAAAAGCTTTGTGCAATCATCATGTTCATCTCATCAAATAGATATTATCTACAAGAATCTTGACACTATCACCCTGTTATCTGTAATGACTTGATGCAATGATAGTCAAGATCCAGTGAAAACGTACAAATATTTTCCATGAAATACAACAAAGAATTCATGGAAACATATTGACAAAAATGTGAAACAAGGGGTAAAGAATGAGGCACAGAGTTCAAGAGATCAATACTGATAAATTACAAGTAAATATAGTGGTTTTTCTGACTAACAGGTTGCATCACAATAATTGTAACTGATTATGTCAAATTCAATGATGTAGGTCAATAGGACACCCAATCAACTGAAGGTATATAACGTGGGTGGTAATAGATAATTGTTCACTCTTGTCCACAGGCTGAGAAAGTGCCCTGGATACACACTGTAGCGGTTCGTATAGTATATACTGCAGAATGTATAAATTTGAAAAATAATATAAAGTTTATGGCTCAAATCAGAATCAACTAGATCTAACGCCAATTTTACATGTATGTACATACATATTGAATCCTCAGAGGAGTAGAACACAAAATGTTCAGATTTTTAAATGCAGTGACAGAAAATTGCTGAAGTAATTATTTCACGCAGATAATTCAAGCTCTATACGGTAGAATAGCTTGCATGTGATCTTGGCTAAAGCTCCATTCCAGACAATGGCATTTGAGGAGTTGGCGCGGGCCCGGGGCCTGAAGGACAAGACGATTTTGTCCCTCGTTGGCGAGGACTATGACTCCTTGGAGGCTCTTCTCGACCTGACCACTGCGGACATGGAGTACATGAAGATCACCCGCGCTCAGCAGCAAGTCCTCCAGAAGTGGATCAAGGAGATCGAGCAGAATGTGCAGACACACTCGCAGGAATCTGTGACGAGGGTCACTAAGACCGTGATCACGGATGATGGGACCTCCAAGACACTGACCACTGAAACCAGGAGCTCAGGTGGCACCAGCAAAACAATCACAGGTGACAATGTTGGTTAGTTAAACACTTAAGCTGATAATACTGCCAGTACCGGTAGTATGTAAATGAGTGACACATGTGGTATATAAATTCATTTCCTCCTCAGACATTACAGGAGTTAAAGCAGAAGCATCCCACACCAGCAAGTCTGCCACTTCACAAAGTCATGAGAGCTATGAAAAGTCACTGGGTCTGTCTGGTGATGCCCAGCAGGAGATTGAAAAATACATCCAGGAGCATGGAGTCAAGAACCTGGACTCGTTTCTAGAGGAGCAACTGACCAAGCACCAGTCAGCTCCTATCAATGTGGCAGTCACTGGGCAGTCTGGCGCTGGCAAGTCCTCCTTTATCAACTGTGTGCGGGACTTGTTCGGAGATGATGAAGGGGCAGCTGCCGTGGGAGTCAAGGAGACGACAATGACCGTCAAGCCATACCCATACCCTCAACACCCTAACATCGTGTACTGGGACCTTCCCGGAGTCGGCACTGAGAAGTTCCCCAGAGAGAAGTACCTGGAAATGGTGGACTTCAGGAAGTATGATTTCTTCCTGATTCTTTCCAGTGAGAGGTTTAAAGAGGATGACCTGTATTTGGCCAAGTGCATCCATGACATGAAGAAACAGTTCTACTTCTTGCGAACCAAGATCGATGCCGACTTGAGCAATGATCAACGAGCTCGTCCCAGGCAGCACAACGCCGAGCAGCTGATCGTCCAAGTCCGTGATGACTGTGTGGTTAACCTGAAGGTTGGGGAACTACCTACTGACAACATCTTCATTGTCAGTAGCCATCTGGAAGACAAGGCCAGGTTTGACTTCCCACACCTGATGGAGACCATTGTCCAGAATGCACCTGCAACAAAAAGATCATCCCTCATCCTCTCTCTGGCTGCCTGTTCAGAGAAAAGTATTGCGGACAAGAAAGCCGAGCTTGAGAAGAGAATCCCGACGGTTGCTCGTCTTGCCTCCCTAGATGAGCAGGTGGCTCAGACACGTCAGGATCGAATCGTGGCCGAGGTCAACTTCTACAAGCAGCAGTTCGGCCTGACTGAGGATGGTATACTGAAGATGAAGGTAGATCGGAAGACTCTGACAGACAGAACCCATGAAGTTCTTGGACCACCTGGGAAGGTTCTTCTAAATATTGCTAGAGGCCTTTCCAGTGTCTTGGCCACGCCATTTAAAATTCTCCGCAACCTCACTGGACTCCAAAAGAAGCAGGAGATTGAAATCGCTAAAATCTTACAGAGGGCACTCGACCGATGTGCAGAGGCAGCGCTTGATATTCTACGAGCTAGGCAGAGCATAGAGGTCACTGTTGTTAGAAAGTGAGTGACACCAGGATTTCACAAAATTGATGTCTGATATAGTCACTTTTTTTTTTTTTAATGCTTCCAACCATTAAGATTGTTCATAATAGAATGTACATGTATTATGTTGTTTATGAAATTCATGCAAGACATGCATGTTTATTTAATAGTGTTATTCGATATTTTTTTATTATCGTGAATGGTGGTCAATAAAAAAATAGAAATCAACGTCAGATGTTTGCTAATAGATATGTGTGAAGACATAACTACTGGTATAAGTAAATTTCATTATGTTCAAGCTGAACAAGAATTTTAGAATCACTTACTTTGTTGAAGAAGGGATTCCAGAATATTCTCCCGGATAGCGTTCCATGCCGGACCTGTGGTAGGTACCCCTCCCACGAACATGTCCGAGGCAATTTCCACAAGGTTGTCAATAGCAAGTGGTCCTACCCCCTCACTGACACCTATCCCGCCAAAATCAACATCGATCCTCAGGTTCTCCCCATCCTTCTCAAAGTGCAGTGTGTGCCACTGTCCGTCGCAGACGTTGAGCAGAGAATTGGGAAAGACGAGGGTCCTCCGCTGGTAGGGAGTGCCGTACATCCAAACAATACTGCCGGAGACCAGCTGAATCAGGTGGAAGTAGCCAAGGACTCCGAATCCAAAGAACAAGATTCCGTTCTGACGTTCAGTACGCATGTCTATGCCAAACTGCGGAGTCAGTCGCAGGTTGCTACGCTCCAACGGGAAGCCATTCGCATACACCACATAGCCTAAAAATATGCAAAGTTTTGTTCTTAACATTCACAAGTCAAACATCCTAAAATATCAAGATTTTCCGGAGGTAACAAAGTGAAATATAATGTATTAATGTTGGTCACCAGCAAACAATTGATATTTTCTGACTGACCAGTCCCGAGGAAGTGTATTGCAGTCTCAGGTTCCAGGTCCTCAGGACAGCCCTCCCAGTCAGGGGCGGCACTGAACCGTGTCACAGCCGTGGACCAGTTCAGGGGCGTCCACACCTCCTCCGGGACCACCTGAGTCAAAATCTTCACGTCCCGTATACAGCCTTGGAAATTTATGTTGTTCACCTGCGAAAAATAAGTGTATCAAAGTTAACACATGTAACTTGAATAGTGACCATTCCAGGGAAAATAACAACAATGGCAATAGTCATAGAATTGGTACATTGCTTTTTATATTCACTATACATGCTATACAAATATTTTACCAGACCTGAGCCCGTGGGTCAGTCTCAGTCCTCTGAAGGATGTAGTCCTCAGGAAGTCCTCCCAGGTATACTCCCGTGTTCCTCCCGATGATGTTACCAGTGGAGCATGAAGTATCCTTGTCACCTTTTCAGGCCATTCAAAGTTAGGTTATGGTTATTTGTAACAGAAAATGACAATTGAACTCAAAGCCGAAGTTCGAAAATATCGAGTGAATATTCAATTTTGCAACTAACATCATACTGATAAAGTCAACTACACGATTTTGTTTTTAAAAAATTCTGAATTTCTTCAGTGTGAATGTTTTATGAAAACTTATATGTTTCCGGTCCAAATCTAACAAAACAAAACAAAAATTTGCATACTGTATTTTTTTTTCAAAAAAGAGAGATTTCCATAAGTGAAAACTTTAGAGTATTCTGAAATTAATCATTTTGCAAAAATCGATCAGAATGATGAAGGCAAATGAACAATGTTCACAAATCCATCACATATTAAGACATCAAATTAAATTGCCATCACCATCCAAATAGCAGAACTAGTCCAGTAAATACACAATGTACTACTCAATACCACAGAACATATGTATACACATAACAAACACAGACACACAGAACACAGATCATCAAATATAGAATGTAAGTCGGCTAACTACAGTAACACAATTTTTCAGGACAAGACACACACAGAAACATATAAGTGACTCACACAACATGAACATGAAACAACAAACAAGTCATTTAATTTTCAGATCATTAAAATACATGTATCATGTACATGTATATTGCTTTCATTTTTTTTAAAAAATGCTTTTTAAAAATCACTTCTGCATAATGTAAAACTGGGTAGAATTCTCCTGAACACCAAACATGTACCGGTAATTGTTTCCAGTTTAAAAAAAAATAAAAATTCATGCATAATTCAAAACTGGGCAGAATTCTAACTATGTAATTCATCAAGAATATTGCTCCCTGTTTATAACTGATTCACTGCCGAAAGAGTGGATAACCAACTCCACCATTGTCAAAGGTTCAGATAAAAATTCATATTTATCAGAAAATCTCCATTTTGTTTACAAGTGACTTCTCAGCCTTCCAGTATTTTTACTGATGAACATTTTAGAGAGTGTCATGCATAATATTATTGCACAACAATTTAGTATTCTACACATATTGAAATACATTTACACAGCACGATTATACACACAGATTCATCTAGTACATGACATGGAACAATATCTAGATTGCTAATTGGTTAACATGGAAATTCCAGTACATCATAAGACACATATCTATGTACCGGTAATGCATGTTAATATGCAAAACAAACCTATACTACATGTTATTCTGACATGGAACATGTATCAATCAACGACAAGACATACATTAGACACAAATATGTTATCTCACCTTCAGATCTCACATTTTGACCTAACAATGAGTTTTTTTATTTAGTATGAATTTTGTTATTTTATGTGTGTATATTCATGATTTAAAAATGTCTCATATATATGTACACAAAGATTGAAACATAATCAATTGTATGCATGTAGACATAACTATAAAAATAGCATATGCCAGACAGGCATGGAAACACACACACACAGCCATGAGCACATAAATTGTGATATGGATGTTAAAAACTGATATTTGTGTGAATTTGGTCTGATTTTTAAAAAAAATTCAGCTGAAATTATTACTAAATTTTACTATCTAATTGATATTTAAATAAAATGACTTATTTTCACTTTACCGAGCTTCAAACCAAGAGTGACTAATCGCGTTAAAATTGTTTCTGAAATAAGTCTACAATACTACAGTGCCAGTGAGTGGGTCACCTGTCCAGAGGTTGTCAAGGACGATGGAGCCCTGTTTAAGTGTGCGAGTCGCCCGCAGGTGGTGCCACTGGTAGTTGTTGTACGGCAAACCCTCATCGTCAGTCGTCGTCACAATTGCTGCACAGCCTTCAGTCGCAAATATTACAGACGATTTGTGAGTTTTCAGGTTTTACCTCTTCAAAACCGGTGTGATGTGAATGGACCAGCTCACATACATGATGTAGCTCACATACATTCCGTGCTCATCATGCAAACATGGAATGCCAGTAAATGCCATGGGACCGGCATAGACATTTTCAAAATATACACTAATGTGTGTCCCAAAGCCAAACATGAACTCCCACCAAACACCAAGTACACCCAGTGTCCTCCGTCAACCCAGGTCACACTAGACAACAATAACCAAACTATTCCACAACCAATGATCATGATGATCAGACCAACGAGTGCCCAAAAACCACGTATATTCTGACCTATGAAATTGCCATTGATTGATATAGTGCCATAGTTGACTTTTCTCCTGGCCACCAGATGGTGCCACTTATCATCATCGAAAGTCTTCCCAAGAAAGAAAGCGTCCTCAATCAAGGTCCCATTCTCATCGAACACGATAGTCTCAAAGTTATCGTGCAAATCTACCGTGACATATGTGCGACATCCTAGTTGACAGAGGGAAAACATACATCGTCAATGGATGTGATCTATTTTATTGATTCAAAGTTGATAACATCAAATGCTAACGCAGCATCCATGTTCAAAGTTTAGACCAATTACATTGGGGCATACAGAAAAACATGCATCCTAGTTTCAAAATCATTGAATACAGTGAATCCTCTGTTTTAGACAACCTGAAATTCAAAAGTATGCTCTTCTCATGACAGACTTTTTTTAACTCAACAGGTGGTGTATAACAGAGGATTCACTGTTCATCTCAATCTACAGTGGATCCTGTGTTGTAAGACCACCCAAGGGCCTGCAAAAGGTGGTCTTCAATGACAGGTGGTCTCTCATGACAGGTTCATTTACATGATACAAGGCCACTTGGGACCAAGTGGAACGGTCTTAAAACACAAGGTGGTCTCTCAAACCAGGTGGTCTTTAAGCCAGGATCCACTACATAGTACATAGTCTCAATGTCAATCTACATACATATACATGTATACTGGAAAATATATTTAATGTTTAGACATAGATACTTTAGTATTGCATATACCGGGTAATAAGTCAATATTTTCTACTACTACATTTCCAATCAACCTATGGTCACTTGAAGGGAGTATTAGCCTCTTAGTTACCCCCCAATACTAGCCTTGGGGGTCATAGAGGAACCACGGCCGTCCGGCCCTCAGCTGTAGAGCAATGAACTCCTCCTGACCTCCCTCAGACGACGCAAACAGGATCAGTCCTTCTCGCTGGTTGGTCTTAAACCACAGCTCTATGCCTGGAGACAAATAAAATCATAAATCACAACACCACATAACACTTCATCACATGATCAAACTGGGCGAACATTGCTGAAAACTGAAAGAAATGTGAGTTGTCCTGAGATATTTGTACACAAAACTTTATTGACCATACTGTTATTCCTATAGGCCTCTCAAACAGCACAATAACAGGTACTTGAACTGCACAATAATGAAGGAATGGTTAGTGAGTAGAAACTGTTACATGGCAGACCTGTGAACCCAACACCCTGGGGTATGGTTTCTGGAGGGAACATGTAGTATCCGAGCCCTGGGAAACGAGTGCCCCTGGAGACCTCGGGCGGAGGCTTGCTGAGGGCCGTCTCTATCCGTCGCACGATGTAGTAAGGATCGGGCCCGTTAGGGTCTGTAGGGGGCTCCCACTGGATGTACATGGTGCTGCGATTGTAGCCATCAATGTGGGGCTGAGAGACACCTTCTGGCACTGCACATGGGAAAAAATGATCTCAAGGTTAGGTTCAGGCATGCACCCAAGATTGAACATATTAACAAACCTCAACGCACACAATCCACAGTCACATATCCACTTTAACAGTCAAAGAGTTTCAATACTTTACCTCCTGCAAGTGTCCTGCCAATGCCCTCTGAGCTGTTGACACAGCCGACCAAGTTACAGGCCTCAATGACGAACACTTGGTCTGAGTAAGGCTCCATATTGTTGACAATGGTCCAGCGATCCTCACCATTAGCCTGTGCTACCAGCTGTCGATGAACGTAAATAGATTTACAAAGTTGAATAATGATAATATATAGTGGCTTGTATACACTAGGGACATTTCTCCCATAAGGAGCATATATTGAGGCATTGCAAGCTTCAAAGTAGCACATACCGTCCAGATGTTAGGTGGTGCGAAGGGGTTCTGGTCGAGGTTGAGCGCCTTATAATGGTAGACGCGGTACAGGATGATGTCACCGTGAGCCTGCGCTGGACTTGGAGGATTCCACGTCACATTGACAGAAATACTGTTCACAGGCAGAACTACTGGGGCAGGCATGAACTCGGGAACTGTAAAATGTAGATAACTACTGCATGAGTCAAAGAGTTTTTTTTGCAGAAAATATTATAAAATGTAGCATTGGTTTTGTACTTCTTCTAGATCAAAACCATGATCAAAATCCATTCAAATTAGAATTTTTGCTACTCGAGACAAAACTAACTTAAGTTTCAACAACAATTCCACAGTGCACATGTGTATATTTCACATAGTACGTACCCGACTCCCCAGTTCGTGCTGTGACCCACTGACTGGCGGCGAGACCCACACTGTTCTGACTGATCACCTGGAAGTCATAATCCTTGAATGGGAGCAAGTTTGTCACCGTGTAATTGGTTGCAGGGGGTGGCAGGGGCTGGGGGTTAGGAAGTTGAAGGGGGTCATATCGCCCAGCTGGGTGAAATATCCGGGAGCCTGGAGGATCATAGGTCCCACCAGGGCCTTCCGAGCCTCTCATCCACAACTCATAGTAGATGATCACACCTACGATAGAATATAATGCATTTATTGCACTAACCCAAAAATTTTGGAATCAATTTTGAAATTCAGAGCTGTTCATTAGTTTTTTCTTGAGGAATTTTTAGCTATTGAATTTTGCTATCGAAACTTAATCAACAACTTATTTATTTATAAAAATTGCTTCGATCATATATAACTCCATCACATACCATTAGGCTGCTGTGGTGGCTCCCAGCTAACGTAGAGCTCAGAGGACCCTATAGGGGTGGCTGTGGGTGGCTGTTGTCCGGCTGGCAGGGACTCCTGGGTGACCACGACCTGTGACGGACTCACAAGACACCCTCCATCTGTACAGGCACTTACGCTGAACTCATGGTACATGTAGGGCTGCAGTGTGGAGAGTCCAGCACTGAGGCCCAGTCCCTTGTACTGGGTCACAGGAATGGGATTTTGAAGCGTGGTAGAGTTCAGCTCGTAATACTGGATGATCCCGTTGCTGGCCGGTGGTGCCGTCCAGGTGAAGAACGCAGTGGTTGCCGTGACGGACGTCACCAACAGGCTGATGGAGCCTGAGGGAGGTCCAGCAGGGGTGCGGAATGTCACGGTGGGACTGGCGGTCGTGCCGAAGTCATTCTCAGCCACAACGCTGTATGTGTAGCTGGTAAATGGCAACAAGTCTGTGTCCGTGTACTCCATTTCTAGAGAAGAAAGTAGAACAAACATCATCATATTTCTTTCACACTCCATCCGTGCTATGAGAAGTTGCAAGTAAGTTACCATATGGTCAATCATGTGAGTTACTATGTAATCTAGTCATATACTGGTGAAACATAACAGTTATTATGGCATGTCACTATGTGGTGGTTATTGTGAAATTATGTTTACTTATGTACATGATTAAAAAAAAACATGCAGATTTTACCTGGTTGAGACACCGTTTCATTTTCAGGATCTATGGATGTAACTACGGAGGTGCAGGGGAATGAAGTGAGGTTATTGACAAACAGAACTTAAATAACATGCTATATAGTATATACATACTGTATGTACAAGTAGAAATACTCAACACCAGTTGTTTTGTATTTTGGTGGTATAAGGTGATAGACAAACAATACATGTAATGTTAATTGTTGTTGGAGGATTGCACTACTGTTGACGTGAAAGGTGCAGGTGTATTGGAAAATTTAGTGGAGTAATGAAAATCAGTCATAATCTGAAGGAAACCCAGCAATTATTGAAATAAAGCAGGAGCCAAAGTATTGTACAAATAGATGTACAAACATCATTCTAAAGTGAAAAATACCATAAAATAACACCAGTTTGAAGTGTGCTTCAAGAAATCATAACATGTATTACACCAGGTAACCATATTTTGAAGGAGTAAATTTCAGATTATCAGGTAATTTACACACAGCCCATTTTGTTGGGAGGACAGCAATACTTTTACATCAGGTGATGCATTTCTATTCGAAACCAATATGACACTCTATTGAAATAAGATCACCATGCAAAACGAGACAACCGGATTAAGCAAACATATTTTACAGCATGCCAGTATAATTTTTTAAATACTGATGAATTTGGGAGACCACAAACAATACGTGAAGCTCAAATCAAATACCATTGGATTCCATGGTCTCCAGAAGGACCCCGTTTCTGTAGAGGTAGTATCTCAGGATAACACCATTAGGGTAGTCAGGTGGTCCCCAGAATAGGCGCAGGGTGGTCGCATTCAAAGGCTCGTACTCGGGAGGGGGCTGCTGGTCTGGTTCTGAACAAATACAGTCAGAAGACAAAATGCCTCTTAGTTAGGGTATGACTGTGTAAAATAGTCTGAAATATCCTAAATTGAAATATCTTATCCATCTATTTAGTGCTGCAATGTAGACTTACGTTTGCTGCAGCCAAAGGGGTTTGATGCCTGTAGATTGCTGGTTCCTGGCTGACACATCCCACACTGGCGGCCTGTAGTGAACTCCTTGCACTGACAGTTGCCTGTGTTAGCGTCACATACTGAGGTGTTCAGACTCCCAGCCAGGTCACAGTTACATGCCGTACAGCTGCCAATGAACACAACAAAAATGATCACACCATGGTTCAACATATCCCTCACTTTTTTCTCTGGTGCACTGAATGTACATGTAGTTTGTATGTTGTTGGAACAAACAAAAATTGATGATCAGTGTATTGTATATCTACTCAGTTGTCATAAACTCTTTCTCAAACAACACATCATCAGCCAATAAAATCTTAGCCATACCTTTCAGTGATGGGGTTGAATCCAAAGTATCCGTGCATACAGGAGTCACACCTGCGACCCCCGATACCAGAGCCCATCTTACATTGACACTGTCCAGTGCTGACTTCACAGTTGGAGAGGATGATCGTCCCAACTGGGTCACAGTTACAGATCTCACAGCCGCCTGCTGGCACTTCGCTTATGTAGTAACCTGTTCATGTCAGGAAATGAGCAAAAATTTTAATTTGACTTTAAAATATCTGAAAACACTTTTTCTCATGTGCTTGAAATTATATTTAAGAATTGAGTATGAACACAAATTTCAATTAATCTTTTGACTAATTGCAAGTTTGTGTGAATTTCGTCATCTACAATAGCCTGAAACTTAAGTGCCAAACGAATAATAAATCAGTCTGTATATGTGTATGAAAGTACATATAGTGCGCCTACCTGGTTCACAGGTTTCACACTTGAGACCCATTCTGTTGGCGAGGCAGGCACACTGTCCAGTGTTCTGGTCACAGGTCAGCTGGTGGGGAAACAGAAGGTCTCCGTTCAGGGTCCCACTGGGGTCACAGCCACAGAGCTGGCAGCCCTCTGAGTCCACTACCGTCAGGTTGAAGGTGTTGGGTTTACACTGGTTACACGCCCGACCCTGGACGTTAGGCTTACACTCGCAATCTCCCGTGACTTTGTCACAGATGGACGACTGGTTGTTGGTTCCAGCTGGGTCACATCCACAGCTGACGCAACCAAGCACGACGTCCGCGCCCAGGTTGTAAAACCCATCGATGCACTGATCACAACGTGCCCCAGTCGCAGCGGGCTTGCACTGACACTGACCCGAGAACGGGTCACATGTCGTGCCCAGCTGCGTTCCCCGGAAGTCGCAGTCACATGGCAGGCAGCCTGCATCAAAGTTGTATGTCCCAGCACGACACTCATTGCATTGTCGTCCAAAGACGTTAGGTTTACAGTTACAATGGCCGTCTATTGGGTTACAGTATACATCCAGGGAGCCGACCGGGTGACATTCACAAGCTGAACACCCCAGAGGATTAGCAGCACTCAGCCCATAGAAACCGTACTGACAGGCATCACATTTGTCATCTGCAAAAATACATATCCATATACGAGATACATATGCACCAGTATATACAATAGCCTTTTTATTTACACCATACTTCATATTTAAACACAGCTTACATCATGAACACATCTACATGAAACAACATAATTATATCGACAAGAGGAACAAAATGAGCACGATAATACTTAAAATACTTGTTATGAGGTACATACTCCTGACATTCTGTTTGCAAGCGCACTTTCCATCAGTGACTTGGCAGGACACATCGCCATTGATCGTGCCCTCGGCATTACAGAAACATGCCTCACAGCCCACGGGATTGGATGCCTGGAGGTTGTAGTAGCCAGGGAGACACTGGTCGCACTTCCGGCCAGTCACCAGCTGCTTGCATGAACACTGACCTCCCGTCTTTTTTAAATTGATGGAAATTTCGGGTAAATTTGGCCGCATATAATGAACTCAATTTTTTCACATTGTACATATTCATATTATCCGGAAATATTTTCTATGTTTCTATTGATCAACCTGATTAATACTGAGTAGTGTAAAAAATTTTATTTTCCACCTTTTCACAGTCGAGGTTATCTCCTTGGACACCTGGGGCATAGCAGTCACACACTGAACATACATCCTCAGCAAACAGACTTTTCTCCAGAGGTCTGCAATATTACAATGTTCACAACCAGTTATATGGTAATGTAAAATATTTATCTCTAGTCATTTTCATACCTCTATAAAAATTAGCCCAAAGGCTAAGATAGGTTACCGGACAATTTTGGTTTGGCCATGGCAGCATTGGCAGGTTCGCAGTGTAAACATATGACCTTGGGATTTACCAATCAAGGTCATCCGTATGAACTTCGATGTAACCATTACATGTATGTGTGCGGCATTTGATATTCTATATGTTGGGTGGAATCGTTTAGGCCGCTCAGGTCAATTTACACATTCCAAGTCAGACATTTGGCACTCAAGGTCATCTGACGTCAAGTTCAAGGTCATCATTAGTTGTGCCATATATGTCTTCCTATATGTTCATAATGCAAACAGGAGCTCTATCTGCAAGCATTTCATCTACAAAGGCAAATCTGGGCATTTTTTTACCCCAAAATGGCTGTTTTGACCTTTCAAGGTCATCCAAGGTCAAATTCAAGGTCACCACACAAGTCGCCATATATGACTTCCGATTTGAAAGTGCCAATTTCTAAGCTCTATCTTCAAGCGTTCTATGAGTACAGTCCTGACAGCTCCCATTATGAAGGAAAAAAGTGCCGAAAATTTTCCAAGTCCAAAATTTTTTTCAAAGGGTGAAAAAAATTTTTTGCCTAGAAATGGCCCAAAATGGATAGTAATGTTATTTGGGGCGAAAAAAATTTTTTTCGCCGACTCGTCAAAAATTTAAAATGCCCGCCACACTGAGATCGGCGATTCAAGGGCAACAAAACTTATACACGTCGCAGAGGTATATAAGAGGAATCTTTTTAAGCAAAAATCTCAAAACTGATCAGAGAGTTTTTGAGAAAATACAGACCAGGTGCAAATTTGAGCGTTTTTCAACCCAAAAATGGCTGTTTTGACCTTTCAAGGTCATCCAAGGTCAAATTCAAGGTCACCGCACAAGTCGCCATATATGACTTCCCATTTGAAAGTGCCAATTTCTAAGCTCTATCTTCAAGCGTTCTATGAGTACAGTCCGGACAGCTCCCATTATGAAGGGAAAAAGTGCCGAAAATTTTCCAAAAAAAGGGTGAAAATTTTTTTTTGCTCTAGAAATGGCCCAAAATGGATAGTAATGCGATCTGGGGCAAAAAAAATTTTTTTCGCCGACCCGCCAAAAATTCAAAATGGCCGCCACACGAAAACCGGCAGATTTAGGGCAACCAAACTTATACATATCACAGAGGTATATGACGGGAATCTTTTGAAACCAAAAACTCAAAACTGATCAGACAGTTTTTGAGAAAATGGCCGTCAAAGTCCAAAATTGAGCGTTTTTCGACAAAAACGGCCGCCATTTTGAAAAAAATGCGAAAATCAAAAAACAAAAAAATACCTCCTTCTCAAAATATTTTTAGGCATTTTTGTGCAAAATTTCAGAAAGATTCGATCGTTAACTTTAAAGATAAAAATGTTAACGCCGGACGGACGGACGGACGGACGGACGACGGACGCAACGCCATGCCAATAGGTTATCGGACCAAAGGTCCGGTAACCTAAAAACACCTAATGAATCCAAAAGTAACCTCTCCTTGACATTCAAATGTGTTCATCATAGAGATATGTAAATATTGCACACGTAAACGCTATCATATTCTATGTATGCATATCATGAATATTGCCATGTATTACTTGACAATTTTTTTACCAATGTCAATAAACTTGACTAATATATGCTGGTTCCAGGCAGGTTAAAATTTTCTTTCACCAGCATTCCTTAGTCTGAAATACTTTCCCCTATACTGAACATTAATTTTTCTCTCTCAAAATTTCTAGTGTTTATTATACAGTTACAGTGTACTATAAGTGATGGCCTCGTGTAAATTGAAAGAAGTATGTAATCACCTGTAATAGTATGTTGCACATGTGTCGCACCATCTTCCGGCTGTGTTGTGACGACACCCCACACAGACGCCTCCCTGACCCCGGTCATGTTCCCCTGGAAACGTGTCCTGAGAGGGGTCATACACGCAGGCGTCTGCATGGTCGTGGCACTCGCACCGCTTACAGTTGTAGGCATTCAGGTGATCACCGTCCCGGAATGGCTTATTGTTGTATAAGGGCTTACATCGTTCACACTGGAAATTACGAAAGAATTTCATATATGAAACAAGCAGTTGGCACAAGTTGGCAGTTAAAATGGTTTAACTCCATGTGAATATTCATAAACTGAATTTCAACTGAGTAAAATTGTATGAATAAATACTATGCATTAAAGGTTCTTTGTGTCTTTTTCATGATGATATCAAGGTCGTACCTTGTTTCCTTCAGTGTTGCTCTCTGGCAAACAAGCACACTGGTAAGGTAAGCTGGAGTCATCACAGGACGAGGCATGTCCATGGCACTGACATCTGAAACAACATCACAATTTATATTCATGTCTTTGCATAATAGTGTATGGTAATCCACACTCAAAAAGATCCTGACAAAACATGTTTTGTGTGTAACCAACCACATCAAAACACACCAAATTCACATTCCAAAGCAAGTATTTCAGGCAGTGAAACCCACATGGAATATAGTTCCACTGACCTTCCAGTGATGATGTACTCGTACAGCCCGTAGTAGTTGTGGCGGGGGTGTGTCACGTAATAGTGTCCCTGCATGCGTATCCGCACCTGTGACGCCAGCACAAAGTCGCCCAGCGCTGGGGTGTTGTAGAAGTCATTGTGGCCGGGGCGTGGCTGGGGAGTCGGACTCAGCAGTTGGAAGGTGATGTTACCCTTAGAATAAGGCACACTTAGGGCATTGCTGCAGTGGAAAATTGTGAATATTTACTTAGTAGTCACTGTAATCTTAACAGCATTAAAAAGATAAGAAATATTCAGCGCATTGAAGTCTCCCAGAACTGATACAGTTGCCAGCCAGAGTTTTTTTTTAAAACTGAACCTACGTTCCAAATTGCAGGCAATTGACTGAGGTGGGTTCGTTGAGCACTCCATTGTTGACCATGTTGAAAGCAAGCTGGCAGTCCTCGGCGTACAGCTGCCAAGGTTCCCATGGCGACAGTAAATTCATGCGTCTCTCTATGGTGAACACTTTGGGTTGTGGACTGTAGAACTGCACCACAACATAGAAAACCTGGCAAAGAATGAGTGAAAAGAAAAATCATTCTTGTCCTATTCCAATGACTCAACTTGGTAACTATCAGTAGATGGTATGGCCCAAGTATCATACCCTGCGCCTTAATACTACTCGTCCACTAAATGAATGCCATTTAATCCGTCTGTCATCTTTTTAATCCTTATTAAATATAGAAGAAGGTGCAGTGTATGAGACTTGGGCCGATGGTATGATTGCTAACTTCTCCCCTATGATTGATAATTTCTCCCCTATGCTATACCTGGAACAAGTCTCCAAGATCAACAGTTATTGTCACGTCCTCCAGGAAGGAAGATATCCAGATACTGTTACTGTCGCCATCGTTGAGGTACTGGACCGGGTGTGAGTCATTGTTCAGTCTCAGAATCTCATCACCGATGTTATCCGGGACACCGTTCCGGATGCAGAAGTGCGTCTGTAGTGGCTTGACTCGAGGGTGCGAGGCTGGACATCTACATGTCGTCTGAATGAACACATCTGGGAGAGTGTTCTGGTAGACTTGCACTATCTCTCTGGAAACCAAAATTACTCATTTATATGTGCAACCATCAAAATTACCTACAGTGCTATTCAGAGAGAGTTATTGAAGAAACACATGTAAAGATTTTTCTGGTGGAACTGCCAAAATACCTGTTAGTTAATGTTTCTTGAAAAAACGAAGCATCCTGAATTCTTCCCGTGAACTGATCTGTGCCTGTGGAGAAATTTTAGACTGACGTACTGATATATTTATTATTACATTTACATGTTTGAAAATGTACAGTATACAAAAAATTGAGTACAGAATTTGAAAGCCTAAAGGAATATTTTCAGTGGTTTGCATTTATATAATACATCTGGTGACTACTTCAATTTACTTCATTCCTGACCAGAAATTCCGATTTGGCGAGAACTTTTACCGTTTCCTGTCTGGCCAAGCCTCACGATCCCCACTCCGTCCACTATTGGTCCGACTAACCCTCGTGTGCCTCTTGCTGAGAAGCCAACACCGGTGCCATTCACGAAATAACTCACGGAGGTGTCGTAGACCTGACAGTAGACGGGCAAGGAAATGCTCAACTACATGTATCATCAAACATGTATCTACAGTGGGTTCTGAATTTAAGGACCACCTGTAAGAATATGATATATTCTACTTTTGATGTACTGCAACGATACCTACTCCACCTCACGAAGTTTACTCTGCAAAATCTTTAGCTTTTAAAACTGTATTTCAGAATCTAGAAATTTTTTTAGATTCATAATCTAGTTCCTCTTGACAGTTTCACACAACCTTACTATCATATCGGATCTGAACCAGTTTCATAATTTCATCCTTCACATTAAAATGATAATGCCTAGCAAGTTCTTTGAGGAGGACTGGGGGGTGGGGACCTATTTTTAATGGATGACCTACCCTTAGCGCACTGGAACCTGAATATGATGTAAGTAATTCAGTAGTATGTTTGAGAGCATCAAATCTGCAATTATTTTAACAGTTTTGTGTAAGACGCATGAAGACATCAAATTATCTCCAAAGTGTATGAGATACAATCAAGTATCATTTGAAGGTATGTGGGGCTTTTTTTATTTCAAAGTAAACATGATAAAGGTTTCCATTTCTTCTGTAAGTTGCTTTATAGTGCACAAATCTAATGACATATGTATTGAATTATACTAGCCTACTTTCTAAATATTGACCCACAGTTTTATGCCACAGTTATATGGCGGCATGCATGCTTAATGATTCAAGCATTTAGCACATCAAAATCAATATGTTAATCACACTCCACACATACTGAAATGCATACATGTTCATGATACATGTATACAATTTTGAACCAGTTCTGTTGCTTTCAAATCAAGATTCTAGTGTAAAAAAAGACCGATGAATTTGGCTAAGTATTGTTCAGTATTATGCCACTTAGACTAGTTGAAAACAAATATTTACATTGAAATTATTTTTTATGCATATTGTCATTGTTGTATGTATTTATTCTGCTATATAATTAAATCAATAATCATATTTTGTCTATTATAAAAAAATTTCATTAAATTTTTTCATAATCATCACACATGTATCATACTAAACTCTGATTTTTCTAAATTTGTTTTACTGTTTTTCCCTGATACTTTTGCGATGCTAAAGGATATCGTTCTGTAACTTGGCATACTTCACCTGGGAATCAAATGGCAATTTTCTGCCAAATTTCATACTTTTATCGCAAAAATTTAAAAAGTTGGCAATCTACCCCAAGGTGAAATTTCTAAGCCCAAAACGGGATCTCAAGAATCTGAACATTTTCAAGGATTTGGACCTGCTTACATCGATCAGAATTTGAAGTGTTATTATAATTTTGGAGCAGAAGACTGTTGGGGTGTGTATCACACAAACATGTTGATTTAAAAAAAGTTAACCTTTACAAAACCGAGCAAATGCACTGATTTGTGTGTGGACCCAGAAATTAGATTACAGGGCCAAATTTAACATTGTGGTAGATTGCTAACTTCTCAATTTTCACGATAGAAGTCTGAAATTCTGTAGAAAATTGCCGTTTGACTTTCAGGTAAAGTATATCTAGTTATAGAATGATACCATTTAGCATCGCAAAAATACCAGCGAAAAACATTGTAAACAAGTTAGAAAGAATAGTGCACCCACAACAATAACCCATTTCTTCATTGTAGTTTAGTCAGGTGCCCACACGGTCCATTGGTTCATTGATTTTGTGGCTGGCTATGCACCAAATTCCCCACCACTGGACATCCAATTGATAATTATCATGCAACCACGCAAGATAAAGCCACAAGGAAAATTGCATGCAGTGATATCTAACTTGGGGGTAGAACTCATGGATTATTCATGACATATCACCAGGCTTTTTCTTTAATTGCAATCAACACTGGAGAAAACAACGCAGTACCTCTTTGTACAAAAAAACTTCTCATTCGTATTATTTTGAATACGATGAAAAATTACTAATTTTATAATAGTGATGTCATCCTAAATGCTAAACATAAACATTTTATGTAAAATATGCAAGTTAAATGTTTGGTTAACTATGTTCATCATGAGTTTACATTTGTACATGTGTGATCATGGTGATACGCATGGACAATTATAATGCTCAAAATAAATCAACAACTGATTGGAATGAATGTAAAATAATTTAAACGAACATTCCTCCGAAGGTTGAATGATCAAAGGAACATTTTTAAAAACATCAACAAAATCAATGATTTCCTGGCAGACTCAAATATTAAAGTATTCTTCTTTTCCAGGAATTGATTATTCTAGGGACAACTGCTCCACAGAGGAGTGTTTTGGCCAGGTGGCTCAGATCTAGGGTGGGCCGGGGTAGGAATACGCAAGGATTCAGCAGAGAGAGACGAGACTTGACATGATGGAGTAGGCAAGTCATGCATGGCTGTGGCAAAGTCAAATCAATATTTTAAAAGATCAATAAAGGGGCAGCATGATTCAGCTGCATACTGTATAAGGTTCAGTGCCAGTAAAACTTGTAGGGTGGGAGGGGGGGGGTGGCTGGTTGGATTGGTTGGGGAGGGGTGTATCACCGTGTGTAGGGAGGGGGGTTTTATCATGGTAAATGTATGACCATATTTATGTGCCATCTGGCGCATGCATACATGTACATGCGGTTTTTGTGTTTGTTCTAATGGTTTGTGCTTTGGCTTTTAAAATATATACAGAACATACACGCTAAATGGTTACATGTATGCATTTTATGTGTCATCATAGTGTTAGTGTACTTTCAAAAAATTATGTAAACTGACATGAATTTCTGCAACAAGCAATTTGTAAAATTTGTAGAACTGAACAATGCCAAAAAAATTGACAAATTATTATAAAAGTATAAAATTGGTATGATGATGATAAAAAAATATATAAATAACTTCAATCCATCAATGTTGACAAGTTGTCCCCAATAATTGTGCTTTCAATATTTTTATATGATTACTAGTTATGTAAATAATTTTCCGACCAAACCAAATTTCTTGATTACAAATTTACAATTATGTGATTTTTACCTGTATTGCCACAAAGTTCCACATAGCAGGCTGTAGGTTGTCTAAAAACTGCACTTCTCGCTCCCCAAACGTTGACCGGTAGTGGAGTATCAGCGCAGACCGGCTCATACGAACACGGAATATTGTTTGTCCTTGTGTGGTGTACTTCTCCATAACAGTGCTGCAAATGGCATAAAATAACTGATTGAAATTCTTTGTGTATTTTATAATTTGTATTCATGATGAATTTCTTTATAGGTTTCTGAAATATTTCCTAATTTCTTTTTAATTAGCTTCAACTATTGTCTTCGGAAGTCAAATCTGGACTTCTTTGTGAATATTTGTTTTGCATCCATCCATCGTATGTACTGTAGAAACTCAACGACTTCTAATTCAGAGCTTGAAAAGAAGTGACCGAATATCGAATTTGAAAGGCCCCGAAGAGTACTGGTATATAATTAAAATGTATTTCTAAAAACATGTTTACTCACCCGATATTGTTGATATTTTGCCATATCCAGAATGTGACTGTGAATGCCCCATTACTCCCCAGGTTGACTGGATCTAGTGGGTGGATGTAGCATGATGCGCCACTGGTGAACACCGCCGCGAAGCTATCAGACGCACTTCCAGGCCGTACATTGGTGGTATCCGTGGTAACACAACTGCCATAGTTACTAGCCGAGAGCAGGTTTGAAAATGAAGGAAGTGAAGTCCGTCTCGGACAATCCTGGATACAGAAATCTGGTCGGCAGTCAAACACTGAATTTGAAAAAGTTGAACTCCTACAGTAAGCATTTTGGACGGGAACACCACAAGTGCTGCCTGATGGATCCGTGAACAACGACTTTTGCTTGGCGACGTTGAATAGCGATGGGAATTGTCGGAAAGTTTGCTGTTGAGCTGCAGATTGTGTAAAAATTTGTACAAGAACGGTGAATATTAGCAATACGTGGTAATCCTTGGCAAGTTTGTGACACACTGTCAATGACTTTGAGATGAGAACATTCAGGGTCCAGTATGGACAGTTCCTATGGCAACATATATCCTTTGCTGTTGCCATATTGCTGTGTTTCCCAGGAATTGGCTGCAGTGAGTCAAGACTGCACTGTCGACTTGCTGTTGATGTATCCATGGAAATTGTCATTTTTTAGTGATCAGTAATGGCTACATTCCAAAGATCCATTGGTCAGTCTGTAAAAGAAATCAGAATTTGGATGTAAATAGCAACAATAAATTATCAAATCAATTATTGATTTTCACCAACTTTTCATTTTGCATGAATGTCAACATAAAGCATCATCTGCTGAACAGAATATACCTGATACAAAATATATAGATATGTGAAGCAGATGGCACTCTTTACAATATAAGACACATAATTAATGTGGGTATTGCTTATATTGTCAGCACACATAAATACATGTAGCAAACTAGCTGTCAATAATGACAGCAAAATACCTTTATGTTTCAATATAAAATTTGTCCATCCAACAAACTATTTAGATGTTGAATGTTCCAGCAATCCCTCCAATAAAATTTATGCAGACAGGAGAGTTGTAGATGGGTTGTTGTGTGTGAGGGGGTGGGAAGAAGCTTACAGAGAAGGGGGGGGGGGAATCTGAACAGCTGGCCAGGCGCCCGAATGACACACTCCAAAAAATCTATAACACATGCCGCCCGCGCTGAGTGTGAAATGATGCATCAATCTTTAATCATCCAAGATAATCAAGAGTCACCCAGGCTTGACGGAGTGTATGGCTGTGTTGTGAACCATCCAATGACTGTGTCTGACAAAGTGTACATTGAAGTCTCCATTGATTGAAATTGTATTTGTGTTATCAAATCATTGTGTAACAAATAATAAACATCTATGTTTATGCGTTACTGATATAAACATGAGTTGCAATTGATATGCATATATGTTTTATAGGCCTACAGTTGAATCATTAGAATGATCTATTGATATTGACAAAAGTCATACAAAGTAGAAAATCTTGAGGTAATACCAGATGAAGCAATAACAATTAGGGCAATAAGATGTTGTTTCTGGCGATGTTAGTCTGATGTGTCATTTATCGATATGTCTACCATACATGTATGAGGACAAATACAGTAGTTATTTTGATGAGACCTGCTCTCAGACTATGAGGGACAGGTACATTATAGCAATTGAATGTGGACCGCAATGGAATTAAGTCTTTTGACTTAATTCCATTCATGTGTTATACTATATGTATTGTACTTTTATCATATTTTATATTGTACTTGTGTTTACTGAATAAACTCAAATTAAATCAAGTAGTTATATTGCTTGGTATATACGTACGTTTTCCCGCCATGACGACATGATGTTGGCGATCCGGTCCCTGAGAACTGATGCTTCAATTATTTGCATCACCTCTTCAGTTGTAGATGAACCAGTTGCAATATATCTAGTAATTTTATATCTAATCCTCAGGAATTCAGAAATGAAACATTTCGAATCATGAAGTGCCTAGTTAATCCGCGTGCAATGGTGTATTCGCATTTATAATAATCTTCTAATATCCATCTGATCAAACCGGGTGAAAATCAATAGAGGTGGGGCGGACTGTGGCGGGCTGCTGATGCTGTGACAGATGATTGTTTACAACCGGCTGCTGCGTCCACGCGAACACGTGGACGGTCGGCAAACATCGGCTCTACTCGGAGACATTCGGTGTCATGGATACGGCGGCGCCACTGTCCCTTCCCGCGCAATTTTACGTGCACGTGCTTCCCGCGTTATATTGCTGTGTGTAACAGTGTGATACACAGTATAGTTGGAACACTAGTCCCAGTGGGCACAGACCATGTGTGCAGACGTCTTCAAGTGGTCTTTGAAGAGGACTTTCGTAAGACGACTTCAAGCCCTTCTAAAGTCCTAAAAACGTTAACTGGCAAGTCGTCCTCAAGACTAGTCTTAACGACGTTTTCAAAACCTTTGCAGACGTCTTGCGGAGTCCTCTGGAAATCGGCTGTGAGACGTCTTCAAGCCAATGTAACACTTCCTCAATTCTTACAGACGTTCGTAGGACGTCTTGCTGACGTTTTGCTTCAAGGTTTAATGCGGATTTCACGTGCTTGAAGACGTCTTCAAGAGGTCATGAAAATCAGGAGCAGAAGACGTCTTCACGTCGTTCAGAAGTCCTAAAAACAAGACTGGTGAGTCGTCTTCAAGTCTAACTTCATGACGTTTTCAAGACCTCCGTAGCCTTCTCAAGAACTCGTCCTGCAGTCGGCTGTGAGACGTCTTCGAGACAACCTGACACCACTACAGACTGCAGACGTCCGTAGGGCGCCTTGCAGACGTTTGCTTTCAAAACCCTGGTCCCACTGCCCCGACTGTCGACGCCGATGCGCAATGATCTAACCCCACTGTGAAGCTACGACTTGGACGGCGAATTCCAACGATCTGCCGGCGAATGAGCAACGACTACCAACGACTGTACAGAACCAGCACGAATCACCACGATGTACAACATCTTCTGACTTCGTTCTTGGTCGTTGTGAATCGGCATTGTCGTCCCGTAGGCCCTTCTCGTTGCGTATTCTTTATATATAGTTGTAGTTCTTTGCAAGTCGGGGTCATTCCGTTGCAGTTTCGTTGTGATTTACTGAACCACAACGAAGAACTACAACGGATAGAGAACGAACTGGAATGAATAGCTATGACTTGCAACGACGCAGAACGAACGCAAAACGATTAGCATAAAAATCGTGTTGGAGCCTGTTTGGAGCCTGTGTTGGAGACTGTTTTGAATAGTTCAAAACATTCGTGGCAGCTCTGCGACATCGCCAATCCTCAACGGACCATCACGTCCGGGGCTTTGGTGTGACTGCTGCTTTAGACCTGAGTATACTACTAATAATCTTAGGAGTCAGCTCCTCCCAGCGATGACTTTGAGAAATGTGGGAAATATATTGCATTAACACGCGTCGCTGTTCTTTTGTGAAGTCAATTATTAACTGGAATCATCTTGTTCGCACAGAAGTTCATCACACTGGATCGAAAATCACTTGCAAATCACTTCAAAATATGTTTATCCCGCAATGGAGAACATACACCCGGACCAGTACAAATAAATAAACAGAACGGTTTAACAAAGCGTTTACTTGTATATTACCATATGTTTAAACTCACATCCTTACTAGACTAGACACAGCAACAGGCATGCACAATTTTCAGGTACTTCAGCCCCTGTCATATGATACTAGTAAATAACTGCTAAAGAACACATTTGTAACGAAAATCCCGCTCTAGGAGATGTAATGAACAGCGCTCACATTATATGTTCGATAAGTAAAGTGGACATGTGATTTTATTTCTCGGAGTTTTCAATGATCTGGCTCTCCGCACGTCTGCGTTTGTAGCTGTAGTGTTTCCCCCCACTGCAACCTGAGGACCTCTTCAAGATTTCAGAGAGCTCTGAAACCACGTACTCCTTCGTAATCTGTAAGCGGTTCCTGAAAAAATATATTGATTACCAGAGTATTAACAATCATTTACCACCACGCAGGAGATGGCTTACTTCGTTGCAAGTCATATGGGATTACTTAATAATTTTCGTAGGTTACGGGTATTCGATCAAATGAAAAATGATGAAATGTATAGCCTACCCCACATAGCCTTGAACAATTTGGTTTCCAAAAGGTTCACTTTTTGGCCTGTTTTTGTTGTTTCCCCGGTGGTGTTGAAGTTTTGACAAAACCCAGGTCGTCTCAGCACCCTGTACAAATTGAGATGAAACAACTAAATTTAATTCTGAACTCTAAAATTAAATTTAAAGGACACCACAATCATACACGTCGAAGGAAACACGTTACATGCACGATCACTAGCAGTCTACTTACATCGAGAGAGATCTTCGCAGGAACTCTCGCAGATCCTTGGCACCTAGAGAGGACATCTCGTGTACCTAAGCAATGAATAAAACTCCTCAACGATATCTGTTTTTTTTTGGCAAATAATTCTCGAATTTTGGCAAATAATGACCGAAAATACATGAAAGGATAGTTGCAACAGCCGCCTCCAAATATGAATTATTACCATGTATCTCTGATATCATATCTTCAATGTCGGGTAAATTGCTTCGATGTGAAACCCTTTTGAAAAAAGACCCCTAGAATGCCCTGGATTGACCACTGCGTCTGGTTCTCGCCCTAGGATCTAGAGGGCAATTCCCATAATATTGAAAATGGGATGACTTTTTTGCTTCTTGCCCAATCATCTTAAGATTGACCATTGCCATGGTAATATTAATACATATTAATTAATCAATTAATGAATAATAGGCCTATTCCACAAATTTCAAGTCTTTCACTGCATTATTGTTGAAATTATCGCAGAAAATCGTGCTCCATAAAAACACAGACAGACTATAGCTGTATGGTAGGCCTAGATGACGTTTTCAAAGCGCCTTCAAAGCGTCTTCAAAACCTTTTCATATTCAGGAAAACTAGATCTAGCATTATGCCAGGCTTTGTCAGCACAGCATTAATTTATTGCAAAAGCACAAAAACTTTTGACTTTTACTAGATCTACAAACGTCAATTCATCAAGAGCAATTCGGTATAGATCTAGGCTAAAAGCAGAATGCATCCTGGAAACACGTACCGAAAATGACATGCACTTGAATCAACAATTCAGCTGAAAATAATCTGATCCAACTGCACATTTGATGTTCCAGTAAATCTATGATATCTCCTAAATAATCTTAAATAAGATTTTTGTCAATCGAAATATTATTACCTTGGATGAGACACGATTTGTTTCTCCTTTGTTTTTGCCTTCCTCTTGGCGTCGTGCAGACGATGTGGTTTTCAGTTCTTGTGCGCATGCGTCATCTTGTGCACGTGCGCCACCTTCTTTCATGGAGGGTCAATTGAAGACGTATTGAAGACGTCTTTAAGACCCAATTAGGCCTAACTAATATATGAATTTTCACAAACAATTTATTGAAATGAACGAATTCTTATTGGACATGTTGTGGCCATTAAACCTACGAGAATAAATACTTTGTGTATTTACAGATACTAAAATATGAATAACTTCTTTCGTTAAAAATTTCAGCTCTGGTCTTCTCGTGGTTTGTTGATGGTCTTCAAGCTGCATTAAGCACGAAACGTTTTGAAGACGTCAGTAAAAAAACATTCATCTTTGACTTCGTGTGATCACAATCTTAGGAACTGTTGAAGACGACCATAAGACGTGTTCAAGTGTTCAATCCAGCTGCGGACGTCCTGAGGACTGGTCTTTGTGCCCACTGGGGTATATTACTCATACTTGGGTAGGCTACTGCTGAACATGCCGACAAAACTGCAATCAAACTCATTTACTGCGATGTGTTCCACAATTCCACCTATTTTCCAATTCCAAAGACCTATAAATCTAATTATTGTGCACATAATATTCATTTTTATTTTAATCTAATTAATTATATTACTGGAAATATCTGATTAATTAGTTACTGCAGATGAATGGGCCTAAATTCTACCCTGTTGCGCAGCCTTCATCTTCGTATTAATGTAGATTAATTCAAAAATCTATTATTAATCTAAATTAATATAAAAATGAATGTTAAGAAACAGTGCAGTTAATCTAATTAATTAGATCAATATAAAACTGAATAATTATAGATTAATATATAATGAATATATTCCCCCATGAATCACTCATATATCTAATACTACTTAGCAGACTGGAGTTTACCCCCACAAACTTATGCCTTGGTTTATTCAGTTACCTATTCCTCCTTGCATCACTCGTACATAGATCTAGAACTTCTTGCCTGCATCAGATTCTTGTTCTAATTCACGGGGCGCATACGTTTTTTCATCGTTCATATACAAGTCATTTTCAAATCTGCAGTAGTCTATTTGACATTATTGAGAATATGGATCAAAACTGTTCAAATCGAGCCATATACTTGTACATGTATTGCAATATTATGAACCAGACGTTCTGTCACTAACAGCGACAAGGTTATCTCCTCATAACTTCCTCTCCATGAAATACACAATGACGAATGTACATAGAATGAAAGCCAAGGGGCATGAGACAGCTCACATGGAATCAGACATTCTCTGCTGCAGTTTAGTATTCGAATGACATCAGCTACATGTTCATGGATCCAAGGTTTTAGGCCTAAACAGATGTCACGCCTTTTATTTGGGAATCCAGCCGAGCTCAAGGTCAACATCAGTTATTCCATAATTATCCAACTAAATATATGCATAATTCAAACACAAGCTCTATCTGTCATTTTGTCTGTAGAGGCAACTTTTGGCATTTTTGCCCCCAACAATGGCTGATTTAACTTTGAAGGACATCGAATGTCAAATTCAAGGTCATCACACAAATCGCCATAATGACTTCCCATTTGAAAGTGCCAATATCTAAGCTCTATCTTCAAGCTTTCTAGGAGTACAGCTGCGGCATGCAGCTCCCATTATGAAGCCAAAAAATGGCAAAAATATTATGAGCCTAAAACTTTTTTTCAGAGGGTGATTTTGTGTGTTCCTAGAAATGACCCAAAATGAATCCAAGTGGCCGCCACGCTCATACCCGCGATTCAAGGGCAACGAAACTTATACACATCACAGAGGTACATAAAGGAGAATCTTTTGAAACAAAAATATCAAAAATGTCTGAACAGTTTTTTGAGAAAAATTCCCAAAATGGCTGCTTTTCATCTAAATCGGCCGCCATTTTGAAAAAAAAAAATTCCCAAAAATAAAGAATACCTCCCTCTTGGAATAGTTTTAGGTATTTTCGTACAAAATTTCAGAAAAAATCTACCGTAAACATTAAAGATAAAAATGTGGACGACGGTCGGACGGATGACAGATGCAACAACACGACAATAGTTTATCGGCCAATGGTCAGGTAACCTAAAAATCTATTGCCGAGATGTGACCTGTAGCATGGTCACAATAAATTTCGGCAGATTCTGGGGAGATAATGATTGAAGCTGTGAGGAATAGTATAGCATCTCCATATTCATGGTATCGAGTATCACAGTAGAGCTAATGTTCGGATAGAAGTTCTTATGAGTGGTCTCAATAACACTCCCAAGTGCTACCCGTGTCCTTACCACCTTCAGATACCAAATGGCCGAATATATGACCACAGAGTAATTGTATCTGATTACGAAACTACCAATTACCAACTTTGAATACTGTCATACAATATTTACTCATCATCAAGGAACGTTTCCACACATGCACTGCACTTCTAGAACCCACTGTTTTCGCTACAGCTAGTGCATTTACTAATGTAGCAGATTACATACATATATATCTTAGGTCATAAGTAAAAGTCCTATTGCCCTTATCAATATCATATATACAAGAAGATATAACAGCATAGAGCAGAAAATAAAACACCTTTTTGGCAAAATTTGTTTATTTTCATTGACAGGGGTGGTATTCTGTAGGAATGCAAAATTATATGTAACGTTATTATGTTGATTTTTTAAACATGTAACAAATATGTTTTTGTGCTTTTGTTGGCTGTCCTGTTTTAAACAAAAAATGCACAAACATGATACAGCATACAAATGTAAGTGACTCCAATACAATCAATACAATCATTATCAAGTGTTAACCTTGAATAGAGTGAACATAGAGAAAAGTTATTATTATTATTACATTTCCCTGCATACACACCCATGTGATTCCATTATGGAATCTCATGGGTGTGAAATTCCATTTTGTGATACACTTAATGAACTCTCCCATATATGTATGATTTTAAGGTAGTTTTGACCCTGAGTGTCAGAAGCAGTGTTTTGGTTTATTTTCAAAACCCTTCAACTTTCTTCAACTACCTGTATTGGAAAGCCTGATTTTACAAAGTTTCTGCAGGAGAGCCCGGGTAAGTAGCTTTTCACTTGTTGACAACCTATTGAGTGTCATTTAGCTTTCATAACTATCATTTTCACTAATTCATTCTAACATCCAAGCATACATGTGAATCGAGAGTCACACACAACAAACTACCGTGTAAAAAAGCTAACAGTAATAAATACAAAAAGAACTGATAAATACAGTAGCTGATTCATGCCATAATGTGTTTGTCCTGAAGAGTTTTCGTCGCGACTTTAATTCTGACGACGGAAATGATTAAAATCGCGACCAAAACGTTTTCGCTGCAGTGGAAATATTCTCGCCACGACCAAAACATTCTCGTCGCAGCGAAAATAGTTGTTGTCGCAACTAAAACATTTTGGTCGCAGCGAAAACCATTGTTGCTGCGACCAAAACATTCTCGCCGCAGCGAAAACTATTGTTGTCGCGACCAGTACATTTCTGCTGCAGCGAGAATGATTACCACCGCGGCGATAATTGCACTTAACTCTGAATATTCGCCGCGGCGATAATAGCAATAATAAATCAGTTGTTCTCTTTGAGGTGATGAAAGAAAAACCTTCTAACAAGTATGGCCATTCTCGCCGCGGCGATAATCATTTTCGCTGCAGCGAGAATGTTTTGGTCGCGGCTATAAGTATTTAATTCGCGGCGAGAACAATTTCGCTGCAGCGAAAATGATTTTGGTCGCGACGATAATGTTTTTGCCGCAGCTAAAACTATTTAATTCGCGGCGAGAATGTTTTCGCCGCAGCGAAAACGTTTTGGTCGCGGATTTAATGATTTCGGTCGCGATTTAAATACTTTCAGTCGTCACAATTAAATTCGCGACCAAAACTATTCGGAAGAAACGCATTATGGCATGAATCAGCCACCGTAGATAAAACATAGCTAACAAGAAAGCGAAGAATAACTGATGAACTGTATAAATAAGTCTACTGGACTTAATTACATCCATACTTCATGCTTGACAGTCACAGTTCTTTGCTGCTGCATTATCCAATATCATCCTTTCAATGTCATCTGAAAGTGTCAAGTATTGGTTCTAGGACTAGATTTCAAGTACCAGTACACTTTTGTACTTCAATTTAATATATTTATATAGACATGATTAACAAGTACACAGGATAGACCAATCAGCGATGAGCCACTGATGACTAGCTTGGTAAATGCAACACATATTTTGGCACTAAGTAGCAATGTACATGTATTTTCATATGACCCATTATTGTGTCAGTTACCATGCTCCTAAGATACTAAGATTGATATTTCATCTAGAGCAAAATCAATCTATTGTTCTGGAGCAGTTCTGTCAGATTCTAATTTTCCCGACCCATCCAGCTGCTGATCCTCATCACGATAGCAACACTCATCCTCAGAGGAACCATCCCCGAACGTGTCCTCAGAAAGTGCTGCCATCTGGTGGGATCGAGCGACAGCCTGGGCAGCCAGGTGTTTGGAGAACGGAAAACCGACACTGGTGCCCTGAAGCAGGCTCTGTTTGAAGTCTACATCAGGATGCTGAGAGAGGGGTGAGGGAGAACATGGCTCCAGCGATGCAGAAGTGTCTCCTTCGAATGAAATAGGTCCATGGGATTCATCCTCCAACCTCTCACTGCTGACATTGTCTACACCTGCCTCTTCATAGAGACATTCCCCCCTAGACACATCAACAAAGTCAGATTCCTTGCCATTAGCACCGTTTCCGCTCTCCGTGTCTTCTGACTGTTCCTGTGGCTCAGGCTGTGGACCCTCTGACCGTGTAGCCCCAGACTGTGGTCTTTCTGACCGTGTGGCCCCAACCTGTGAGACCTCGGACTGTGCGACCCCCGAGCCCCCGGTCTGACTGCGGAGGGAGGAAATTGGGTCCTGGAAGCCACTGTCTGGGTACTGCCGCAGCAGGGCCTGTCTCTCTCTCTCCTCATACTCAACGGCACGCACCGCGATCACAGTTTTGAGCTCCTTCAGGAGCCGCACAGCCTCACGCTTCTCACGGCGTCGTTTCTCCTGGTGAAAACAATTAATGCATGCTGTTATAGGCTTCAGGAGAGCAGTATTTGAGGAACACACATGCAAGTGTAACCAGCTAAATTTTCATGCTGCCACTACGGATGTCCATATTTCACCATATCATTTCCAGTTAGGTAAGTGACTTTTGTAACTCACTATATAATTTAATGTTAAATGCTGTGCAACTACTGTTGTTACATGCAGATATCCATGATTTCTATTATTTACTGATCGACAGTAAGTCTATAGCTTCAACCTTGTTAAATAACTATCTACAAGTGCAGGATGCTTAGACATGCCAGGACAAGCCTTACCCGCTCCTCATCTGACAACAGAAAGTCACCATCTCCCTGGGATATCTCTGCATCTACATCATCTGTGTATGCTTCAAATACCTATCAGGAAATAGTGAACAGGATCGTCAGTTTCACTTGTCATGTACACACAGGTGTTGTTGTTCAAGTACTGCTGTGTTCATCAAATTGTTTTTATTTCGTTTGCATGTCAGTGCCACAGAAAATTGATGACAATACCTGGTCTTGTATAATGGGGTCACCTATATCAAACAGAGGGATGGGTGCAGGTTTCTCCTTGCCATCAGTAGACTCGGCTTGGGATGTGGACTCAGCAGCAGCATTACCTGCTGACAGATAAGAATCAATCAGTGAACGATCAATCGGTATGTTCATGTAAACATTACTAGCTAACATTTGGTGTCCTCTGATGAAGCTATTCAGTTACTCCGCTGCTAACTCACCGTGTTTGTCGACGTTTGGGGACAGTTTGCCGACTCTGATCTGGCTCTCCTCCACACAGTCCTGACACGCACTGACGTCAGTCCTGATGTGCCCAAGACTGGATACCACGCTGTGTAGCAGCTCTGAAGACAAGTCCATGCGCTCAGACTTGGATGATTCCTCTGTTATGCTTGCCAGTGGTTCAAGGTCATCTTCTACTCTTTGAACCCTTCATGGTTAAAAAGGAAGTATTAGTATTGCACAAATCTAGTGGCAGAATAAACATAGTGATGTTTAGCACCCTTTTTCTCAACTTTCTGCCCGCTTCATAGCAAAGTCAAAAGGATTCCTGGCAGTAAATATATCTGTCAACAGACAATAAATTTTTTTCAGTGCAGATTATAATCCTAAATTTTTTGCACATGATTTCGGCATGAGCATCGCACTGTCTGCTTTGCTCAGTGTGCTGTATCACCTGTTGAGGGCTGCCTGTAGGTGCAGGGACAGACTGTGTACGGTGATATACAGGGACTCTGCGGGGGTCTGACGTGTTGGCCGCCGCGGCTGCTGTCGTTCCTTCTCCTTCCTCTCGCGGGCCGAGACCAGCGACTTGTGTAACGTGTACAGCTTGGTCAGGGGCTTGATGTGCTCATGTATCTTAGTCAGTAGTTTCTCTACTATCTGCTTTTGCTGCTTGTAGCCTGAGGTAGAACAAACAACTATAGTGTCACTTCTATGCATGTCACTTCTTTAATTCTATGCATTCTATATTAATATTCTGTTAAAACTATTCTCATATTTGGTCACCAAAACTAATCAGGTACATCGTTCAGTGGGAATACCCGGTAGTCAGTGAGTGTATGTCAATAGTCCTGTGTCTATAGTCCTGTGTTTCAGAATGTAAGTTTACATCCGTGGAATCTAATATTATTGACACAGTTCAGGTGCTCACTTGGGTTTTTATCGTGTTCCTCTGATTGAGTCAGACAGGACATTGCCAGAATCCTGAGAAACTCTGACATGTGGATGTTACAAAGTTCAACCATAGCCTGAAACACAAACAACATTGAGAGGGGTCTGGATGAACATTCATTCAATCTACTCAGTTTCCATTAACTTACATGTATCACCAGTCCTCCAAACTACCTTATGATAAAGTAAGTTAATTGTACATGTCTAGCACTATATCTAAAGCAGAGTCACTTGCCTTGATGGCGGCGAGGCTGTAATCCTCCGTTACGGCCCGGAGTCTGTCCTCCTCGTGGTCACCACGTACATACACACAGGGTCCGTAGTGGTGCAGCGGCTGGTTTGCCAAGTAACTCGCGATACCATCAATCTCAACGTGAGCTGGGAAACTGTATCGATTGAAAGTCTATATAGATCAAGTACAACTTTCCTACTCGGCATAAACAGAGCAATATTGTAAAGTATGGAATGGTGTAAGATACTTGATGATGTCGATGTAGTCCATCAATATCATGGAAATACTGAAAATGTTGCTCACCCTTTGAGCAGGTTCTGGGCGGACCGTTTGATGTTCAGCATGAGAGAGCGAGAGCTGTGAAAGATAAGCCGTCGTAGCTTGGGACACTGTCGGCATGACGATGGCAGACTTCCCTGCTCTAGCCGCGTCATCGGTGTCTCTGGTGTGATTCTGTGACATAAAGCTCTTTCAGGCAAAACTTTCTCCATAAGAAATGTTTGACATGTAATAATGTGATACAAGATATGCACTAAAAATTTCACTTTTGTTCTCAGTTATATGCATATCCAACTCACTAATCAAAGTTCATAAGTCTTTTATGTGTATCATAACCTGCAATTCGTCAACTTACATAGTGAATCCGCGAGCTACCAGCTCCATCTCTTGTATCAGCTTGACTGATTTCTTGGTCAGTCGGTAAAAAATGTCAACTTCCTTCAGAAAGTTCCGACTGGTTTGGGTGAATTCCTTGAGTCGACTGACTGCTCTGCCTGCCGATGCAGACTTGACGGTGGTGGGGGTGAGTGAGGCGATGGTTAAGAGCACTGCGATGACGTCTATGCTCCACACATAGTATCGAGAGGTCATGTCGGGGGACTTGAGGTAGATCATACGAAAGCCGGCATAGGCTAATGACACACTCAAAATTGCCATCTGCCTGTGAGTGAACAGCAGATCGAAATAGGATCTAGTGTATGGGCTTTGCTATTTCATTGATCAATCTCTTTCAGGATCAAAAAAACGTAAACGTTTGTTGTATAGGAGCATCACAAATTAATGTGACAGTGAATCAACCTTTTCTACCATAACATAAACCCACAAATGTTACTCAAATTAGTGCTGAATCATGACATCCATTTCAGTGCACTAGACTAAGCTGTAGTGGACACTATCAGTGTGAGACGTACATGAGCATGACCCCCATGATGCTGGACTCGCCCTGCTCCGCATCGGGTCGATAGGACTGCATCGACGTGTAGAAACTTGCGATGTAGTTTCCATCCTCCTCTTCCAGCACGGCACTCTGCAGGATGTTGTCCGTGAGCTCGTCCGCATGCTTGTTGTGCTGCAGACACGATAAATAAACGGTGAAGAAGGTTGAAACAGGTGGAGGTAGGAGTACATGCGTAATTTGACAATTTCAATTCAACATCAATAGTCAATACTCTATACCCGGTAATAGTATTACAGGTACATTTACAAGTTATATAAATTTTAATCATTAAGTTGGATTTAGCATTGTGATTAATTGTATGATAATTGGCGTTGTATTTCAAATTGTTATTTAACACGAGTATTGCAGACACAATGTATGGCTATTATAGACAGCGACAGATACCTACCACTTGGGTTAGCTGATCATTCCAAGCATCATCCCAGAATGCACTGCCCACTGAATTCGTCAACTTGGTCCAAAATGTTATCTGCAGCCCAAAACTCAGGTTCATATTCTATATATTCATTGAATATTCATTCATGTATTCCCCAACACATATCATCACAAGTTTCTGTTATTACACAATTATAACTTGTTATTATGAGATCCCTTGAAGATGAATCAACATCTTCAAAAGTTACTGGCAGGATGTTCATTAATGAATTAATGATTGTTCAATAATGTACACAAATCGGTACCTTTGCTGTGCCGGATCTATTCTGGTTGCTTCGCTCTGATGTTGACTGATCCGACTCCCAGTCCCGGTCTCTCGCCTTGTACTCAACACTGACATCCTCATCAGTGTACCCAACAGACTGCAGGTGCTTGTGCAGAACCGAGTCCTACCAAAAACATGGTCCGACCTTATTAATCTGAGTGTGTTCACAGTTATTGAGTGTCCTTAGTTACAGAGGTGTGAACTGATAAATGTTCATAATATCAACTTTAGTGCCAGATATTTTTCAGATAGTGATAGAATAATGGAGATTATATCAAGAAAATTAGCCCAAGGGCTAAGAAATACCAGACAATGTTTTACATCTTAGATATTAGCCAATTTGTCCCGTGACCTTGAAAACAAGGTCAAAGGTCAAATTCAAAGTCGCAAGCATATTCAGCATATATCATTTCATGTCCACAATTGATTCCTAAGCTGCGAAATCGACAATGAGCAAGATATTAACCATTTTGTGCTCTGACCTTGGAAATGAGATCAAAAGTCAAATTCAAGGTCATGAGAATATTCAGCATATATCACTTCCTATATGTAAACAATTGATTCCTAAGCTTTAAATTTGATAATAAGCATGATATTAGCCATTTTGTGTTCTGATCTTGGAAGTGAGGTCAAAGGTCAAATTCAAGGTCACGACAAGATTCAGTATATATCATTTCCTATACATGTATATGTGCACAATTGCTTCCTAAGCTGTAAAGTTGATAATAAGCGAGATAGCCATTTTGTGCTTTGACCTTGAAAATGAGGTCAAAGTCAAAGTCAAATTCAAGGTCATGACAATATTCGTTCACAATTGATTCCTAAGCTGTAAAGTTGATAATAAGCGAGATATTAGCCATTTTATGCTCGGACCTTGAAAATAAGGTCAAAGGTCAAGTTCAAGGTCATGACAAGATTCATTATCATTTCCTATATATGTGCACAATTGATTCCTAAGCTGTATAGTCGATAATAAGCGAAATATTAGCCATTTTATGCTCTGAACTTGAAAATGAGGTCAAAGGTCAAGTTCAAGGTCATGACAATATTCATCATATATCACTTCCTATATGTCCCCAATTGATTTGTAAGCTGTAAAGTCGATCATAAGCAAAATTTTAGCCATTTTGTGCTCTGACCTTGAAAATGAAGTCAAAGGTCAGATTCAAGGTCACGACAATATTCAGCATAGATCATTTCCTATATGTCCACAATTGATTCCTAGTCTCTATTCGCAACATTAAATGAAATATTAGAGATAATGTGTCCCATTATACCGGTATAGCATAGGAGAATTTAACATGGGAAAGTCCTATTCGGGCCAAGTTTGGGCCAAAATGGCCCACTTCGAGCGATTCAAGCGCAACGAAACTTATACCTGGTACACATCACATGAGTACATATGAGGTGTGTTACGTATCAAAAAGCAAAAAAACTACTGTACAGATTTTGAGAAAATGGCCGCCAAAGTCCAAAATCAGGCATTTTTCGTCGAAAACGGCCTGGAAATATTTTTAGTTATTTTTTTGCAAAATTTCAGAAAGATTCGACTGTAAACTTTGAGGATAAAAATGTGAACCGACGACGGACAGACAGGCAATGGATGGCGGACGCAATGCCACGGCAATAGGTTATCGGACCAAAGGTCTGGTAACCTAATTTCTAGTGTCATAACTGTCATTCTTCACTTCTTCATCACTGTTTGAGCCCCTTCACAACTTTGAACGGGCATTTCAACTTCATGAAGAAATTTTTGCTGTGCGATTAAAATCAGCCTTGTGATGCCAGATAAAGTATCCAATTGCTTCTAAAAAACTGACCAGAAATGATAAATTTGTCTAGGTGGTGGCTACACTGCAGTAAGCACTAAACTCAAGTTCATCCATCAGTGAAACACGCTTTTTGGCCATAGTTTTGTTATAAATAAACAATCGGATCAACCTGAAATTTTGTGTGTATTAATTGGGCATCATGCCGTAATTTTTCACCAAATTTCAGTTCTATCTCAAAAATTGCAAAAGTTGGCAATCTAACCCAATGTTAAATTTTGGTCCCAACATGGAATTTCAAAGTCTGCACAAAAAACAGCAATTTTATTCGATGTACGAGTTATATATGGCTTCAAAATACACCGACTGTGCCTTCCGACTCTAAATCAACACAATAGGTTCATTCTGTTGTAGCGTTATGATGTGGTGTGCACGAGTAGTGACACCACGGTTATGATGCTGCAGTGTGGGCGGATTTATAAGACATTCGGCGACACTCCAGTAATGGGGTATACCTCTTTATCGTGGGGTCGCCGAACCCTACATTGGTGCCGGGTAACAGGACGGTTCACCGACGGGTCGATTCACCGACGCTTTTCTCGAGACGATTCACCGACAGTTTGTAGCCCCGATTCAGTGATACACCGACGGTTGGCTGGACGGGCCAGGCTCGCTGTGGCCTTAGCTAGAGAAGTGTTTGGAAGTACTAATACCTATACAAGTTGCATGACTTTGTCGTCATAGATAGGTCGGGCCTAGCACTAGACTAGATTTAGAATAAAACTCAGGTGAAGATGGTGATTTCGAACGGAACCTATAATTTTGTCATTGCTCACATAGTGGCAGCACTGCAGTGAGCTATGGCGGCAAAATTAAAATATGTTTTATTTTACCTGTTTACAGGTTGGATACGACATGGAACGTTGCAGTTGAGCATAATATATAATATCGGGACACTTGCAAATCGTGTAGAACTAGTAACATGTTCATGCTATCTGGTAAAATCATATCGTAAAATCTACATACTGATATTTTTGTCTAAAATGTGTCATTGCATTGATGTCTTTGCAGGTCCGCGTCTTGTCAATCCAATCCAACCAATCTCTGGGATTGAACGATTCCCTGACCTGCTAGGGGCCTACATGATCACTTGTTTGGGAGTGAACACGTTACTATAGGCACCACCAATAATGTTGAATGGAATTATTTTGCACATGTATAAAAATACATGTATGAAAAAGAAAATTGTGAAAATATCAGTTCGTGTTGTGTTTATTGTTACATTTACAAAAAAGGTCACTTCTGGCATATCTATACACAAACTGATGGAATGAACAGCCAATGATGTATTTATCATTGAATTGACCTCAATTTTATTTTCTGTGATCAGCGTGTTTGCTGTGATCAGCGTGTGACACGAGTTGAACACTTCTCATCATCGCATAACTGACACGATCTGAACAACCACAAGCTTTGATCATTGAATTGGCATCCTAATAAATAAATATATATATATGTGACACCAGTTGAACACTTCTCAACGTTGCTCAGTAAATTGGATTGCAATTAACCACATTAATGTAGCACACCAATAACTACATGCATACCGTTTGATGCAAGAGTCGTTCAAACAGTGGTGACTATAAAATTGGATTGTATTTAATTAAAATAACTTTGATAGCAGCTGATTCATGTTCCAAAACTTTAGCTGATTCTGGTCTCATGCATTATCTGTTGAGAGGCGACATTTTTCGATATCAGAGGAATGCTTACAAGAAGACACAAGCAAAGATCATCAACTGGTGGGAAGAACTGAGAAACGGCAACATCTCCGCGAAGGATCTCCTCAAGAATTGTTCAACTGTCAACGGACCCTCCATTGCTGTACATTACTTTTACTTTGAATATCAGCTTGAAACCAAGTTTGCCACATATTATGAGTTAAAATATAAGTTATGGTGAATCTGGCTCCAAATTTGTCATCTTGAAATGCAGTTTTGGTGAACTTTAATTTACTTTGAATTTCAACTTGAAACCAAGTTTGGCACATATTATGAGTTAAAACATAACTCATGGCGAAAAATTCGATCTGGCTCCAATTTCGTCATCTTGAAATGCAGTTTTGGTGTACCTTTGTTTACTTTGAATTTCAACTTGAAACCATGTTTGGCACATATTATGAGTTGAAACATAACTCATGGCGAAAAATTCGATCTGGCTCCAATTTCGTCATCTTGAAATGCAGTTTTGGTGAACTTTAATTTACTTTGAATTTCAACTTGGAACCAAGTTTGCATGATCGAACAGTCAAATATTCTGAGTTGAAATATAACTGCAGGTGAAATGTTTGACTTGGCTGTAATTTCGTTATTTTGTCGATCATGTCGGAATGGAAATTCATATGCAGTGATTTCAGTGGTGATCTTGAATTCGACATTCGATCAATGCCAGTCATGAGGCATTGTAGCTGTCGGTGATAACATTACAAAGTTGTATCCATCGGATCGTTCATGGGCTTTAGGGCCCAGCGGCAATGCCAATGGCTACACGTGCAGGCTAGACTGTACAATACAGTACATGTAGGCCGTCGACTTCACTGTTGGGGTTTACCCGACCATCTAGGTGTTATAACTCCTCAAACCGATCGCCACTCGTCGGTGAACCTGTGAAATAACTGTCGGTGAATCGTCTCAAAAAACCGTCGGTGAATCGTCCTGTCGGTGAAACGTCTAGCATTCTGGTGCCGTACCTTTCGAACCACTGGGTTCTCTCGGCGTCGCTCCCGGGTCGGCCCCCGCTGTTGAATCACACACCGCCATGTGTGGGTGGGTGCATATGTGGCCTGTGATGTGGCTTAACAGTGGGATATAGCTGACCTCGGGGACGAGGTCTCTCCGAAAGGGGAAAGCACTGTAGCGTTATGATGTGGTGTGCGCGAGTAGTGACACCACGGTTATGATGTTGCAGTGTGGGCGGATTTATAAGACATTCGGCGACACTCCAGTAATGGGGTATACCTCTTTATCGTGGGGTCGCCGAACCCTACACTGTAAGGGCATAAATACGATAAAAGCCTTGAATTTGTTGAAATTTACTTGATCACATTTCCAACTGAAATTTAACATTGGATTAGATTGCCAACTTTTTCAATTTTTGAGATAGAATTCTGAAATTGTGTGAATAATTACGCCATGATACCCAATTGAGAAACACAACATTTCAAGTTGATCCGATCATCCAAAACAAATCTATGGCCAAAAAGTGTGTTTCACTGATGGATCATGGATGAACTTCACTTTAAGTTTAGCTGGCTAGCACCACAGTGCAATCTGCATGGCTCAGGATAATATCCTTGGAAAGGGGGGTAAAACTGAAAATCATTTGAGCATACGTGTACTTCTGTCCCGAGAGTGACCCCCCGGGGGCCTTTGCGGTTTGCCCTGGCTGCAGCAGTGATAACACTAACAGACTAAAGTCTAAACCTTTAACCAGGTAAACCTGCTTATTCTGATATTGATCTAGTAAACAATCTGTGCTATGGAGTATACCTGAAACACAATCTCATCATCATCCATCGCAGTATGGGCGTGCGATCTGATATAAACAGATAAACTGATATCTTGAACAAATGTTCTTTCAAAAATGTAAACACAGAATAAATATAACCATTCGCCAGATGGCGGGCCAACCCCCCATGCCAGTAGTTTCCTGTATATTCACCAGGTGTCAGTATATTAGCGTGAACCAGCCGCTAGGTGTCAGTAGCTTCGATCAGTAATCAAGCATTGCCAGTTTTCTCATTCCAACACTTACATAAGTAAGGGTACGGAATTTACTTTTAGCGCTCTACTTGTAGGTGTCCTAATCAGAGCCTATTTACTGAGTTATAATCTCACAGAAAACTATGCAATACACAATTTTATAACAATAAATTTCTGTGGTTGGGTCAAACTAAAAATTCTCAAACATATAACTGCATGTTTGGTTTATGTTCTCAGAACAGAGATATCTGTGATTGAAGTAGCCTACTCATACTAAGATGCATGTGATGAAGAATCTCATGGTTTGAATATTTTATTGTCATGAAGCAATTCACAGTTTGAGATAGATACACAAAAATAATGAAAAGCCATTATCTTAACAGCAACATTGCACCAACCTCATTGACGAGAACATGAAAAATATTTACCCATCTTACCAACTAAAAAATCAAATTTATGTCAGAAACTGCATCAATCTTATACTCCATAGACAGCCAATGTAACTATTTCAATGTCTGAATGAACAAATGTCTATACAGGTAATGTGCAACCCAATCTGAAATGCTCAATCAGGTGTATATATAATCAAAAACATTACTGCTTTATTATGAAGACAAAAATGACCACTTCGCAACAAGAAAACACTGCAGAAGCAATGGGTTACAGCACTATGCTCCATTATATCTCACATAAGGAAACATATTTTGATGGGAAATATTTTCCCATACTTTGACATAGCTTGAAGCATTGTACCAAAATAAATGATCATACACCTAATCATTGTCAGACTGGAAACCTTGTTTGCCCCAGTTAAACACAACACCATTCTAACTCAAATACATTTGTTTCAAGTGCCCTTGCTGGCGACAGAGCTGTCCAATGACTTGTCTTTCTTGAGGCCCGAGGCCGTGGAGCTGTCCTTGGAGGCTTCCTTCTGTAGCAGGGCGGCCGGACGATCGTCCTTCTCTTCCATCTCAAACATCGAGCACCAGTCTGGCAGCATGCAGTTGTTGTGTTTGTACTGGTCACGGCTGATCGAACGAGTGGCAAGGACCTCAAGAGCTCCAAATATCGCACCTGCAAAACAGAATGACCAGATGATTCCATGGTATGAACAAGAGTCTCATACTCCTATCAACATTTGTTTCAGATGAGAGAACATGATTATATTCCAATTTATAATACCTCCGAGCCATGATGTGTAATTCTCCTTGGATGGGGATGTGTGAAATTTGAAAGTTTTCAGAGCTAGTAGCTGGTTGTACGGTGCAACTGTCATGAGATTTTCAAGCTCCATTTTCATTCGATGTCGAAACCCAGGTGACATTGAGGTGCCGCCAATGATGAGGATGTTTGCTGCCAATGCTTTTCTCATGTCTATCGGACACTGGAGAAAAGTTGTAAACATTATTGTCAAGACCCCAAACATTCATTTTGAATGAATAGATGAACTTGGTGCCATTCACAGTTAATGATAACATACCTTCACTATGGAGTCCAGGATCAAGGTAGCTATCGACTTCTCCTCCATATCTCTCTCAAACAACACCTCATAGGTTTGTTCTCTGTAATATTGATGCAAAAATGACTATGAATTGCACATATTAAGTCATTTTGTCCTACAGAAAAATATACGGGTAACAAAGCACAACTGTTATGAAGTTATGATAGCGAATCACATCACCTGATTTTTCCTGGAATACTCATAATAATTTGTCCGTCCATGGGATACTGCACATCGGGTGGTGGAGCTGGCAACTGTGGCGACACAAGTCATTCATGCTTAACAATTGTCATTCCGTGCAACCTCAACATCTGTGTTATTGTCATGTCACCAGCGTAACAAGTACATGATGTACAGGATAAACCATGTGAAGATTTACCTCAGATTCATTGTCTGCCGCTTGAAGCTTCTTAGCCCTGTCAAACTTTGTCACAAAACAGCATCTCACTGAAATCATATATGAGTGTATGTACTAGTAATAGAATGTCCTCACTCAGCAGAATTATTTGGACATGGTGGCAGCAATTCTTTAGGATGCGAGAATGGCACAATATAGCATACCGGTACCCATTACCTTTGATGTCTTCCAAGACTGACTCCTCCAGAGATTCTGTGTACAACATAAAATCTCAATTGTCATGTCTTTGTCTTGAAACTGATTTCTTTTCAGTAATGTATATTTAAAAAGATGTCACTTCAAAACAGTGATGAGGCCACACCAGTGGTCAATATGTAGGAACAATTTCAAAATTGCAGGTATATCCTTTACGTAACAAACTCAAGAAAATTTTTAACAGATTTTTCATAATATATCAGCACGTAATACACATGCTGACCTTTGACAGAGGACACTGGCTTTGCCTCCCCTTGTGCCTCTTGAACAGTTGCACCCTCTTTGATCTGTGCTTCCAAGTAGCTGTTCAATAGTTACAAGACACATCATCGTGTATCATATATACACTGAATATTACAATGACAATACAGTATCAAAGTGTCACATCATGCATGCGTAAAGTTTGAAGAGTTTCCATTTTGCAAGTTATTATTGTTTGCAAACATTCACAAGTACATGCATGTCGGCAGAAACCCATAAGAGAGATCTGTTCTCTCTTGTGGGTTTCCGATCAGAGTGATGACATATGCTAGGTAGGTTTTATGCACAAACCTGTGAACAGCTTTGCCAGCGAGAGGAATGTTTTGGACGCCCTTCATGATTGGCACACCCTCATAGACAGGCAGCACCAGTGTTTCTGTGTACCCAGTATCCATCACTAGAGCTGAAGGTATGCTGAGTGTGAACATTGCCATCAAATGGCTGGGAGCGAACAAAACTGATGGTACCTGTATCGGAAATACAGCAGTCATACATTTCAGGTCATATGTATACTGATGAATTTGGGAGTTATTTGGATAAAATTAACCACGTGAATTGAACGATGTACCTCGTAATGTTTGAAGAGCACTCTTGCCAGTGTTTCTCTGAATAGCGATGTTGTGAGTACAGACTCGACTACAACAACTCGCCTCTCCTTTGGATTGACTAGAACATGCCTGTGGGGGAAAAAACAGCAAAAACGTCCATCATAAAGTACAGGGAAACATATCAGACTAGTATCGAGATAATGTCTATCATCAGACTTTCTTTTGATTTCATGTTTGGCTTATAACTTGAATATATGATTCATCATCGAACCTACCTGAAGTATAGAACATGGAAGAAATCTAACAAAGCTGCATATAGCTCATCTGGCTTCATTGAACTGTGAATCTTAATGTGCTGCCGAGAGAAGGAAATGACATGTCATCAGTAATCACAGTAATTATGTGTTATGTACATTTTGATCAAAACCATTATTTCTAAGTTACATAGATATATTATTTTTACCTGTCCAGTCTTTGACAGCTTTACAAGACTCGGTATTATACACCTGGGACTGCATTCTCCAGCAAACCCACACCTGTTGAAAAGATGGCACACCTGAAGTTAAAGTATTCATCAATGTTCTACGCATCTCTGGAATATGAGAGCAGGCCAGAAATTGAATTCAAAAACCTGTTGGCAAAAACAATGATATACATATGAGGGAAAAGAAAAAAATTAGCCCAAAGGCTAAGATAGGTTACCGGACAATTTTGGTTTGGCCATGGCAGCATTGGCAGGTAACAGACCTTGAGATTTACCACTCAAGGTTCGCAGTGTAAACATATGACCTTGGGATTTACCAATCAAGGTCATCCGTATGAACTTCGATGTAACCATTACATGTATGTGTGCGGCATTTGATATTCTATATGTTGGGTGGAATCGTTTAGGCCGCTCAGGTCAATTTACACATTCCAAGTCAGACATTTGGCACTCAAGGTCATCTGACGTCAAGTTCAAGGTCATCATTAGTTGTGCCATATATGTCTTCCTATATGTTCATAATGCAAACATGAGCTCTATCTGCAAGCATTTCATCTACAAAGGCAAATCTGGGCATTTTTTGACCCCAAAATGGCTGTTTTGACCTTTCAAGGTCATCGAAGGTCAAATTCAAGGTCACCACACAAGTCGCCATATATGACTTCCCATTTGAAAGTGCCACTTTCTAAGCTCTATCTTCAAGCGTTCTATGAGTACAGTCCTGACAGCTCCCATTATGAAGGAAAAAAGTGCCGAAAATTTTCTAAGTCCAAAATTTTTTTCAAAAGGTGAAAATTTTTTTTTGCTTAGAAATGGCCCAAAATGGATAGTAATGTTATTTGGGGCGAAAAAATTTTTTTTCGCCGACTCGTCAAAAATTCAAAATGGCCGCCACACTGAGATCGGCGATTCCAGGGCAACAAAACTTATACACGTCACAGAGGTATATAAGAGGAATCTTTTTAAGCAAAAATCTCAAAACTGATCAGACAGTTTTTGAGAAAATACAGACCAGGTGCAAATTTGAGCGTTTTTCGACCCAAAAATGGCTGTTTTGACCTTTCAAGGTCATCCAAGGTCAAATTCAAGGTCACCACACAAGTCGCCATATATGACTTCCCATTTGAAAGTGCCAATTTCTAAGCTCTATCTTCAAGCGTTCTATGAGTACAGTCCGGACAGCTCCCATTATGAAGGGAAAAAGTGCCGAAAATTTTCTAAGTCCAAAATTTTTTTCAAAGGGTGAAAATTTTTTTTTGCCCTAGAAATGGCCCAAAATGGATAGTAATGCGATTTGGGGCGAAAAAATTTTTTTTCGCCGACCCGCCAAAAATTCAAAATGGCCGCCACACAGAAACCGGCAGATTTAGGGCAACCAAACTTATACATATCACAGAGGTATATGAGGGGAATCTTTTGAAACCAAAAACTCAAAACTGATCAGACAGTTTTTGAGAAAATGGCCGTCAAAGTCCAAAATTGAGCGTTTTTCGACAAAAACGGCCGCCATTTTGAAAAAAATGCGAAAATCAAAAAACAAAAAAATACCTCCTTCTCAAAATATTTTTAGGCATTTTTGTGCAAAATTTCAGAAAGATTCGATCGTTAACTTTAAAGATAAAAATGTTAACGCCGGACGGACGGACGGACGGACGGACGGACGGACGGACGACGGACGCAACGCCATGCCAATAGGTTATCGGACCAAAGGTCCGGTAACCTAAAAATTAGCCCAAAGGCTAAGATAGGTTACCGGACAATTTTGGTTTGACAATGGCAGCATTGGCAGGCAACAGACCTTGAGATTTACCAATCAAGGTTCGCAGTGTAAACATATGACCTTGGGATTTACCAATCAAGGTCATCCGTGTGAACTTCGATGTTACCATTACATGTATGTGTGCGGCATTTAGGCCGCTCAGGTCAATTTAATCGTTTAGGCCGCTCAGGTCAATTTACACATTCCAAGTCAGACATTTGGCACTCAAGGTCATCTGACGTCAAGTTCAAGGTCATCATTAGTTGTGCCATATATGTCTTCCTATATGTTCATAATGCAAACATGAGCTCTATCTGCAAGCATTTCATCTACAGAGGCAAATCTGGGCATTTTTTGACCCCAAAATGGCTGTTTTGACCTTTCAAGGTCATCGAAGGTCAAATTCAAGGTCACCACACAAGTCGCCATATATGACTTCCCATTTGAAAGTGCCAATTTCTAAGCTCTATCTTGAAGCGTTCTATGAGTACAGACCGAACAGCTCCCATTTTGAAGGAAAAAAGTGCCGAAAATTTTCTAAGTCCAAAATTTTTTTCAAAGGGTGAAAATTTTTTTTTGCTTAGAAATGGCCCAAAATGGATAGTAATGCGATTTGGGGCGAAAAAATTTTTTTTCGCCGACTCGTCAAAAATTCAAAATGGCCGCCACACTGAGATCGGCGATTCAAGGGCAACAAAACTTATACACGTCACAGAGGTATATAAGAGGAATCTTCTTAAGCAAAAATCTCAAAACTGATCAGACAGTTTTTGAGAAAATACAGACCAGGTGCAAATTTGAGCGTTTTTCGACCCAAAATTGGCTGTTTTGACCTTTCAAGGTCATCCAAGGTCAAATTCAGGGTCACCACACAAGTCGCCATATATGACTTCCCATTTGAAAGTGCCAATGTCTAAGCTCTATCTTCAAGCGTTCTATGAGTACAGTCCGGACAGCTCCCATTATGAAGGAAAAAAGTGCCGAAAATTTTCCAAAAAAAGGGTGAAAATTTTTTTTTGCTCTAGAAATGGCCCAAAATGGATAGTAATGCGATCTGGGGCAAAAAAAATTTTTTTCGCCGACCCGCCAAAAATTCAAAATGGCCGCCACACGAAAACCGGCAGATTTAGGGCAACCAAACTTATACATATCACAGAGGTATATGAGGGGAATCTTTTGAAACCCAAAACTCAAAACTGATCAGACAGTTTTTGAGAAAATGGCCGTCAAAGTCCAAAATTGAGCGTTTTTCGACAAAAACGGCCGCCATTTTGAAAAAAATGCGAAAATCAAAAAACAAAAAAATACCTCCTTCTCAAAATATTTTTAGGCATTTTTGTGCAAAATTTCAGAAAGATTCGATCGTTAACTTTAAAGATAAAAATGTTAACGCCGGACGGACGGACGGACGGACGGACGGACGGACGACGGACGCAACGCCATGCCAATAGGTTATCGTACCAAAGGTCCGGTAACCTAAAATATGATATGTTGGGAGGGAAAGAATTTGTGACATTCTGGAGTTCACCAACTACATATTTATTTGACCGCCACATAAGTTTTTTCATGCCTTTATTTTCCTCAATCTTCCATGTATAGAAGCGACACATGGAAGCTATGGAATGATTTTGGGCCATGATTCCCATCATGTCATTCTTGATTGAACTTTATTTTGCATTCTTTCATTCATTATGCCTGGTCCATTGTACAATATGACAACCCAATCATTCATTATGTCTGGTCAATGGTACATGATGATCACCCAGTTATGCTTGATGTAACTAGACATAAAAGCCTATAGGCTTTGTGGCATCCCCCAATTTGTTCTTATCATTTCAAATGGTCATACTGGACTCAGAAAAATTAGCCCAATGGGCTAGAAAGGTTACCGGAGAAATATACAGAGTTAAGCCGAGAAAGTTGAAGGTCAAATTCAAGGTGACCACTGAAATCGCCATATCTCTAACCGTGAAAATGGGATCAAAGGTTAAATTCTAGATCACAAAACTACTCAGCATACACCATTTCCTATATGTTCACTATGGACCCCTAAGCTGTAAATTTGATAATAAGCGAGATATAAGCCATTTTGTAATCTGACTTTGAATTAAAATGACTGACCTTGAAATTTAGGTCAAAGGTCAAATTCAATATCATTAAAATATTCAGAATATATCATTTCCTATATGTTCACAATTGATTCCTAAGCTGTAAAATCGATAATAAGCAAGATATTAGCCATTTTGTCCTGTTGACCTTGAAAATGAGGTCAACAGTCAAATTCAAGGTCACTAGATAATTCAGCATATATCATTTCCTATATGTTCACAATTGATTCCTAAGCTGTAAAGTCGATAATAAGCAAGATATTAGCCATTTTGTCCTGTTGACCTTGAAAATGAGGTCAAAAGTCAAATTCAAGGTCACTAGAATATTCAGCATATATCATTTCCAATATGTTCACAATTGATTCCTAAGCTGTAAAGTCGCTAACAAGCAAGATATTCGCCATTTTGTCCTGTGACCTTGAAAATGAGATCAAAGGTCAAATTCAAGGTCACGAGAATATTCAGCATATATCATTTCCTATATGTTCACAATTGATTCCTAAGCTGTAAAGTCGATAATAAGCGAGATATTAGCAATTTTGTCCTGTGACCTTGGAAATGAGGTCAAAGGTCAAATTCAAGGTCATGAGAATATTCAGCATATATCATTTCCTATATGTTCACAATTGATTCCTAAGCTGTAAAGTCGATAATAAGCAAGATATTAGCTATTTTGTCATGTGACCTTGAAAATGAGGTCAAAGGTCAAATTCAGGGTCATGAGAATTTTCAGCATATATCATTTCCTATATGTTCACAATTGATTCCTAAGCTGTAAAGTCGATAATAAGCAAGATATTAGCCATTTTGTCATGTGACCTTGAAAATGAAATCAAAGGTCAAATTCAGGGTCATGAGAATTTTCAGCATATATCATTTCCTATATGTTCACAATTGATTCCTAAGCTGTAAAGTCGCTAATAAGCAAGATATTGGCCATTTTGTCCTGTGACCTTGAAAATGAGGTCAAAAGTCAAATTCAAGGTCACGAGAATATTCAGCATATATCATTTCCTACATGTTCACAATTGATTCCTAAGCTGTAAAGTCGATAATAAGCGAGATATTAGCCATTTTGTCCTGTGACCTTGGAAATGAGGTCAAAGGTCAAATTCAAGGTCACGAAAATATTCAGCATATATCATTTCCTATATGTTCACAATTGATTCCTAAACTGTAAAGTCGATAATAAGCGAGATATTAGCCATTTTGTCATGTGACCTTGAAAATGAGGTCAAAGGTCAAAGTCAAGGTCACGAGAATATTCAGCATATATTATTTCCTATATGTCCACAATTGATTCCTAAGCTGTAGAGTCGATAATAAGCGAGATATAAGCCATTTTGTGCTCTGACCTTGAAACTGAGGTCAGGGGTCAAATTCAAGGTCACGAAAATATTCAGCATATATCATTTCCTATATGTCCACAATTGATTCCTAGTCTCTAATCTCAATATCAAGTGAGATATTAGGCATAATATGTCACATTATAAAGCATAGGAGAATTTAACATGGGAAAGTCCCATTTGGGCCGAGTTTGGGCCAAAATGGCCCACTTCGAGCGATTCAAGCGCAACGAAATTTATAGACATCATAGGAGTACATACGAGGAGTCTTTTGTATCAAAAAGAAAAAAAGTTACTGAACAGATTTTGAGAAAATGGCCGCCAAAGTCCAAAATCAGGCATTTTTCGTCGAAAACGGTCGCCATTTTGAAAAAAATGCGAAAATCAAAAAACTAAAAAATACCTCCTTCTTGAATTATTTTTAAGTATTTTTGTGCAAAATTTCAGAAAAATTCGCCCTTAAACAAAAAAGATAAAAATGTGGACGACGACGGACGACGACGGACGACGGACGACGACGGACGACGGACGACGGACGCAACGCCATGCCAATAGGTTATCGGACCATAGGTCCGGTAACCTAAAATTAGGCCAAGGGCCAAAGATAGGTTACCGCACAATGTTTAATATTTTAGGTATTAGCCAGGTCACTGGTTGAATTCAAGGTCAAGAGAATATTCAGCATATATAACATTAAGCATATATCATGTCCACAGTTGATTGCTAAGCTGTAAGTTCAATAATCAGAGAGAGATTAGCAATTTTATGCTGTAGCCTTGAAAATGAAGGGGCAAAGGTCAAATTCAAGGTCATCAAAATATTCAGTGTATATCATTTTCTATATCATGTATATCATGTCCACAATTGATTCCCAAGCCATACAGTCAATAGAGGAGCAAGATATGAGCCAGTTTGTCCTTGGACCTTAGAAATGAGGTCAGAGGTCAAATTCAAGGTCACGAGAATATTCAGCATATATCATTTCCTATATGTGCACAATTGATTCCTAAGCTGTAAAATCGATAATAAGTGAGATATTAGCCATTTTGTCCTGTGACCTTGAAAATGAGGTCAAAGGTCAAATTCAAGGTCATGACAATAATCTGCATATATCATTTCCTATATCTTCATAATTGATTGCTAAGCTGTAAAGTCGATAACAAGCGAGATATTAGCCATTTTGTCCTGTGACCTTCAAAATGAGGTCGAAGGTCAAATTCAAGGTCATCAGAATATTCAGCATATATCATTTCCTATATGTCCACAATTGATTCCTAAGCTGTAGAGTTGATAATAAGCGAGATATAAGCCATTTTGTGCTCTGACCTTGAAACTGAGGTCAGAGGTCAAATTCAAGGTCACGAGAATATTCAGAATATATCATTTCCTATATGTCCACAATTGATTCCTAAGCTGTAGAGTCGATAATAAGCGAGATATAAGCCATTTTGTGCTCTGACCTTGAAAGTGAGGTCAGAGGTCAAATTCAAGGTCACGAGAATATTCAGCATATATCATTTCCTATAGGTCCACAATTGACTCCTAGTCTCTAATCTCAATATCAAGTGAGATATTAGGCATAATGTGTCCCATTATAAAGCATAAGAGAATTTAACATGGGAAAGTCCCATTTGAGCCGAGTTTGGGCCAAAATGGCCCACTTCGAGCGATTCAAGCGCAACGAAATTTATAGACATCATAGCAGTACATATGAGGAGTGTTATTTATCAAAAAGAAAAAAAGTTACTGAACAGATTTTGAGAAAATGGCCGCCAAAGTCCAAAATCAGGCATTTTTCGTCGAAAACGGCCGCCATTTTGAAAAAAATGCGAAAATCAAAAAACTAAAAAATACCTCCTTCTTGAATTATTTTTAAGTATTTTTGTGCAAAATTTCAGAAATATTCGCCTGTAAACAAAAAAGATAAAAATGTGGACGACGACGACGACGGACGACGACGGACGACGGACGCAACGCCATGCCAATAGGTTATCGGACCATAGGTCCGGTAACCTAAAAATTAGGCCAAGGGCCGAAGATAAGTTACCGGACAATGTTTAATATTTTAGATGTTAGCCAGGTCACTGGTTGAATTCAAGGTCAAGAGAATATTCAGCATATATAACATTAAGCATACTAGTATATCATGTCCACAGTTGATTGCTAAGCTGTAAATTCAATAACCAGAGAGATATTAGCAATTTTGTGCTGTGGCCTTGAAAATGAAGGGGCAAAGGTCAAATTCAAGGTCATCAAAATATTCAATGTATATCATTTTCTATATCATGTCCACAATTGATTCCCAAGCCATACAGTCAATAGAGGAGCAAGATATGAGTCAGTTTGTCCTTGGACCTTGAAAATGAGGTCAGAGGTCAAATTCAAGGTCACGAGAATATTCAGCATATATCATTTCCTATATGTCCACAATTGATTCCTAAGCTGTAAAATCGATAATAAGTGAGATATTAGCCTGTTTGTCCTGTGACCTTGAAATCAGGTCAAAGGTCAAATTCAAGGTCATGACAATAATCTGCATATATCATTTCCTATATGTTCATAATTGATTGCTAAGCTGTAAAGTCGATAACAAGCGAGATATTAGCCATTTTGTCCTGTGACCTTGAAAATGAGGTTGAAAGTCAAATTCAAGGTCATCAGAATATTCAGCATATATCATTTCCTATATGTCCACAATTGATTCCTAAGCTGTAGAGTCGATAATAAGCGAGATATAAGCCATTTTGTGCTCTGACCTTGAAACTGAGGTCAGAGGTCAAATTCAAGGTCACGAGAATATTCAGCATATATTATTTCCTATATGTCCACAATTGATTCCTAAGCTGTAGAGTCGATAATAAGCGAGATATAAGCCATTTTGTGCTCTGACCTTGAAACTGAGGTCAGAGGTCAAATTCAAGGTCACGAGAATATTCAGCATATATCATTTCCTATATGTCCACAATTGATTCCTAGTCTCTAATCTCAATATCAAGTGAGATATTAGGCATAATGTGTCCCATTATAAAGCATAGGAGAATTTAACATGGGAAAGTCCCATTTGGGCCGAGTTTAGGCCAAAATGGCCCACTTCGAGCGATTCAAGCGCAACGAAATTTATAGCCATCATAGGAGTACATATGAGGAGTCTTATGTATCAAAAAGAAAAAAAGTTACTGAACTGATTTTGAGAAAATGGCCGCCAAAGTCCAAAATCAGACATTTTTCGTCGAAAACGGCCGCCATTTTGAAAAAAATGCGAAAATCAAAAAACTAAAAAATACCCCTTCTTGAATTATTTTTAAGTATTTTTCTGCAAAATTTCAGAAAAATTCGCCCGTAAACAAAAAAGATAAAATTAGCCCAAAGGCTAAGATAGGTTACCGGACAATTTTGGTTTGGCCATGGCAGCATTGGCAGGTAACAGACCTTGAGATTTACCAATCAAGGTTCGCAGTGTAAACATATGACCTTTAGATTTACCAATCAAGGTCATCCGTGTGAACTTTGATGTCACCATTACATGTATGTGTGCGGCATTTGATATTCTATATGTTCATAATACAAAGATATATCTGGGTGGAATCGTTTAGGCCGCTCAGGTCAATGTACACATTCCAAGTCAGACATTTGGCACTCAAGGTCATCTGACGTCGGATTCATCCTTAGTTGTGCCATATATGTCTTCCTATATGTTCATAATGCAAACATGAGCTCTATCTGCAAGCATTTCATCTATAGAGTCAAATCTGGGCATTTTTCAACCCCAAAATGGCTGTTTTCACCTTTCAAGGTCATCCAAGGTCAATTCAAGGTCACCACACCAGTCGCCATATATGACTTCCCATTTGAAAGTGCCAATTTCTAAGCTCTATATTCAAGCGTTCTATGAGTACAGTCCAGACAGCTCCCATTATGAAGGAAAAAAGTGCCGAAAATTTTCCAAGTCCAAAAATTTTTTCAAAGGGTGAAAATTTTTTTTTGCCCTAGAAATGGCCCAAAATGGATAGTAATGCGATTTGGGGGTTTTTTTTGCCGACCCGCCAAAAATTCAAAATGGCCGCCACACGAAAACCGGCGAATTTAGGGCAACCAAACTTATACATATCACAGAGGTATATGAGGGGAATCTTTTGAAACCAAAAACTCAAAACTGATCAGACAGTTTTTGAGAAAAGTCCAAAATTCAGCGTTTTTCGACAAAAACGGCCGCCATTTCGAAAAAAGTGCGAAAATAAAAATTAGGCCAAGGGCCGAAGATAGGTTACCGGACAATGTTTAATATTTTAGATGTTAGCCAGGTCACTGGTTGAATTCAAGGTCAAGAGAATATTCAGCATATATAACATTAAGCATATATCATGTCCACAGTTGATTGCTAAGCTGTAAATTCAATAATCAGAGAGATATAAGCAATTTTGTGCTGTGGCCTTGAAAATGAAGGGGCAAAGGTCAAATTCAAGGTCATCAAAATATTCAGTGTATATCATTTTCTATATCATGTCCACAATTGATTCCCAAGCCATACAGTCAATAGAGGAGCAAGATACGAGCCAGTTTGTCCTTGGACCTTGAAAATGAGGTCAGAGTCAAATTCAAGGTCACGAGAATATTCAGCATATATCATTTCCTATATGTCCACAATTGATTCCTAAGCTGTAAAATCGATAATAAGTGAGATATTAGCCTGTTTGTCCTGTGACCTTGAAAAAGAGGTCAAAGGTCAAATTCAAGGTCATGACAATAATCTGCATATATCATTTCCTATATGTTCATAATTGATTGCTAAGCTGTAAAGTCAATAACAAGCGAGATATTAGCCCTTTTGTCCTGTGACCTTGAAAATGAGGTCGAAGGTCGAATTCAAGGTCATCAGAATATTCAGCATATATCATATCCTATATGTCCACAATTGATTCCTAAGCTGTAGAGTCGATAATAAGCCATTTTGTGCTCTGACCTTGAAACTGAGGTCAGAGGTCAAATTCAAGGTCACGAGAATATTCAGCATATATCATTTCCTATATGTCCACAATTGATTCCTAAGCTGTAGAGTCGATAATAAGCGAGATATAAGCCATTTTGTGCTCTGACCTTGAAACCGAGGTCAGAGGTCAAATTCAAGGTCACGAGAATATTCAGCATATATCATTTCCTATATGTCCACAATTGATTCCTAGTCTCTAATCTCAATATCAAGTGAGATATTAGGCATAATGTGTCCCATTATAAAGCATAGGAGAATTTAACATGGGAAAGTCCCATTTGGGCCGAGTTTGGGCCAAAATGGCCCACTTCGAGCGATTCAAGCGCAACGAAATTTATAGACATCATAGGAGTACATATGAGGAGTGTTATGTATCAAAAAGAAAAAAAGTTACTGAACAGATTTTGAGAAAATGCCCACCAAAGTCCAAAATCAGGCATTTTTCGTCGAAAACGGCCGCCATTTTGAAAAAAATGCGAAAATCAAAAAACTAAAAAATACCTCCTTCTTGAATTATTTTTAAGTATTTTTGTGCAAAATTTCAGAAGAATTCGCCCGTAAACAAAAAAGATAAAAATGTGGACGACGACGACGGACGACGACGGACGACGGACGACAGACGACGGACGCAACGCCATGGCAATAGGTTATCGGACCATAGGTCCGGTAACCTAAAAAACAACAAGGGCTAAGAAAGGTTACCGGACAATAGATATTTCAGATATTAGTATTTTGTCCCGTGACCTTGAAAATAAGGTGCCGAAAAATAAAGTCCGTTTCGCTCTATGACGCACCGTTCCCGAGATATCGACGAAAATGAAAAATGCCGACTCGGCAAAAAAATTTCCAGTCACGGTCAAAGTTCATCCATAATACAATTTAGACATGTTTGTCTAGGTCGACGAGTCCGAAAATAACGTCCGTTTCGCTCTACGACGCAACGTTTCCATGTTATATTAGTATTTTGTCCCGTGACCTTGAAAATAAGGTGCCGAAAAATAAAGTCCGTTTCGCTCTATGACGCACCGTTCCCGAGATATCGACGAAAATGAAAAATGCCGACTCGGCAAAAAAATTTCCAGTCACGGTCAAAGTTCATCCATAATACAATTTAGACATGTTTGTCAATTCAAGGACACGATAATATTCGGCATAAGTCATTTCTAGTATGTCCACAATTGATTCCTAAGCTGTAAAGTCAATAATAAGCGAGATATTAGCCATTATGTCCTGTGACCTTGAAAATGAGGTCAAAGGTCGAATTCAAGGTCATAGCAATATTCAGCATATATCATTTCCTATATGTTCATAATTAGGGCATTTCGGCACGAAATGTCCTTATGGTTTTGTCAGAATTTTTTTTTTTTTTTTTTTTTTTTTTTTTTTTCACTTTTTGGTTTCCGGACGATAACTTAAGAACGCCTTGACGAATCTTCGAGAAATTTTCACCAGTTATCACATATATAACATAGATGAACCCTATTGTTTTGGAGCCGGCTTCGAGGTCCGGTTAGTCCGTGAGGATGAATTTTGAGTCAAATGGTTTCCGGATGATAACTCGAAAAGTACTTGTGCTACCATTCTGAAACTTGACATATATGTTGATATAGTGTCGCAGAGGAGCCCTATCGATTACGGGGTCAATACCTTGAACGACCTTTTGACCCAGGGGCCAAAAACAATTTTGATGAGTCATCCTTGAGGCTCATTGCATATCTCGGAAACGGTGCGTCGTAGAGCGAAACGGACGTTATTTTCGGACTCGTCGACCTAGACAAACATGTCTTAGGGGTATTATGGATGAACTTTGACCTTGACCCAAATTTTTTTCGCCGAGTCGGCATTTTTCGTTTTCTTCGATATCTCGGAAATGGTGTGTCGTAGAGCGAAACGGACGTCATTTTCGGACTCGTCGACCTAGACAAACATGTCTTAAGGGTATTACAGATGATCTTTGACCTTGACCTTGAATTTTTCTGCCGAGTCGGCATTTTTCGTTTTCGTCGATATCTCGGAAACGGTGCGTCGTAGAGCGAATCGGACGTTATTTTCGGACTTGTCACCCTAGACAAACATTTCTAAGGGTTATTATGGATGAACTTTGACCTTGACCCGAAATTTTTTTGCCGAGTCGACATTTTTCGTTTTCTTCGATAACATGGAAACGTTGCGTCGTAGAGCGAAATGGACGTTATTTTCGGACTCGTCGACCTAGACAAACATGTCTAAATTGTATTATGGATGAACTTTGACCGTGACTGGAAATTTTTTTGCCGAGTCGGCATTTTTCATTTTCGTCGATATCTCGGGAACGGTGCGTCATAGAGCGAAACGGACTTTATTTTTGGATTCGTCACCCTAGACAAACATGTCTAAAGGGTATTATGGATGAACTTTGACCTTGACCCGAAATTTTTTTGCCATTTTTCGTTTTCTTGGATATCTCGGAAACGGTGCGTCGTAGACCGAAACGGACATTATTTTCGGACTCGTCGACCTAAACAAACATGTCTTAAGGGTATTAGGGATGACCTTTTACCTTGACCTTGAATTTTTCTGCTGAGTCGGCATTTTTCGTTTTCTTCGATATCTCGGAAACGGTTTGTCATAGAGCGAAACGGTCGTTATTTTCGGACTCGTGACACTAGGCAAATATGTCTTACGGGTATGTTGAGTCAACTTGATCCGTCGTCTTGGATTGAAATGGATGTATCTACATAATCATTTTGGCTGCAGAGTTGTCAGTAATAAACAGTTCACCTGTGATTGTGTTGTGTATCGAAATGCCCCAAGGCCTCTAGGCCTTCACGTCTAGTTGATTCCTAAGCTGTAAAGTATATAATAAGCGTGCTGTTAGCCATTTTGTCCTGTGACATTGAAAATTAGGCAAGAGGTGAAGTTCAAGGTCCTGACAATGTTCAGAATATATCATTTTCTATATGTTCACAATTGACTGCTAAGCTGTAAAGTCGATAATAAGTGAGATATTATAAGCGAGAGATATAATAAGCGAGATATTAGCCATTTTGTTCTCTGACCTTGAAAATGAGGTCAAGGGTCAAATTCAAGGTCATAGCAATGTTCAGCATATATCATTTCCTATATGTTCATAATTGATTCCAAAACTGTAAAGTCGATAATAAGCGAGATATCAGCCATTTTGTCCTGCGACCTTGAAAATGAGGTTAAAGGTCAAGTTCAAGGTCATGCCAATGTTCAGAATGTATCATTTTCTATATGTTCACAATTGATTGCTAAGCTGTAAAGTCGAGAAAAAACGTGATATTAGCCATTTTGTCCTGTGATCCTGAAAATGAGGTCAAAGGTCAAATTCAATGTCATGGCAATAATCTGCATATATCATTTCCTATATATGTTCATAATTGATTCCTAAGCTGTAAAGTCGATAAGAAGCGAGATATTAGCCACTTTTCCTGTGACCTTGAAAATGAGGTCAAAGGTCAAATTCAAGGTCATTAGAATATTCGGCATATATCATTTCCTATATGTCCACAATTGATTCCTAGGCTGTAAAGTTGATAATAAGCGAGATATTAGACACTTTGTGCTCTGACCTTGAAACCGAGCTCAGAGGTCAAATTCAAGGTCACGAGAATATTCAGCATATATCATTTCCTATATGTCCACAATTGATCCCTAAGCTGCAAAATCGATAATAAGTGAGATATTAGTCATTTTGTCCTGTGACCTTGAAAATGAGGTCAAAGGTCAAATTCAAGGTCATCAGAATATTCGGCATTTATCATTTCCTATATGTCCACAATTGATTCCTAAGCTGTAAAGTCGATAATAAGCAAGATATTAGACATTTTGTGCTCTGACCTTGAAACCGAGGTCAGAGGTCAAATTCAAGGTCATGAGAATATTCAGCATACATCATTTCCTATATGTCCACAATTGATTCCTAGTCTCTAATCTCAATATTAAGTGAGATATTAGGCTTAATGTGTTCCATTATAAAGCATAGAATTTAACATGGGAAAGTCCCCTTTGGGCCGAGTTTGGGCCAAAATGGCCGACTTCGAGCGATTCAAGCGCAACGAAATTTATACATGTCACAGGGGTACATATGAGGAGTGTTATGCATCAAAAAGAAAAAAAGTTACTGAACAGATTTTGAGAGAATGGCCGCCAAAGTCCAAAATCAGGCATTTTTCGTCGTAAATGGCCGCCATTTTGAAAAAAATGCGGAAATCAGAAAACTAAAAAAAACCTTTCCTGGAAATATTTTTAGGTATTTTTGTGCAAAATTTCAGAAAGATCGGACCATATACTTTAAAGATAAAAATGTGAACGGACGGACGACGGACGGACGACGGACGCCGGACGACGGACGCAACGCCATGCCAATAGGTTATCGGACCATAGGTCCAGTAACCTAAAAAGTTACTGAACAGATTTTGAGAAAACGACCGTCGAAGTCCAAAATTGGCCATTTTTCGACGAAAACGGCCGCTCTGACCTTGAAACCAAGGTCAGAGGTCAAATTCAAGGTCACGACAATATTCACCATATATCATTTCCTATATGTCCACAATTGATTCCTAGTCTCTAATCTCAATATTAAGTGAGATATTAGGCTTTAATGTGTCCCATTATAAAGCATAGGAGAATTTAACATGGGAAAGTCCCATTTGGGCCGAGTTTGGGCCAAAATGGCCCACTTCGAGCGATTCAAGCGCAACGAAATTTATAGACATCATAGAAGTACATATGAGGAGTCTCATGTATCAAAGAGAAAAAAAGTTACTGAACAGATTTTGAGAAAATGGCCGCCAAAGTCCAAAATCAGGCCTTTTTCGTCGAAAACGGCCGCCATTTTGAAGAAAAAGCGAAAATCAAAAAACTAAAAAATACCTCCTTCTTGAATTATTTTTAAGTATTTTTCTGCAAAATTTCAGAAAAATTCGCCCGTAAACAAAAAAGATAAAAATGTGGACGACGACGACGACGACGACGGACGACGACGGACGACGGACGCAACGCCATGCCAATAGGTTATCGGACCATAGGTCCGGTAACCTAAAAATGTCAAAAAAAGGTGAAGTTTAGTCATTTGGGGTCTTTTGGGCTTGAATTTTAGGCTTTAGAGCCAATCAAGGCAATTCACTGTTATATATTTCATAACCAGTGTGAAATTACATCATCATGTGAAATTAGAAGGAAATTTACTAAAGAGATTCGGAGAGAATGTTCAAACAGTGAAATTTTGGCCTTTTTGCGCCCTTTGGGCCTATAATTCGGGTTTTTCAAGCGATTCAAGCCAATCCATTTTCATACACAGTATGAAGAACAGGATTAAGCATCCTTGTCCAAAAAAAGAAAAAAAGTTACTGAATAGATTTTGAGAAAATGGCTGTCAAAGTTCAAAATTAGTTGTTTTTCGACAAAAACGGCTGCCATTTTGGAAAAAATAGCGATTCAAGGGCAACAAAACTTATACACATCACAGGGGTACATATGAGGAGTGTAATGCATAAATAACAAAAAAAGTTACTGAACAGATTTTGAGAAAACAACCGTCAAAGTCCATAATTCGCCATTTTTCGAAAAAAACGGCCGCTCTGACCTTGAAACCGAGGTCAGAGGTTAAATTCAAGGTCACGAGAATATTCAGCATATATCATTTCCTGTATGTCCACAATTGATTCCTAGTCTCTAATCTCAATATTAAGTGAGATATTAGGCTTAATGTGTCCCATTATAAAGCATAGGAGAATTTAACATGGGAAAGTCCCATTTGGGCCGAGTTTGGGCCCAAAATGGCCAACTTCGAGCGATTCAAGGGCAACGAAATTTATACATGTCAGAGGGGTACATATGGGGAGTGTTATGCATCAATAAGAAAAAAAGTTACTGAACACATTTTGAGAAAACGACCGTCAAAGTCTAAAATTGCCCATTTTTCGACGAAAACGGCCGCCATTTTGAAAAAAATGCGAAAATCAAAAAACTAAAAAATACCTCCTTTTTGAAATATTTTTAAGCATTTTTGTGCAAAATTTCAGAAAAATTCGTCCGTAAACAAAAATTAGGCCAAGGGCCGAAGATAGGTTACCGGACAATGTTTAATATTTTAGATGTTAGCCAGGTCACTGGTTGAATTCAAGGTCAAGAGAATATTCAGTATATATAACATTAAGCATATATCATGTCCACAGTTGATTGCTAAGCTGTAAATTCAATAATCAGAGAGATATTAGCAATTTTGTGCTGTGGCCTTGAAAATGAAGGGGCAAAGGTCAAATTCAAGGTCATCAAAATATTCAATGTATATCATTTTCTATATCATGTCTACAATTGATTCCCAAGCCATACAGTCAATAGAGATATGAGCCAGTTTGTCTTTGGACCTTGAAAATGAGGTCAGAGGTCAAATTCAAGGTCACGAGAATATTCAGCATATATCATTTCCTATATGTCCACAATTGATTCCTAAGCTGTAAAATCGATAATAAGTAAGATATTAGCCTGTTTGTCCTGTGACCTTGAAAATGAAGTCAAAGGTCAAATTCAAGGTCATGACAATAATCTGCATATATCATTTCCTATATGTTCATAATTGATTGCTAAGCTGTAAAGTCGATAACAAGCGAGATATTAGCCATTTTGTCCTGTGACCTTGAACATGAGGTCGAAGGTCAAATTCAAGGTCATCAGAATATTCAGCATATATCATTTCCTATATGTCCACAATTGATTCCTATGCTGTAGAGTCGATAATAAGCGAGATATAAGCCATTTTGTGCTCTGACCTTGAAACTGAGGTCAGAGGTAAAATTCAAGGTCACGAGAATATTCAGCATATATTATTTCCTATATGTCCACAATTGATTCCTTAGCTGTAGAGTCAATAATAAGCCAGATATAAGCCATTTTGTGCTCTGACCTTGAAACTGAGGTCAGAGGTCAATTTCAAGGTCACGAGAATATTCAGCATATATCATTTCCTATATGTCCACAATTGATTCCTAGTCTCTAATCTCAATATTAAGCGATATATTAGGCATAATGTGTCCCATTATAAAGCATAGGAGAATTTAACATGGGAAAGTCCCATTTGGGCCGAGTTTGGGCCAAAATGGCCCACTTCTAGCGATTCAAGTGCAACGAAATTTATAGACATCATAGGAGTACATATGAAGAGTCTTATGTATCAGAAAGAAAAAAAGTTACTGAACAGATTTTGAGAAAATGGCCGCCAAAGTCCAAAATCAGGCATTTTTCGTCGAAAATGGCCGCCATTTTGAAAAAAATGCGAAAATCAAAAAACTAAAAAATACCTCCTTCTTGAATTATTTTTAAGTATTTTTGTGCAAAATTTCAGAAACATTCGCCTGTAAACAAAAAAGATAAAAATGTGGACGACGACGACGACGACGACGAGGAAGACGACGACGACGACGACGGACGACGGACGACGGACGCAACGCCATGCCAATAGGTTATCGGACCATAGGTCCGGTAACCTAAAAATTAGGCCAAGGGCCAAAGATAGGTTACCGGACAATGTTTAATATTTTAGGTATTAGCCAGGTCACTGGTTGAATTCAAGGTCAAGAGAATATTCAGCATATATAACATTAAGCATATATCATGTCCACAGTTGATTGCTAAGCTGTAAGTTCAATAATCAGAGAGAGATTAGCAATTTTATGCTGTAGCCTTGAAAATGAAGGGGCAAAGGTCAAATTCAAGGTCATCAAAATATTCAGTGTATATCATTTTCTATATCATGTATATCATGTCCACAATTGATTCCCAAGCCATACAGTCAATAGAGGAGCAAGATATGAGCCAGTTTGTCCTTGGACCTTAGAAATGAGGTCAGAGGTCAAATTCAAGGTCACGAGAATATTCAGCCTATATCATTTCCTATATGTGCACAATTGATTCCTAAGCTGTAAAATCGATAATAAGTGAGATATTAGCCATTTTGTCCTGTGACCTTGAAAATGAGGTCAAAGGTCAAATTCAAGGTCATGACAATAATCTGCATATATCATTTCCTATATGTTCATAATTGATTGCTAAGCTGTAAAGTCGATAACAAGCGAGATATTAGCCATTTTGTCCTGTGACCTTGAAAATGAGGTCGAAGGTCAAATTCAAGGTCATCAGAATATTCAGCATATATCATTTCCTATATGTCCACAATTGATTCCTAAGCTGTAGAGTTGATAATAAGCGAGATATAAGCCATTTTGTGCTCTGACCTTGAAACTGAGGTCAGAGGTCAAATTCAAGGTCACGAGAATATTCAGAATATATCATTTCCTATATGTCCACAATTGATTCCTAAGCTGTAGAGTCGATAATAAGCGAGATATAAGCCATTTTGTGCTCTGACCTTGAAAGTGAGGTCAGAGGTCAAATTCAAGGTCACGAGAATATTCAGCATATATCATTTCCTATAGGTCCACAAATGACTCCTAGTCTCTAATCTCAATATCAAGTGAGATATTAGGCATGATGTGTCCCATTATAAAGCATATGAGAATTTAACATGGGAAAGTCCCATTTGAGCCGAGTTTGGGCCAAAATGGCCCACTTCGAGCGATTCAAGCGCAACGAAATTTATAGACGTCATAGCAGTACATATGAGGAGTGTTATTTATCAAAAAGAAAAAAAGTTACTGAACAGATTTTGAGAAAATGGCCGCCAAAGTCCAAAATCAGGCATTTTTCGTCGAAAACGGCCGCCATTTTGAAAAAAATACGAAAATCAAAAAACTAAAAAATACCTCCTTCTTGAATTATTTTTAAGTATTTTTGTGCAAAATTTCAGAAATATTCGCCAATAAACAAAAAAGATAAAAATGTGGACGACGACGACGACGACGGACGACGACGGACGACGACGGACGACGGACGACGGACGCAACGCCATGCCAATAGGTTATCGGACCATAGGTCCGGTAACCTAAAATTAGGCCAAGGGCCAAAGATAGGTTACCGGACAATGTTTAATATTTTAGATGTTAGCCAGGTCACTGGTTGAATTCAAGGTCGAAAGAATATTCAGCATATATAACATTAAGCATATATCATGTCCACAGTTGATTGCTAAGCTGTAAATTCAATAATCAGAGAGATATTAGCAATTTTGTGCTGTGGCCTTGAAAATGAAGGGGCAAAAGTCAAATTCAAGGTCATCAAAATATTCATTGTATATCATTTTCTATATGATGTCCACAATTGATTCCCAAGCCATACAGTCAATAGAGGAGCAAGATATGAGCCAGTTTGTCCTTGGACCTTGGAAATGAGGTCAGAGGTCAAATTCAAGGTCACGAGAATATTCAGCATATATCATTTCCTATATGTCCACAATTGATTCCTAAGCTGTAAAATCGAAGATATTAGCCATTTTGTCCTGTGACCTTGAAAATGAGGTCAAAGGTCAAATTCAAGGTCATGACAATAGTCTGCATATATCATTTCCTATATGTTCATAATTGATTGCTAAGCTATAAAGTCAATAACAAGCGAGATATTAGCCATTTTGTCCTGTGACCTTGAAAATGAGGTCGAAGGTCAAATTCAAGGTCATCAGAATATTCAGCATATATCATTTCCTATATGTCCACAATTGATTCCTAAGCTGTAGAGTGGATAATAAGCGAGATATAAGCCATTTTGTTCTCTGACCTTGAAACTGAGGCCAGAGGTCAAATTCAAGGTCACGAGAATATTCAGCATATATCATTTCCTATATGTCCACAATTGATTCCTAAGCTGTGGAGTCCATAATAAGCGAGATATAAGCCATTTTGTGCTCTGACCTTGAAACTGAGGTCAGAGGTCAAATTCAAGGTCACGAGAATATTCAGCATATATCATTTCCTATGTGTCCACAATTGATTCCTAGTCTCTAATCTCAATATTAAGTGAGATATTAGGCATAATGTGTCCCATTATAAAGCATACGAGAATTTAACATGGGAAAGTCCCATCTGGGCCGAGTTTGGGCCAAAATGGCCCACTTCGAGCGATTCAAGTGCAACGAAATTTGTAGACATCATAGGAGTACATATGATGAGTGTTATGTATCAAAAAGAAAAAAAGTTACTGAACAGATTTTGAGAAAATGGCCGCCAAAGTCCAAAATCAGGCATTTTTCGTCGAAAACGGCCGCCATTTTGAAAAAAATGCGAAAATCAAAAAACTAAAAAATACCTCCTTCTTGAATTATTTTTAAGTATTTTTGTGCAAAATTTCAGAAAAATTCGCCCGTAATCAAAAAAGATAAAAATGTGGATGACGACGACGACGACGGACGACGACGACGACGACGGACGACGGACGACGGACGCAACGCCATGCCAATAGGTTATCGGACCATAGGTCCGGTAACCTAAAAAGATAAAAATGTTAACAGACGGACGACGGACGACGGACGGACGGACGGACGGACGGACGACGGACGCAACGCCATGGCAATAGGTTATCGGACCATAGGTCCGGTAACCTAAAAATTAGCCCAATGGGCTAGAAAGGTTACCGGAGAAATATACAGAGTTAAGCCGAGAAAGTTGAAGGTCAAATTCAAGGTGACCACTGAAATCGCCATATCTCTAACCTTGAAAATGGGATCAAAGGTTAAATTCTAGATCACCAAACTATTCAGCATACATCATTTCCTATATGTTCACTATGGACCCCTAAGCTGTAAATTTGATAATAAGCGAGATATAAGCCATTTTGTAATCTGACTTTGAAAATAAAATGACTGACCTTGAAATTTAGGTCAAAGGTCAAATTCAATATCATTAAAATATTCAGAATATATCATTTCCTATATGTTCACAATTGATTCCTAAGCTGTGGAGTCCATAATAAGCGAGATATAAGCCATTTTGTGCTCTGACCTTGAAACTGAGGTCAGAGGTCAAATTCAAGGTCACGAGAATATTCAGCATATATCATTTCCTATGTGTCCACAATTGATTCCTAGTCTCTAATCTCAATATTAAGTGAGATATTAGGCATAATGTGTCCCATTATAAAGCATAGGAGAATTTAACATGGGAAAGTCCCATCTGGGCCGAGTTTGGGCCAAAATGGCCCACTTCGAGCGATTCAAGTGCAACGAAATTTGTAGACATCATAGGAGTACATATGATGAGTGTTATGTATCAAAAAGAAAAAAAGTTACTGAACAGATTTTGAGAAAATGGCCACCAAAGTCCAAAATCAGGCATTTTTCGTCGAAAACGGCCGCCATTTTGAAAAAAATGCGAAAATCAAAAAACTAAAAAATACCTCCTTCTTGAATTATTTTTAAGTATTTTTGTGCAAAATTTCAGAAAAATTCGCCCGTAAACAAAAAAGATAAAAATGTGGACGACGACGACGACGACGACGACGGACGACGACGACGACGACGACGGACGACGGACGACGGACGCAACGCCATGCCAATAGGTTATCGGACCATAGGTCCGGTAACCTAAAAAGATAAAAATGTTCACAGACGGACGACGGACGGTAGGACGGACGGACGGACGGACGACGGACGCAACGCCATGGCAATAGGTTATCGGACCATAGGTCCGGTAACCTAAAAATTAGCCCAATGGGCTAGAAAGGTTACCGGAGAAATATACAGAGTTAAGCCGAGAAAGTTGAAGGTCAAATTCAAGGTGACCACTGAAATCGCCATATCTCTAACCTTGAAAATGGGATCAAAGGTTAAATTCTAGATCACCAAACTATTCAGCATACATCATTTCCTATATGTTCACTATGGACCCCTAAGCTGTAAATTTGATAATAAGCGAGATATAAGCCATTTTGTAATCTGACTTTGAAAATAAAATGACTGACCTTGAAATTTAGGTCAAAGGTCAAATTCAATATCATTAAAATATTCAGAATATATCATTTCCTATATGTTCACAATTGATTCCTAAGCTGTAAAGTCGATAATAAGCGAGATATTAGCCATTTTGTCCTGTTGACCTTGAAAATGAGGTCAAAAGTCAAATTCAAGGTCACTAGAATATTCAGCATATATCATTTCCCATATGTTCACAATTGATTTCTAGGCTGTAAAGGTGCTAATAAGCAAGATATTGGCCATTTTGTCCTGTGACCTTGAAAATGAGGTCAAAGGTCAAATTCGAGGTCATGAGAATATTCAGCATATATCATTTCCTATATGTTCACAATTGATTCCTAAGCTGTAAAGTCGATAATAAGCGAGATATTAGCAATTTTGTCCTGTGACCTAGGAAATGAGGTCAAAGGTCAAATTCAAGGTCATGAGAATATTCAGCATTTATCATTTCCTATATGTTCACAATTGATTCCTAAGCTGTAAAGTCGATAATAAGTGAGATATTAGCCATTTTGTCATGTGACCTTGAAATTGAGGTCAAAGGTCAAATTCAAGGTCATGAGAATTTTCAGCATATATCATTTCCTATATGTTCACAATTGATTCCTAAGCTGTAAAGTCGCTAATAAGCAAGATATTGGCCGTTTTGTCCTGTGACCTTGAAAATGAGGTCAAAGGTCAAATTCAAGGTCACGAGAATTTTCAGCATATATCATTTCCTATATGTTCACAATCGATTCCTAAGCTGTAAAGTCGCTAATAAGCAAGATATTGGCCATTTTGTCCTGTGACCTTGAAAATGAGGTCAAAGCTCAAATTCAAGGCCACGAGAATATTCAGCATATATCATTTCCTATATGTTCACAATTGATTCCTAAGCTGTAAAGTGGATAATAAGCGAGATATTAGCAATTTTGTCCTGCGACCTTGGAAATAAGGTCAAAGGTCAAATTCAAGGTCACGAAAATATTCAGCATATATCATTTCCTATATGTTCACAATTGATTCCTAAACTGTAAAGTCGATAATAAGCAAGATATTAGCCAATTTGTCATGTGACCTTGAAAATGAGGTCAAAGGTCAAACTCAAGGTCACGAGAATTTTCAGCATATAACGTTTCCTATATGTTCACAATTGATTCCTAAGCTGTAAAGTCGCTAATAAGCAAGATATTGGCCATTTTGTCATGTGACCTTGAAAATGAGGTCGAAGGTCAAATTCAAAGTCATGAGAATATTCAGCATATATCATTTCCTATATGTTCACAATTGATTCCTAAGCTGTAAAGTCGATAATAAGCGAGATATTAGCCATTTTGTCCTGTGACCTTGAAAATGAGGTCAAAAGTCAAATTCAAGGTCACGTGAATATTCAGCATATATCATTTTCTATATGTCCACAATTCATTCCTAGTCTCTAATTTCAATATTAAGTGAGATATTAGGCTTTAATGTGTCCCATTATAAAGCATAGGAGAATTTAACATGGGAAAGTCCCATTTGGGCCGAGTTTGGGCCCAAAATGGCCCACTTCGAGCGATTCAAGGGCAACGAAATTTATACATGTCACAGGGGTACATATGAGGAGTGTTATGCATCAATAAAAAAAAAAGTTACTGAACAGATTTTGAGAAAACGGCCGCCAAAGTCCAAAATTGGCCATTTTTCGACGAAAACAGCCGCCATTTTGAAAAAAATGCGAAAATCAAAAATTAGCCCAAGGGCTAAGAAAGGTTACCGGACAATATACATTTTAGATATTAGCCTTTTGTCCAGTGACCTTGAAAATAATTTTTCAACAAATATATCACTTCTAGTATGTCCACAATAAATTCCTAAGCTGTAAAGTCGATAATAAGTGAGATATTAGCCATTCTGTGATCGGTGATGTGACCTAGAAAATGAGGTCAAAGTTCAAGTTCATGAAAAAATTCAGTATATATCATTCCTCTATATTCGCAATTGATTCCTAAGCTCTAAAGATGATAATAAGCGACATATTAGCCATTTTGTTCTCTGACTTTGAAAATTGGATCAAAGGTCAAATTCTAGATCACCAAAATATTCAGCATACATCATTTCCTATATGTTCACTATGGACCCCTAAGCTGTGAATTTGATAATAAGAGAGATATAAACCATTTTGTATTCTGACCTTGAAAATAAAATGACTGGCCTTGAAATTTACGTCAAAGGTCAAATTCAAGGTCATGAGAATATTCAGAATATATCATTTCCTATATGTTCACAATTGATTCCTAAGCTGTAAAGTTTATAATAAGCAAGATATTAGCCATTTTGTCCTGTTGACCTTGAAAATGAGGTCAAAAGTCAAATTCAAGGTCACTAGAATATTCAGCATATATCATTTCCTATATGTTTACAATTGATTCATAAGGCGTAAAGTCACTAAAAAGCAAGATATTGGCCATTTTGTCCTGTGACCTTGAAAATGAGGTCAAAGGTCAAATTCAAGGTCACAAAAATATTCAGCATATATCATTTCCTATATGTTCACAATTGATTTCTAAGCTGTAAAGTCGATAATAAGCGAGATATTAGCAATTTTGTCCTGTGACCTTGGAAATGAGGTCAAGGTCAAATTTGAGGTCACGAGAAAATTCAGCATATATCATTTCCTATATGTTCACAATGTATTCCTAAGCTGTAAAGTCGATAATAAGCGAAATATTAGCCATTTTGTCCTGTGACCTTGAAAATGAGGTCAAAGGTCAAATTCAAGGTCACGACAATATTCAGCATATATCATTTCCTATATGTCCACAATTGATTCCTAGCCTCTAATCTCAATATTAAGTGAGATATTAGGCTTAATGTGTCCCATTATAAAGCATAGGAGAATTTAACATGGGAAAGTCCCATTTGGGCCGAGTTTGGGCCCAAAATGGCCCACTTCGAGCGATTCAAGGGCAACGAAATTTATACATGTCACAGAGGTACATATGAGGAGTGTTATGCATGAATAAGAAAAAAAGTTACTGAACAGATTTTGAGAAAACGACAGCCAAAGTCCAAAATTGGCCATTTTTCGACGAAAACGGCCGCCATTTTGAAATAATTGCGAAAATAAAAAAACTAAAAAATACCTCCCTCTCGAAATATTTTTAGGCATTTTTGTGCAAAATTTCAGAAAGATTCGATCGTAAACTTTAAAGATAAAAATGTAGACGGACGACGACGGACGACGACGACGGACGACGGACGCAACGCCACGGCAATAGGTTATCGGACCAAAGGTCCGGTAACCTAAAAATGTGGACGACGACGGACGACGACGACGACGGACGACGGACGCAACGCCATGCCAATAGGTTATCGGACCATAGGTGAGTGAGAGCTCATCAGACAGTTTCTTACCAGAACTGCTTTCTATCATCTTGACAACTTGGCCCACCAGACATTTGCCACCCCAAATGAATAGACAATTAACCAGCCAATATTATTCAGCGTTCTAGTATATTTAATCAGGATGTTCGTGATATTTTTCAGGTGCTCCTGTCAAATATAAAATGATACGTGACTGAAAGAATGCTGTGTCATCTTGGCCAATTTTGTGATTTCAAAACTTGTACAATACAGCGGAATTTTCGCATTCATATTATAACCAAAGCCAAACATTTCCCAGCTAACTAAAACAATGATGATTTGTTCATTGCATTTGAAATAGAGTTGAATAGCAAAACATTCAAACAATACATGTTTGTACAATATAAATGCAGACAGGGCAAATCATTCCCCAAGCATGTTGTGTCATGTGTGTTGGCTTATTAACCAACTATTGTATTCTGTGGGATGGAACTTCATTCTTTTACCATGTACACACACTAGTAAACCAGGCTTTGGAGGGGGGAGTGAGGGATTATGCATGGATATGAGCCTAGGGTCATGTTGGACATGCTAGTTTTACTGCTGTATCACTTGTCAGGCATGACTGAGCAGGGCTGGCTGAGAGGGGCGGAGCCTATTCCGGTGCTGGACAGACTGGCTGATCTTGTAAGGCATGACTGAGCAGGGCTGGCTGAGAGGGGCGGAGCCTATTCCTGTGCTGGACAGACTGGCTGATCTTGTAAGGCATGACTGAGCAGGGCTGGCTGAGAGGGGGCGAGCCTATTGCTGTGCTGGACAGACTGGCTGATCTTGTAAGGCATTACTGAGCAGGGCTCTCATATACTGCACTGGCTGAGAGGGCAGAGCCTAGCCTCATGCTGGACATGCAGGCTGCAGTCAGTGAATACAGTAGCATGGCTCAGTTACAGTATTACATCTGCATGGGTGCAGGCGAGGGAAAAATTCTAAGTCCAAAAAAAAAATACACCTAAAAAATTTTTTTTCCCCTGGAAATTGCCTGAATCAAATTATGACATTGACAGGAATCGCCCGATTTTTTTTTCCAAAATGGCCGCTGGCGGCCATCTTGGATTTCAGATCTCGACGAAAAACAATAGGGGTTAGGAGCAAATTATTTTGGATGAGCTGTGAAAGTTTTGGAAAGATAGATCAAGGTGTTCAAGAGTTATGATCCGGAAACCGAACGGCGGGGGAAAAAAAAAAAAAAAAAAAAAACAGACAAAAACATAAGGCCTCCCGATTTTCAATCGGGATGCCTAATTATGATTAAGCCATTAGGCAATATGCCTACCCATTTTTGAAGATCCAATCATGTTACACCGATTATGATACAAGGTGGTGCTGCTGTCACATATTGCATAAATTAATGGAACAATCATAATGACACAAACCACAACTGGATGATCATCAGACATGATAGACCCGACTATTGCACGAATCACAATATACCAGAAATAATGAATAATCAGGTTATCATTTTGCGTATTCAGGTTCAGGTTGCCATAATGCATACTGTGTAATGGAACGATCATGATGACACAAAACACAACTGGATTATCATCTGGCATAATAGACCAGAAATATTCCATAAAATATGTATACCAGAAGTAATAAATAATCAGGTTATCATTTTGCATAATCGGCTTCTCATAATACATTTACCGAAGTTGTCATAATGCGTAATCGAGTTGTCGTATTTTTGCACGATACATCAGACATAAAGAAAAATTAAAGAGCAATGAACACCATACAAAACAGGGTGAGAACTAGACGTCAAGGCCTGAAGATGCCTTGGGGCATTTCGTGTGAGTTCTATTCTTAGCTAACATATACCTAAGAGACCGTGTCTAGAACCATGATGACTCTGAAACTGTCCGTGGTCACAGTTTAAGTGACATACCCCGCCCTTAGGCATCTTTGCGTTTCGCTCTACGACGCACCGTTTCCGAGATACGGCAAACAGGAAGTGCTGAGTCAGTGAAAAAAAATTCGACAGCAGAAGTCGTCTTGACCCAAGATACCCTCTAGACTAGTTAGTCTAGTGCCAGGAGGCCGAAATTAAGCTCCGTTTCACTCTACGACGCACCGTTTCCGAGATACGGTCAAACAGGAAGTGCCGAGTCGGCGAAAATAAATTCAACACCAGGGGTCGTCTCGACCCGAAATACCCCTAAGCCTAGTTTGTCTAGTGCCAGCAGGCCGAAATTGAGCTCCGTTTCGCTCTACGACGCACCGTTTCCGAGATAAGGTCAAACAGAAAGTGCCGCGTCGGCGAAAATAAATTCAACACCAGGGGTCGTCTCGATCAATACCCCCCTACACTAGTTTGTCTAGTGCCAGGAGGCCGGAATTGAGCTCCGTTTCGCTCTACGACGCACCGTTTCCGAGATACTGCCAAACAGGAAATGCCGAGACAGCGAAAATAAATTCGGCACCAGGGGTCGTCTTGACCCAAAATACCCCCTAGACTAGTTTGTCTAGTGCCAGAAGGCCGGAATTGAGCTCCATTTCGCTCTACGAGGCACTGTTTCCGAGATAGGCCAAACAGGAAGTTCTGAGTCGGTGAAAAAAAAATTGACACCAGGCGTCGTCTCGACCCAAAATACCCACTGGACTAGTTTGTCTAGTGCGAGAAAGCCAGAATTGAGCTGCGTTTCGCTCTACGACGCACCGTTTCCGAGATACAGCCAAACAGGAAGTTCCAGGTCGGCGAAAAAAAAATTGACACCAGGTGTCGTCTCGACCCAAAATACCCACTAGACTAGTTTGTCTAGTGCGAGAAGGCCAGAATTGAGCTCCGTTTCGCTCTACGACGCACCGTTTCCGAGATACGGCCAAACAGGAAGTGCCGAGTCGGCGAAAATAAATTCGACACCAGGGGTCGTCTCGACCCAAAATAACCCCTAGACTAGTTTGTCTAGTGCCAGAAGGCTGGAATTGAGCTCCGTTTCGCTCTACGAGGGACCGTTTCCAAGATACGGCCAAACAGGAAGTTCCGAGTCGGCGAAAAATAAATTGACACCAGGTGTCTTCTCGACCCAAAATACCCACTAGACTAATTTGTCTAGTGCCAGAAGGCTGGAATTGAGCTCCGTTTCGCTCTACGACGCACCGTTTCCGAGATACGGCCAAACAGGAAGTGCCGAGTCGGCGAAAATAAATTCGACACCAGGGGTTGTCTCGACCCATAATACCCACTAGACTAGTTTGTCTAGTACCAGAAGGCCGAAATTGAGCTCCGTTTCGCTCTACGACGCACTGTTTCCGAGATACGGCCAAACAGGAAGTGCCGAGTCGGCGAAAATAAATTCGACACCAGGGGTCGTCTCGACCCATAATACCCACTAGACTAGTTTGTCTAGTGCCACAAGGCCGGAATTGAGCTCCGTTTCGCTCTACTACGCACCGTTTCCGAGATACGGCCAAACAGGAAGTGCCGAGTGGGCGAAAATAAATTCGACACCAGGGGTCGTCTCGACCCAAGATACCCTCTAGACTAGTTTGTCTAGTGCCAGGAGGCCGAAATTGAGCTCCGTTTCGCTCTACGACGCACCGTTTCCGAGATACGGCCGAACAGGAAGTGCCGAGTCGGCAAAAAATAATTCGACACCAGGGGTCGTTTCGACCCAAGATACCCCCTAGACTATTTGTCTAGTGCCAGGAGGCCGAAATTGAGCTCCGTTTCGCTCTACGATGCACCGTTTCCGAGATACGGCCAAACAGGAAGTGCCGAGTGGGCGAAAATAAATTCGACACCAGGGGTCGTCTCGACCCAAGATACTCTCTAGACTAGTTTGTCTAGTGCCAGGAGGCCGAAATTGAGCTCCGTTTCGCTCTACGACGCACTGTTTCCGAGATACGGCCGAACAGGAAGTGCCGAGTCGGCAAAAAAAAATTCGACACCAGGGGTCGTTTCAACCCGATATACCCTCTAGACTAGTTTGTCTAGTGCCAGGAGGCCGAAATTGAGCTCCTTTTCGCTCTATGACGCACCGTTTCCGAGATATGCATGAAAGCCTCAAGGATGAATCAGCAAAAATTCTTCCGAGCTCTAGGTCAGAGGTCGTTCGACTGATTGATCCCAAAATCAATAGGGTTCTTCCCTGGTGGTATATGAACTCCCATGCATAGAAGACTTGCCATTGCATGAATACTTTTTGAGTTATCGATCGGAAACCAAGTCTCAAAATAAACCTTGATTTCATCCTCACGGACCTCACGGACCCCGGAGCCGCCTCCAAAACAATAGGGGTCTTCCATGTAATATTTCTGACCAGTGGTGTAAATTTGGACAAGATCCGTTCAGGCGTTCCCGAGTTATTGATCGGAAACCAAAACGGCGGAAAGTAAAAAAAAAAAGAAAAAAAAACCCAGACAAAACCATAAGGGCATTTCGGGCCGAAATGCCCTAATTATGGCCCAAATAACATTCCATAGGAGGCTGGATATATCATCTTCAATGGACGATAATATTAGTTGTCATGATGATGTGTGAATACATTTCAAACTCCCATCAGCCATTAGCGACTTTCAGAATTTTGCAAACTTAAGAAGCATCTTTGTACGGTGGCTTTTACCGGTATCCGCCAAAATTTTGAGTTTTGCTCCCGAGCAAAGATTCAAAAAAGAAATTAAAAATAGAGTCAATTTCAACACCACTAAAATATTTTCGATGCATCTTAAACTATTTTAGATGCATCTAAAACATTTTCGATGCATCTAAAACATTTTAGATGCGTTTAAAACATTTTAGATGCGTCTAAAACCATTTCCTATGCGTCTGATTTCCGACGTATGCAAATCGAAAATACTTCATGTTTAAGATGCACCTAATAATTTCCGATGCATAAACATCAGAGCTGTTTCATATGCATCTTAAATTATTTTCTATGCATCGAAAATGTTTTAGATGCATCGAAAATGTTTTAGACGCATCGAAAATGTTTTCAACGCGTCGGAAATGTTTTCGACACGTCGGAAATGTTTATGACGCGTCTGAAATGTTTTCAACCCGTCAGAAATGTTTATGACGCGCCGGGAATGTTTTCAACGCACGAAATGTTGAGAGAACCGCAGTACTGGCTGTTTTGCCCAGTAGATGATCTGGCGTACTGCATGTATGCATTCATGTATGCATTCATTAGTGGAAATGTTTACGACGCATCAGAATTGTTTTCGACGCGTCTGAAATGTTTATGACGCATCTGAAATGTTTTTGACGCATCAGTGATTATTTCTGACGTGTTAATATTTGTATTTTTAATTTTAGCTGGAGCAAATATTCAAACTACAAATTGTGGCAGATAGAAGTCACCGAATCTTTGAACATACTTAAATATGGTGAATTTCCAGTGCCAGTTAACAAAACCACTCGATCCCAACAGCACCATTTAGGGTCCATTCACACGATTCGGATTGAATGCATATATATGGCCCTCAGGGTCATGCCAGTATAACAATGGCTAACGCAATCTTGTTACTAGGACAAACCCCCAGAGCTATCGGCACAATTTTTGACATCGATAAACCGAGCCATCATATGTCAAGTCGATAGAAAGGTTAACCCATGGGCACTAACTTGACTAAGGTCAACATCGACGAGCCCCCCAGACTCAGAGTTCGTCGATATCAATTGCTGCATACAGCATCGCGTCAACGAATTTTGGTGTGTCCACGAAATTTCGTGGGCCTACCATCAACCATGGGCCTACCATCACAAACACTGATAAACCATGACCTATCAATGTATTACTTAGTATAAGCTGCACCGATGTCGAATATCACGGCAATTTTTTCAGCAGCATATCCTAAATTCTCATACAGAGGCATGTTTCCGTGATGGGGTACTCATATATCAGATATATCAAAAGGATAAACAGTGATAAACGTTTTGATAATTTTTGACATTTCATTCGTCTTGATCAAAACGGGATCATTCATGATCTGTGTGTCTTACTTCTTTTTTACTTCTGTATAGAAGTCGCATTTTAGTAGATTTTGATATTAGTTTAGTTCGTTTTATAATAATTGTCGTGAAAATATGGTTAAATATATGTGTAGACTAAGATTTTGAGCAATATTATGGATCGTGTCAACGTGACAAAAATGTATGCTCCCCAAATTGATAGGGCACTAAATAACGGGTGTTTGTGGAAGCCGGATTCATTTATGATCAATGAACCCAGCTGCAAACGTGATTTCACGAATTTCCGGGGTTTGTGGCAGCCATTTTGGATTTTGAAACAACCAACAGTCATAGAGACTCAACAATATCACCATCAGATTTCTTGAGTTAGGGGTAGACACCAAAATCATCAACGTAGGTGTAATAGATAACTCGCCACGTCATATTCCGCGTACAACTGGCGGCAATCTTGGATTCTTGGGAACTCCCCCCCCCCCCATGTGATTGATGTGGGTTATCTACAAGGTCTCCAGAGTTACTGTGCAGAAATTCAGCTTTTACACCCCAACCCCTAAAATTTATTGGCCTTGTCCATTTTCCAGCAATTCATATAATTTTTCTGTGGGAACCCTTCCATGGGGAAGATCGTTCTGTCTCCTGTGATGCAATATTTTGCTATGGTCTACCCACGATTAAGGTACACTTCTCTGCGGTACAAATGATCTGTTGCAATAACTATCCCTACAATCAATGCCCAGAATGTTCAGGATCATTCCAGTCACGCACCAACTCTATCAACTTGCCAGTGTCTTCTGTGGATATTTTACTTTTCCGTGCCATCTTTGTGTGGAATCACCCACCAAAAAAGCTGGAAAATACCTGCACCCGACTCAACCTTGACACTGATACACCTCGTTTTCAGGATTTCCCCGTCCATTAACCATCCGTAAATGATTATTTTCACTACATGTAGCGGATTTTTTTAATGGATATCGTTTACATATTAACGTATACATGGCTATGGATTGTGGCATGGCTTTTCAAGCCATTTTGGTTCATTATGTTCACGGATAATGGAAAACAGATGTCGTTTACGTATCTATGGAATGCTAACTTTACAAGCAAATCATGTGCGTATCATGTAAAAGCTGAATGTTGGGAATCCCAAGGTTTAAAAAGTTGATGAAATTCACATTCAACCTGTACTCTTCATCTGCTTCTTCTTCTTCTTTTTCTTCTTCTTCTTCTTCTTCTTCCGTATTAGTGCGAAATTCTACTATTGGGTGTTGTCGCACTGGCGTGCGAGTGGTTTTTATGAGCAGAGCTATTCACATATTGCAGTTTGAAATCGGCCGATCTGTGGGCTCAGCATCTTAGCCATATGCCAGCCGACAGCTAGTCTCTGAAGCTATCCAGGCTTGGTGCTGATGCTGTGGTGTTGGGCAGAGATTCCCAGAGTCTCATCATGTCCGGGAACAAGGACTGCTTCTTTGACAGAGTCCGTGAGTATGGCACACGAAACTTGTCACTGTTGTGACTTGTGAGCAGTGTTCTGCCAGTGGTATGTCAACCAATATGTGCGTTATCCAGTACATCATTGGCACCTTGTGGCTAGTGGCTCCCAGCTTAGGTTTTCCAACGTGGGAGTTACCCTGGAGCATCTCGAGAAGTCCTTGTGCATGAAGCCATGAAATGGGCATACCTTCGCTGGAGGTATAGCACTGGATCTAGACTGTCTTGGTGCACTGCCTAGGTTCCACTGCAGAAACATCCGAGTGGTGTCTCCTTTTCTGCCACTGTGCAGCAGCGAGGGATCCATGAAAGCTTCCCATCCAGGCATACACCAAGTTACGCTGCTTTGCTCGTCGTGTCAAGAGTATGGCTCTGGATTTGGTAGTGTGTGACTATTGGTTTTGTCTTTTTTGAGAATCCAAGTCTGGCACTTCGTGTGTTTAACCTCCATCAGCCACTGTTTCTCCCAGACAGAGCATACGAATCGTCCTGTAGCGTTCTGGCATCATCTTTTCGTCTGATGATTTGTTACACCATGCCTTCATCTGCAAAGAGTCTTGTCATGAAGGTTACTTGGTTGGGGGGATGGGGTCATTGATATATCAACAACGAGAGTGGACCAAGGAGAGTGCCTTGTGGTACACCAGACATGAAGAGGATAGTGCCCGACTTCTTCCCATCGGATCCAGTACTACTGTCTGTGTTCTGTTAGCAAGGAAGGATGTTCTCTAGCCAAGGTTGTGTCCAGTAATACTGTAGGACTCGAGTTTGACTGCTAAGTGGGCATGTGACACTTTGTCAAATGCTTGAAAATATCCAGAAGTACTTCGTGTACCTGTAGGCTGTTGTTGAGTGCTGGATATCATCCACTGCGAGTATGAGTTGTGTGTCACACGATCTCTTTCTCCTGAGTCTGCTAGGATATGGTTAGCATCAAGGTGCTTCATCACGCTGCTCTGCATTACATGCTCCATGATCTTGCAGTATATGGATCTTAAAGATATTGGGCAGTGGTGTGCAGCTTTTTTGATGGCTGGGATCACATTGGCTCGATGCCATTGCACAGGGATACTCTCCTGGTTGTACGAGGCTTGGATGATAGTTATGAGCATCATTGCTACTTTGTCGATGGCCTTCTTCAGCAACAGCGCTGGTATCTCGTCTGGTCCTGTTGCCTTGTAGGCTTTGAGGCTCCTGATGAGTTTAGCAATGTCGATGTGATGTACAGTTATTTCATCCGTCTCGGGGGTATTTTGGACTTCCAGGTAAAGTGATGGCCTGAGCTGGATCTGTGGCAGGGCTAAACACTGAGACGAATGCGCATTCAGGATATTTGCTTGTGTGGCGGGGTCACTTTTAAGGATGCCGATCATGTCCTCCAGTGGGCCAACGTGGGATGTATCTTTTTTCAGGGACTTGACACAGGCGTACATACATATTTTTGTGGCGATATTTGAGTGCCCTTTTCTGACGTCGGGATAGCCTTTTGATAATTGTTATTGTGTTGGCCCATGGCTTGGTGTAGGTCAAGCTGCTCATCTTGCTTGGAACCAGATCTTCCATCAGATTCAAAATCTTGTCGAGAAGCGTCTGACCACAGGTCCTGGATCAGTGGTTCAGTCGTGTGTTCACTATAGTTTAAGGGATCGCCTACAAAACATTAGTGAGGATTTCCATAGTATGGAAGTACTCACTATTTTTTGTAGGCGATCCCTTAAGGGGCCGGTCATTATTTATCAGGTGGGGGGGGGGGGGGGGGGTAAAAACTGGGGGGATCACAATTTCATTTTCAACATTATTGGGGGGTCATACTTTTATTTTCGATGGGACTGGGGGGGGGGGGGAGGGGGGGCAGTCGGTGTTTGAAATTGAGTTATTTTGAGAAAATCTGAATAGTAAAATAGTTAAATAATTAGGTGAAAAAACAATCCACTCAATATCAGTACATGGACTGATTGGAGTACGCGATGGAATTTCATAACATTTTCAGTGAAACCATAATCTCACTGAAACCGGATCACGCAGAAAACCATTCAGGAATACCAACACCGAGAGATGCCGCAATCCATGTGCATCAGGGCTCAAAATTTATAATTTTATCCAGGAGCCAAAGGCTCCTATTTCGCTCCAATTTTTGGGAGCCAATTGGCTTCTAGAAGCATATTTCAATATTACTTTACAGATTTTCATCAGCCAATTGGCTCGAGAGCTCTATTGCCTGGGAGCAGATCTGAAATGTTATGGGCCTATGGCTACCCACAAGTGGCAATTCTGAGCCCTGATGTGCATTGATCAACACTCATCACTCAGATTGAAACATTATCACCAAGAATCAATTTTAGACCTAACGGAGCAGCACTACAGCTGGACACGGTGCCAGCAAGGACGAACCCAGATCAGCAGGGTCCTGTCATGAACAAACCACGGATCAAACAGTCCAGGCCCGGATCTAGACCGGTGCACACCGATGCACGTGCATCGGTCAGATCTTCTAGTGCAACAGTAGGCATCCGTGAGAAATATCGGACCCTGCTGTCAGTTTTCTCTGATCCTCCTAGTTTACACATGCCTTCAGATACAGGGCAAAATAATGACTCCCTAGTGATTTGTCCTCCATCCCCCTCTCCCTCCAACCTTGTTTTTCTACCAACATTTACGCTTTTCGACCCACCACAGTGGACCCTACCCACTTCACCCACCCTCCCCCATATAGGGATGTATTAGTATAGCATTGATCAGTGTGACTGAACAACCCATCCCATAAAATAATGCAACTTTCTTTGTAAGGGAATCGAGGAGTCTCGTCTATAGTTCAAACGATTTATTGTCATCACACATATTTCCACGATATCCATGAACATCCACAAGCTTGTACAATTTTCCAACACATCTTTCTCCAATGTCCACAACTTTCACAACTGTCATGAAATCTCTGTGGGTTTCTGCCGTTCCAAACAAAATCGACGCTAACCGAACTTCCGGGCGTCTCCTAAAACCCGACTACCAAAAATAATACTCATCATAACGTCTCTTACACCGGCCCCTTAAATGCGAAACACAAATGAGCATTTACTCAAAATTTACATCAAATGAACAATACTAACTCAGCTGATTACAGAGTAAGTATACCACAGGTAAGTTTACCACAGATGATTCTACCTATTACTCGGTGGTCATGCCTTCCAACAGACAGAGTTTCCGAATCGGTCTCGTAAGCACATTGGTTGCTGTTCTCACAATGGCTGACCGTACATGACCATCTTCTCCATCTTTGGTCTCCACTACCTTCGCAAGAGGCCAATCTTTGCGAGGTGTCACTTCATCCATGACCAAGACAATGTCACCTTGAGCCAGGTCTTTCCGCAGTTCTCGCCATTTCTGCCGGAGCTGAATCGTCGGTAGGTACTCCTTCACCCATCTCTTCCAAAATTGGTCGGACAAAAACTGGACGTGTCGCCAACGTCTGCGGTAACGATCTCTCTCTTCAAAGTCTCCAGGCGGAACTCTTGCACCTTTCCTCAGTAGCAGAAGATCATCAGGCGTCAAAGGTAGCAAATCAGAAGGATCATCTGACACAGTAGTTAATGGTCTGCTATTAACTACAGACTCTACTTCACAGAACAAAGTAGAGAGTCTCTCATCATCGAGGACTTGGGAGCCGATCACACTGGACAACACCTTTCTGACAGTGCGAATCATTCGCTCCCACACTCCACCCATGTGGGAAGATGCAGGTGGATTGAAGAGCCACTGTATCTCTTTCCACTGGAAGTGTTTCTGCACAGCTGCATCCTGGTTCCATAGACGCATGGCTTCACGGAGTTCTCGCTCAGCTCCTGTGAAGTTCGTCCCATTGTCAGATCTTATCAAATCAGGAGTCCCTCTTCTGGCAGAAAATCGGATCAGGGCGTTGATGAATGCATCTGCTTCCATCGACTCCAGCTTCTCAATGTGTATGGCACGGACTCCAAGACACGTGAACAGGCATCCGTATCTCTTTTCTTGCCTTCGTCCTCTTTTCACCAAGAATGGCCCAAAACAGTCAATGCCTACTTGGCAGAAGGCAGGTTTTCCTGGCAACACTCGGTCCTTGGGCAGATCTGGCATTCTCTGTTCCAATGGTTCTGCTCGTCTCCGTCTACACGTCACACAACTTCGTGTCACTTGGTTGATCAGTGGTCTACATTTGGGTATCCAGAAACGCTGTCTCAAGTTGCTCAGGACATGCTCTCTCCCAGAGTGCACGGTTTCCACAGTATGGATGTGGCGAACTATCAACAGTGCGACATGACTATGTCGTGGAAGGATGGCAGGGTGTTTCGAACTTGCATCTATGTTAGATGAACCAAGTCGACCAAGAACCCTGAGAACACCATCAGACGCCAGATAGGGATCAAGATTGTATATGTGCGACCTACTTGGGATCCGGTCGTGGTTCATCAGTCGACCAAGCTCTTCAGAAAAGGTCCTCTTCTGCACATATCTCACAACAACCAGTTCAGCCTCCTTCATCTCTGACACTGTGATAAATCTGCTGAATCTCACAGCGCGGTGTTTCTGCAGCCACACTCTGAACCTGAGCAACCAAGCAACGCCTTTCTTGAGTCGAACCCAACAGCTGTATCGAGCCAACAGCTTGTCCACTGGGTCCCCTCTGTCATCGACCAGAGCAGTGCAGGATTTTGCCTCCTTCTTCACTTCCGGGTCATTCGAGGGAAGAGTGCTCACTTCAAGGTCAGTTGGAGGCCATGTCGACTCATCCTGAGTGAGAAATGCCGGCCCCTGTGTCCATCTTTCTGAGGAGACGATCTGCAACGCAGTCAACCCCCTCGAAGCGTCGTCAGCAGGGTTCTCTTCTGACGGCACATGACGCCACTGTTCAGGTGCAGAAGCTTCACGGATCATTGCTAACCGATTAGCTACAAAGGTCTTGTAACGACTCGTGGTGTTTCGGATGTAGTGCAATACGATCGTGCTGTCTGTCCAGAACGTACTTGATTGAATCTTCAATCTTAGCTCTTCATGCAGAATTCCATCTATCTGAACCCCCAAAAGTGCTGCTGCCAATTCTAACCTGGGAACCGTCATTCCTCGGAGTGGGGCGAGTTTGGATTTTGCCAAGACGAAGGAGCACACAACCTGACCACATGGATGAGCAACTCTCAAGTACGACACACATCCATATGCCTTCATGGATGCGTCACAGAAATGATGGATATCTACTACAGAGCCATCATATATCTGAGGTATCAGACAACGCTCAATACTGAACTTCTGCAAGATATTGAGCTCGTCAAGCCACTTGGACCACTTCTTGGAATTTTCCGGGCACAGCCTTTCGTCCCACCCCTGGCCACGCCTACATTCATCTTGAAAGATGATCTTGGCTAACAACACACAGGGACAAACCATTCCAAGAGGGTCATACACAGAGCTAAGAAGACTTAGCAATCCACGTTTTGTGTAGACTGGTTCTCTTTGCTTGATGTTGACTCCCAGTTGGTCTTCCTGAGTCCAGTGCACTCCAAGCGCTCTCTCAACTGGAAGTGTACATCCAACTTGTAGTTCGGTTCTATCCCCTCTACGCTCTTGAGGTATGCTCTTCAATACCTCCTTGCTGTTTGACTGCCACTTTGTCAATAGGAATCCTCCCTCTTGTAGTAGGTTCGAGACCTGGGCAACCATCCTGATGGCTGTATCTTCATCTGGAACTGACATTAGACAATCATCTACGTAGAAGCTGTCGTCTAGAACCCCTTTTACGTCCGGGGGATAACCATCCTTGTGATCCTTTCCAGTTCGTTTCAGCGCATACTGCGCACAACTGGGACTCCATACCCCTCCAAACAAATGTGCAGTCATACGGAAGGTAACAATCTCTGTCATCTCAGGATCCTTCCACCACAGGAAACGGAGTACATCCCGGTCTTCAGTGGCCACAGTTACCTGATGAAACATAGCCTTCACGTCACCCATGATTGCCACCGAGTTCTCTCGAAACCTGAGGAGAACTCCGAGAAGGCTATTCGTCAAGTCCGGACCTTGCAAGCATCTTTGATTGAGAGACGTGTTATGATACTTGGCTGCACAATCAAATACAATACGGATTTTGCCGGGCTTGTTTGAGTTGATCACATGGTGATGAGGAAGGTACCAGGTTTTGCCGACACCACCTTTATGATGTACTTCTTCGGCAAATCCACTGGCAACCAGATCATCGATACCAGATCTGTACTTCTCGCAGAGGACGGAATCACGCTTCAGGCGCCTGCGCAGGGATATCAGTCGCTGCTCTGCCACCACTCGATTATCTGGTAATTCTGGTGGATCATCACGAAACGGTATTTTTATCACATAGTGACCATTCTGGAACATGGTAGTCTCATCCCATAACTCCAGCACACGTCTGTCTTCCACAGACGATGATCGCTTGAGATCAGACAACTCGCCCATATCAACCTTCCAGAATTGTTCTACTTGTTGGGTCAGCTGGCTTTCATCACTGGCCTTTAGAAAGGCACTGATTGTGGCACTTGTCGCAACCCCAGGTCTGCTGCTTCCCATGGGTCCATTAACAACCCATCCCAGGACAGTCCTAACAGCATATGGATCATCCATGCCACCAGATCGCACTTCAAGAGGTCTCAAGATGAAGGGGTTGTCTTGTCCTATCAACAGCCTCACTTCAGCATTCTTGGATATGTCTACTCCCTGAAGATGTTCCCATTTGGTGACATCACACTCTTCGCTTCTCAAGTCTGGCAAGTTCGTGGCAAACACTCGATGGAGCAGGATGGGCTTCGCTCGTCTACCAACACCACAGACTTCCAAGGAAACTTCAACTCCAGTGACACTGTGCGAACCATGTAAAGTGTCCAGTTGAATCGTTCCCTTCGTACCATCCAAATGGAGGTCTTCCAGAAGACGTACATCGGCGAATGTCCGGCTTCCACCAGGATCAAGCAATGCCGCTGTCTTCACCTCCCTTCCATTGGCCTTGACGAACACAGAGACGATGGGAAGAGATACTTGCTGGTTTGATTCTACCACACAGCTGGTTTCTGAAGCCTTGGTTGCCTTGTTTGATTCTGTATTGCTCTCCTTGACCAGACTTGCATCGTGGAGCAGCTTTGAGTGCCTTCGGCCACAGTGACATTTGGGTTCCTTGCACCGTCTCGCCCAATGTCGAGCTGCTATACAGTTGAAACACAGCTTGTTTTCTTGCACCACTTGAAACCTCTGTTGGCTTGACATGGCAATAAACTTGCTACAGTTGTCTAGGGTATGTTTCCCCCCACACAGACAACAAGTCAGCTCCTTTCCCTCTGAGGCCACTGAAGTTGACTTCGTCTTTTGTTCACTGGAGCCAACTTGACTCTGCACCTCAGCTTGAACACTGTAACTTGAGCCATGTGTCCTTGTCTTTTTCTTGGAATCTCGGCTGAATGATGTTTTGCTTCCTTCATGAGTACCCTTCTCAGTGGAATCAATGCCGAAGAATGGATCATTCAGTTCATCGGCTAGCCTCTCCAGGAAGTTCAACAGTTCATGAGCTTTTGGATACTGTCCAGTAGCGTGAAGACTATCTTGGACAATTTTCCTCCAACGAAACTGAATAGGAGTTGAGAGTCTCTTCACCAGTGGAGCCAACATAGTTCGAACATCTATTTCATCCATCATGCCCATGGCTGCGTGTGTCTCAACACAGCTGCGTAAATCGTCCGCCAAGTCCTGAAGAGCATCTCCACTGTTCGACTTCACAGATGCTCCCGTCGTCAACTTGTCAACCCAAGCTTTGGATATTCGAAATTTGTTGCCAAATCTCTCCTGAAGGATCTTCCGAGCTCTGAGATACCCTCTTGATGGATCGACACCAGCGCATCCTCGTATAGCATTAGCGGCCTGGCCCTTGCAGCATTCAAACAATCTGCTGAGTTTTGCTCCATCACTGACCAAGGTGTCATGCACACAGCTATCAAATGACACCATAAAGGTCCAAAATCTCAGTGGATCACCGTCAAACTGACAAACACTGCCCTTCGGCAAACTCATCACATCTATGAGTTGACGTTGAAGGCTGCTATTGAGGTCGCATGCACTGGCAGGGAAATCTGGGGCTTTCACTGGTGAACTTGACCAAATGGGCATTCTAGGTTGTTCCGACATGGGCAAGTGTCGAGCAAAGTTCATTGCTGTACTTTGTACTGGCTGCCGTTGAGGCATCATCAGGTCGTGACTGGGTGTATGTTTGGCTGTGGCATGGCTTCTCACATGCTGTTCACCATCATTTGGTGCATGGCCATGTACAACTGGTTCATTGTTTGGTAAAACCTCACCATTTACCCTGGGTAACCTTGGGATAGAGTCCCTCACACCACCAGATGGCTCTACCAGATGTGTAGGTAAACCACCTCTGGACACATGATCACCAACATAGTCTGATCGGGGGCTTCCATCCATGAAACTGGCCAAGACATTCTCCTCAACTTCTGCAATATGAATGTCATTTTCAAGTTTGAGTCGTTCACATTTCAGCTGGCTCTCTCTCTCTGATGTCGGCGAAGCTTGAGTTCTTCCTCAAATAGCTCCTTTTCCATTTCCTCTTGTCTGGCCAGAAGTTTCAATTTTACTTCTAAAGCTGCTCTTTTTGCAGTGGCTTTCGCTCTGGCACCAGTTGTGCTCTGAGTAACCTGAGATAAGCTATCTTCAGGTGTGACGTCAAGGTCATCTTTGTTGCACTGAGACAGTCCAGTAGCTCGTTCATACTGTCCAAACACCTGTTGTGCCTTTGAAACTAATTCCTGCAGTTCCTGACACTGTACAGCAGCTTTCGAAGCAGCGTCTGGGTCAGCAATTTGCTTAAATTGTTCATGTACGATCTCAAATGCACCGAATGCATTGACAACTTCACCTAACAGATCAGACAACTGTTCTACAGGAACATCTTCACTAACAGCTTCAACAAATTTCTTATATTTCTGAGAAACATTACCGGCATGACCACCTTTAGAGCGAGATAACTTCAACAACTGTTCATGCTGAACTTCTTCCATGTTCACAATTTTGCTAGGAACACGATCTCTCAGTTCACGATCAGTACCAGACATGTTGACGCAAGTTTACAAATGCAATATATCAGAACCACTGTAATAGCTACCGGTATACAGTAAATATCACACTATTCAATGAGCTCAATACCATAACAGACCACAACAGCTGATCAGTAATCCAATAGAGCTTATAAAAACACACAATACAGACTCAACATAGCATAGGTCTTACACTGTGAACTCAAGATCAATAACCTTCATGGACAGATCTCACATGAAAAACATCAGAATGATAAGAGTAATCAATCAATAATCACCACACTGTCATCACAGTACACACATTATGACACATACAATCAAAATAATTCACTGGCAATATTTTACTGGAAATATACTTATTCCAATATTACTGAATGTGATAATGGATATCTTGAACACAATCAGAGCTTCAACACAAATATGTTAATAAGCAACACTGGTCACTGGTACATGTGCAATATTACTGAGATCACCAGTAAACACAAATGAACAAGATTAATGCATACTATCCAAAGTACACATGTATGTGAAACAGATCATATCATCAATGATCGACAAAATACTAGTCAAGTGTACATATATATAATATTTAGCGTGAAATTATCAAACATACATGTGAGAAACAACATACAATGACATCAAATACAAAATAGAGTCAACAAATCTGCTATCAACACCAGGCTGTGACGACACCAGGCTGCGACGACCACGCTGCGACGACACCAGGCTGTGACGACCACGCTGCGACGACACCACGCCGCGACGACACCAGGCTGCGACGACCACGCTGCGACGACACCACGCCGCGACGACACCAGGCTGTGACGACACCAGGCTGTGACGACCACGCTGCAACGACACCACGCCGCGACGACACCAGGCTGTGACGACACCAGGTTGTGACGACCACGCCGCGACGACACCAGGCTGTGACGACACCAGGCTGTGACGACCACGCTGCAACGACACCACGCCGCGACGACACCAGGCTGTGACGACACCAGGTTGTGACGACACCAGGCTGTGACGACCACGCTGCGACGACACCACGCCGCGACGACACCAGGCTGTGACGACACCAGGCTGTGACGACGCCAGGTTGTGACGACACCAGGCTGTGACGACCACGCTGCGACGACACCACGCCGCGACGACACCAGGCTGTGACGACACCAGGCTGTGACGACCACGCTGTGACGACCACGTTCTGGCACAGACAGAGCACCGAACGCCTCTGAGTCTGGCAGCTGTCACAGTGTAGCTGAACTGTGCAAGCTCAATATTACAGTGCAGTTACTGTACTCGGCAGTCAAATGCATGCATCACGGCAACATCCACTCGTGACACAATGACGGGAGTAAATCAGTCTACACTACTGTAGCCTACACACTGTAAAGTTGTAACACAATACCCGGCAGCCCGGATCGGAAATCTAGTTCATAATGGCAGAGGAAGAGATTTCATTGTAAGGGAATCGAGGAGTCTCGTCTATAGTTCAAACGATTTATTGTCATCACACATATTTCCACGATATCCATGAACATCCACAAGCTTGTACAATTTTCCAACACATCTTTCTCCAATGTCCACAACTTTCACAACTGTCATGAAATCTCTGTGGGTTTCTGCCGTTCCAAACAAAATCGACGCTAACCGAACTTCCGGGCGTCTCCTAAAACCCGACTACCAAAAATAATACTCATCATAACGTCTCTTACATTCTTCGTAGAGTCCATACAGTGGGCAGTTGCTAGTGTCATTGTTATTCCTATCATAACAGACCATATATTGCCTGTATAAATTGTTTTTGCACAAAACAATTACTTTATGTTTTTGTGTGATACATATATAGCATCGATCTGGATGGATATGCAATGTTTACGAATAGGTGGCCTAGTGGCTGTATATACGGAGTAGTAGGCCTACTTGATTGCCAGTGTCCAAAGTTGTAGTTTTACTGATCTACGTACATTGTTTCATGCAATGTAGATGCGCATGCAAGTTCAATGTTGATCACATTTTGGTATGTTCTAGAACGTAAATGTACTAATGTCATTGATATCTTTATTAAGACATAAATATATAATTTGTTGTACAGAAATATATTATTACCCATAAATGTCATTCAATGAAATATTATTTCACAAATGCATATTACTAGAATGTGACGAATGCAATTCTTTTTAGATTGCAATAATATATTCAATGACAACAATTCTTTATTATTATGCGGCAATAAAAGTGTTCTCCTCCAATAGTTTCCAAATGTTTCTACATGCCCTTGTCTCAAGTTAGATTTCAGTTTACAGAAATTCAATATTTGTGTCGCGAATTCAAATGGGAATGTATGAAACCTTATTTCAATTTAAAAATATAGTATTTTTGGAGTATATATGGATAAAATTGCTTTCGAATGCCTTCATCAACATGATCAAATCATGCCTCAGAATGCTTGTATGAACACACAAGTGCTAAAATTTTCTCGGGGGCTTACGGCGCCCCCGAACCCCAGACCGATTGGGATTTTGTCTAGTTATTGTGCATCTGTCACGCTTATGCTCTAGATCCGGGCCTGCAGTCCATACCACCCTGAGCCATATCATCCCTTCCGATGAACCCGAACTAGCATGTCAGTACCACAGACCGGTTTTCCACTCAAATTCACATGACCCCACTGAGGATATTTCCCGAATACCTCAGGACTATGGACCTTTCCACACAGAATGGCAAAATAGTCCTGGATCGTCCCGGATGACCCGGGTCGTGAATCTGACTTACATGATTTTGATGGTGAAAGAACATTATGAGCCCATACTAGAGCCAACACAGACCTGATTCACCAAATATTCCCTGCTCATCAATAAAATGTGGAAGAGCTCTGTATTTTTCACGAGTTCGCTATGGTGTCCAGTCAGACCGTGAGGGTTTTTATACTTTTTTTTCCATTCCATCAAAAATTTCGGAGTCAAGGAATCAACTGAATGATCTTTGATCTAGGTATCGAGTGTTTCAAGTGGGCTTCGAAACGATGGCCTATGTAGTGAAAAAGAAAATGCTAGTATTCAGAGGAAAGTGATCCTAGATACGGATGTCGTGGTGGAGGGGGGGGGGGGGGGGGGTGGAGTCTGGTTTTGCCCTCAAACACCTGTCATAATTAAGTGCCCATATATAGTATGCATACAAGTAATAATTGTTGTAATGGCGTTCACACTTGAAGCGAAGGAATGGTGAATACTCGAAGAGCACAAATCATAATATTCACTGACCTCATAGTATCATAAATTTGCGACAATAGAAATGTAAATAAAGCGTAAAAAGCATTCAAGTATCATATGATACTGGTGCTTTATGAAGCATGGCCAAATGTTCATACATGGGGATTTAGAGTCATACTTTTATTTTGGATCTTGGTGGGGGGGGGGGGGGGGCAGATTGATTTTCGATGTCGGTGGTGGGGGGGGGGGGGGGGGGTTGGGGGTCAAACTTTGAAAACTCATTTCTCGGAAAAAAACATCCAACCCCCCACCCCCCCCCCCCCACCCAGTAAATAACGACCGGCCCCTAAACTGCCGAGGTCTGCTCGTTTCCAGAGGTAGGTTTTCCTCTTTGGGGGCGTGGATTTCCTTGGGCGCAACCTCTTGAACTGTTAATCCCTAAAATAGACAAGTTCAAGAGAGAGCATTGTCCGCTACCACTACAGCAGTCGTCAGCGTGTAGGCCTAATGTCCCTAAAGCAAGCAAACATATATCTATGTGATGCTTTTAATTCCTGCACACCTCAACCTATAACGAGTGTGATATAGTGATGCTTTCAATCTGCAGTTCAGACATTTATTATGGGTGCAATTCACGAATGCACCTAGTAAACACCAGTTTCTTGAGTCCTGGGCGGGCCCCAGACCCCATGACCATACTGTCTTTGGTGTATGCGTCTCCCTTTGCAAAATCCTGGATCCGCCACTGGCAGATGTTGGTGTGCAGTTAATATTTCACACAATGATTATTTCAAATTACATATGTCACTGGACATTCAAATAAGCACACAGCTACAGTCCTAACCGAACCAGAGAGAAACTAAGTGTGGATATTAAGTTTGCTGCAAGTGACGTGTAGATCTAGTACGTATGGAAAGCCGGTGCGCCATGCGAATTGCAGTACGGTTCTTAGTAACATCCGAATGTTATACAAACCACCATGGGGGAATTTCAACTTTTCTCTTTTGTTTTCAACAGCTGTGGTTGTTCATTTAGACAGTGAATATTGGATGCAAACAATTTGAATTAATTAACCAGAACAACAAAATGAGTCGCATTGCAACAAAACTTGTGTCCGAAAACATTGATGATTTCTGGAAAATAGGGAAAACCGTAAAAATCCAGACTGTACCAAGATCAACGTTGGGCGGAAAAAATCTGGATCCCGAAACTGGGAAGGCTGCACAGTACAAAGATCAAACATTTGTGCCACCACACAAAAGGTCTAATCACAGGACTTACCTGAGGAATAAAGTGGTCAATTCTTGTTGACTTGTGCTATGACATATGTAGTTTATGCTAGGGCCCGGACGAGTAGACGGGTACCCGAATTCGGGGCGGGTCATACAATTACCCGGGTTGGAATTTCACTACCCGTACCCGAGAACGAATAAAGATATAGTTTTTGTCTTGAAAATTTGCGATAAACCCTAGTAATTCACACGAATGACAAGAAAATCATCGGGAAAAAATCGAAAGTAGTTTTATGAGGTCTTGTGATTTGTAAATAAACACCGGCCAAAACAATGATATGTGTCAAAGATCCGTGACTGGCGTTTACGTGTTACGAATTGTTCCAATTATTCCCTTTCAAATTTGATCTATATTTGGACGGGCTACCCAGGGTGGGTTGGGTCAGACCACACGGGTACCCGGGTCGGAAATTTCTGACTCGTCCGGGCCCTAGTTTATGCCTTAATCCATTAATATTGCATGATAGCGGTCTACCTTATATTGGGTACATTATGATTTGTCTGCTGAGTTAGTAGCTTCTATGTTATGACATATAAATGAAAATTGGCCACTGTATTCTCCATTTTTACATGTGCTCCAATCACAGTGACAGTGCTCCTTTATGACCAAAATCACTAATATCAGAAACACAGGCATCTGTCTCAGGAGAGGGCACGCGATGGGGTGGGGTATGTAAAGAAGAAGGTATGAAACGAAAGTTGATTTCCGATACTGTGATATTGAATTCAATGTGCCGCTGTGACTAAAATAACATGGATAGAAACGAAATTCTTTCACAGTGTACTTCGTTTGTGTTTCCTCTACCAGGATGACACTTAATATCAACAATTGTACACTTGTACATTGCGATATGACCATCCAAGTCAAGGTACCATCCTGTTTTCCCGCGTCTTCTAAACTCCTTCATGACACTCGCGAGTTCGAAAAAGTGACAAAAAACACAATTTCCACATCATTATCTCGTTGCATATACCTGTATAGGCACATGAAACAATTCCTACTGATGATATCTGTTTATTTCTAATCAACTTTCAAAGGCATTATCCCACTTTGTTGTATTTCAGCTCATTTAGTGTCTTTCTTCTGCAGCACCAACAACAAAACAGCCCATCAGTCACATGATCATCACTGGTCACAATATCATGAATATAGAAACAATGTTCTAACATGTCTGAAATATTTATCTGTGATATATCTGTAATCATTGGTGCATAGATGTATCATATAGACCCAAAACATAACCCATATATGTTTTCCAGGTATATTAGAACATTATTTCTATATTATTTATTCACTGCAGCACCACAGGTGATCATGTGACCTCTGAAGTATTTCGTTGTGTTATTGATAGAAATTGGGACAAATCACCTAAATTTTGACAATTCTTTCAGAAATCTGCCGGATAGCGATTTGAATTAGGAAAATATCGCCACTGAGAATTGTTTAATGTACATGTTTCGGTATGTAGGATGAGATAACTGCTAGTAAAGTTGTGATTTTCATATGTTTTTGTGCTTGCGAGTGTCATGAAGGAGTGTAGAAGATGCGGGAAATGGGGGTGGTGGCATGATTTGGATGGTTGTATCCATGTGTACAAGTGCATAATTGTTGATGTTAGGATGTTTTCTGGTAGGGGAAAGGCAAACGAAGTAAACCGTCAAAGAATTTTGTTTCTATCCATATTATATGATTCACAGCGGCACATTGAATTCATTATCACAGTATCAGAAATCAACATTCCTTTCATACCTTCCTCTTTTTTTACCCCCACGCTACCCCATGCCCTCTCTTGAGACAAATGCCTGTGATCAGAAACCTGTTTAGGATCATGTCAACTTGAAGGCGCACCGCTAGTTTACGTGCTCGAATAAAGGATAAATATGAACTTCTCTTATTATATAATTGTTCAGTCATCACCTACGAACTGAACTGTTGATGGCTCAACAATTATTTAATAAAAGAAGTTGATATTCATCCTTTATTCGAGCATGTAAACTAGCGGCCGGTGTGCCTTTAAAGTCATAGTAGCAAGGTACCATTTTATGGTTTTATTCCGGTTTAGATAAAGACATTGTGGATGTTCGGTGATAAAAATGGTGTTCGCATTAATTGGTAATAAAAGCAACATGTAATCGAGTATATTGAGCCAGTATTACAATCGCCTTCTCATGCTGATGAAAAAATAGCTTCGGCAATTTCCGTAATCGTGGCGTCATTTGAGGCAAAATTTGCTTTGATTGCTCGCCAAAAACGTAAAATACGTAATTTGTTGGCCAGCTCAAAGATGGAAAAACACTCCAAAATGCATACGATTCAAAAGAAAACACGCTAAAACAAGCAAATACTGGAAATCCTGCAGCTCAACAAACCTCTGTTCTGGGAGAATAAATAGTACTGATTCTAAATATCAAGACAAAAAGTGCCGTATTCCCACCATCTCACCCGTTCACTTGAATTGTCAAATATACACAACGGGAATGAATATGCGACATGCAGTTTACCTTGCTGGCTACATGTACTTTCAGGTCTGCCTCATCTGACGTCACCAACCACGTGACCCATACTAAAATTGTGATCAAAATCTTCGGCAATTTATGGATTACGTCAAGAACAAGGCAATATGGCAGCACTCTAAAGTGAAAATCCTGACTTGAACGTGTAGCACTAAACATGTAGAATGTAAAAAATAAAAGCATGGCTAGGCCTGAATCAAAATGCATGTAAACTTAACAAAAATGAGTTTATGTCTATTCTTGGTAAATTGTAAGTCATTTGTCTCATTTTATTGTCAAATTCACCAGAAAATATAGTTTACATATATAGTATATGTACCCGGTACATCTGAGGACAAACAGCAGTTTTATGATGCGGATGGTAAGTCATGTCACATGTGTCTCATGTGAATCATGTGACCGAATGGCATGATTCTGGTGAATTGCATGTAAACCTTTTGTAATAACCGAGTAGTTTGAGTTCTAAATGGAGTTCTGTTATAAATAAAAGGTGTATGTTTGTTTGTGGCTATGATCACTCTATGGCAGGGACGTGACTTACGAGCCCTATTCACAGAGAAGTTCGGATGTCTGATCATTGCTAATGCAATCAATGAAAAGAAGGGTGTAACAAACTAGGGGGTACAGCTCATGAACATAATAAATGATCTATATGTCTTTGTTTTCTCCATCAGCCAGATATTTATTATTAGATTTCCTAAATGTTTGCAGTGTTTGGTACTGTTTGCAGAAGATCAGTGAAATTCTTCTCCTTAACATGTTGATCGTATTATGCATCTAGATCTAGTTCTTGTTCTAAGTTTGTACTTTTTGCTGCAGACATGCTCGCCACAACAACCCCAGCCAGACTGCGTATGCTGAATACTACAAGCAACAAGAGGAGGAGGAGCTTCGATCTACAGCCGGCCATGTTCAGCCTGATGTCTGTATAATATCCAGTATTCAACTGCTGTGGTTCTTGGATGAATATATTTGATCAGTTAATTCGTAAATAAACCAGGGTGGGTTGAAAGTAGAGTAAAGTACCCAAAATCACTTTTTCCTGACAGGGCTTTGATGATGATGCTGCATCAACAACAACAGGAGGTATGGAGCAGGTTGACATGTTGTCCATGACAACTGGTCTCACGGAAACCACTGCCACGGTACTGCTGCCCGAGGGCAAAACTGAGGAGGATGTCAACCAAGTGTACAACCACTACAACTTCCGACACACTTACGATGAAACACTTTCTATTGCCAAGTACAGGAAGCAGGTTTGGTGATTTGTTCATACCAAGGTCAACCAAAAAAATTAATGATGATTATCCAGTTAGAAAATCTTGATAAAAACCAGCAATTGTGAAATGATTAAATATTGCTTGGTCCTGATTCCTCATGATAGATACTGGCCACGATTGAGACCAATCCTGTGACCGTGATTAAGGGCCAGACCGGATGCGGCAAAACCACACAAGTTCCACAATACATACTGGACAGTTACGCCGAGCAGAACCGCTACTGTAACATTGTGGTCACTCAACCACGTCGTATAGCGGCCATGAGCATAGCAGATCGGATCTGTTCTGAGAGGGGATGGACAACTGGAAACGTGTGCGGTTACCAGGTGAATATGGGGGCATGAGGGAACTTCAAACTGCTATAAATGGTACATTTCCTATCTATAGATTTACAAATGCACAGGTTCCTACTGCTTGTGTTCTGAATAGCTAGAATAGTATTTGTGTCAAAAGTTACAGTTTTATTCTGGAGGTGAATCATAGAGCTAGGAGGTGGTCGTCTCAGGGATCATGATAATGATGATTATGGAAATTTACGATTTGGGGAGGCGTTGATGAGGGAAGTTTTCTGGTAACTGTTTTGTAATCTGTTTATTTGATTGCAGGTTGGCATGGACAGAAAGACGACTGAGGACACCCGACTGCTGTACTGTACCACTGGAGTGTTGCTCCAGAAGCTGATTGGTCAGAAGAATATGCACGAGTACACCCACGTCATTCTCGATGAGGTCAGTGAATGGCATGGTGTGTATTGTACCGTTATCATCACCTCATGACTGCGTCGTTACTCTGATGCTGATTACTATGATTTTGCCAGGTCCACGAACGTGATCAGGAGACGGACTTCACTCTTCTTGTGGTCAAAAAGTTACTTCATTCCAATTCCAGTTTTGTTAAGGTAACTCACATTTCAATTCCAACCCAGATGTTTGTCAAATTCTGGTTATTTATTGCCATACCACTACCTCTATAATAAACTCTTTGGGTAATCTTACCTTGGCATTCAAAGAAGAGGAGAGAGAAATGAATGTCACAAGAATTTTCTCAAAATTCCTGACATCCATCTCGAACTCGAAATTGAAGGAAATTACTCTCACACATCTCAGATTCCCCGCGGTGTAGATGTGACGTCACACCGGTCATATGATTGACCTTAACCGCCATTAATTTGCTCCTCCATTGTTGGATGTGCAGCAAGTCTTGCTTTCGGCATTCAAAGTCGAATTTCTTCACGTCTACGATCGTCTTTAGGCTGTTCTTTGCACAGCTTTTCTTCAGTAGATCGTTCTTTCGTTGTTAGACTAGCTTAGAGTTAGTGATTTGCGATTTTTTTTGGGAGGAAATGGTAAAGCCTCCCCAGGCCCCTTTCCTTCCCCCATTATCGCCCGTTTGTACTTCGATGTTTGATATGTTTCAGATATGAAGTGCATCGTTTGCAAACACTACCTTCCTAAGTGGGAGGCTCATAACGCCTGCTGGCAGTGTAGGGACACTGTTTATTGCCGTCCTTCAGCCACCTGTGAGTTATGCGCGGATTGGTCCATCGACGAGGGGAAACTCTGTCTTCAAGGCTTACGGGAGATTCAGGCCCGCAGGTTTGCTGGTTGCCCTACTCCCCCTTCCCCGTCAGATTCTGATAGCGCCAGGCCGCGTCCCAAGGCGTCTGAGGAACGCAAGCGGCGTTTAGATTTGCAGTTGACCAATGCTGTTTGTGCTGTAAGTTTTGATTTATCATTGTCATTTTCTTTCAGCCAGGTACGGGTCCCGGGAGCCGCGCGTTCGGCTCTCGGCACCCTAACTTCCCCACAACCTACGGGTTTGTGTGGCTCACTTTTGGCTCCCTCTCTACTGGCCCCTCGTTCTCATGCTTCTCTGGCTGAACGACCTGGGTTTCAGTGTCCGAGTGTGGTTTCGGGGTCTGCCGGTTCCGTCGGGCTCACGACGGTTCCCTGCGCCCGGGATCCCTCTGGACAGAGAGTGTTGTTTCCCCCTCCGGGTCGGGCACCTGCCCCCGGAGCTGGGTTTCAACCCCATAGCCAGGGCGGATTTCGGTCCGGGCCCGTGTCGCCAGTGATACGGCCGCCGGCACCCGATTTCCCGTCGGTTACTGGACCCCAGGCCGTGGCTACCGGAGCCGTGGCCAGTAGGGGCCGGGAGCCAAGGGCCATGAGCCGTCCAAACCCATGGGTTCCTGGAGTTTCCATGTCTCCACGGTTTCCACAGTTTCCTTTTTCTGATTCGCCCTGTGTGTTTCAGATCGCCGAGGATATCAAGGACGATTCCCCTCTTACGGCCCTGCCCTCCGGTTTCGTCGCCTCCAGCCAGGGTATGTTGTCCTTCGCCCAGTTGGCGGACCAAGGGTCTTCCCGTGCGTCGGAGCCGTCCGGTGTTCCTGTCCAGGGGAGCTCTTCCACGACGTCAGAGCAGCGCCTTAGGGGCGAGCTTCAGTCTTTTCGGGAAGAGATGTTAGGCCAGTGGCAGCAGTTTCTGGCGAGGTTCACGCCTCCACAGCCGCCACCGCCCCCGTCTTCCCCTCTGCCTAGGGAAGAGCCGTCTTCAGATGAGGAACCTTCCCTACAGGTCTCTCAGTCGGCTGACCAGCCGTTACCTGGCCCGTCAGGCCTCACGCTTCCGCGAAAGCGTAAGGCGGACCCGGACCAGGAGGCGGACCAGCCCGAGTCCGACGACCCTCTCTCTTGGGGGGAGAAGTTGGATTTTGTGAAGAGGGTCCTCCCGGGTTTGTGGCCCGAAGAGCATGCTCCGGCCCCAGTCAAGAAGGTGGCTCGTTCGATGATCTCTTCTGAGATAGAGCACCCCCGGCCGTCGAAGGACGCCTTACGGTTCCCTCTGTCACAGGGAGTTCGCGGCTCCATGCAGGAGCGCATGGACGAGACCATCAGGTCCAACAAGTCGGCGATTGGCGCGTATCCTGCTCGCCCGTCTGTCAACGACTACTATACGTCGTCGGAGTTGGACGACAAGCCTACAGCTTTGAGGAGGCATCACCCCCATTACGCCTTTTTCAAGGAGCCTAAGGCCGTGGAGATTCCATGGGCGGCCTTGGCGGAGCTGCAGCACACGTTTCGAGTGGGGCTGGCCACGGATTCGGCCATGGACTGGCTGTCGATGGCTACGAGACGGGCCATTCTTCAGTGCCGTGACCAGGTCCTGGACAACCCTGACGTCGACCGGGATGATTTGGCAGAAGCCTTATTGAGCTGCGCTTCATTGGTCACCTCCATTGGCAAAGGTGTGGGTGACAAGGTGGCCCTGGACTCCCACTCACTCTGGGTGTCCGAGTTGTGGCGGCGTGACGCCTTCCTCTCATCCCTCAAGTTCGAGGTTCCGGACCAGCTCATGACAGACATGAGAGTTCTCCACCCCGTTATCCCCTCTTCCGGAGCCCCTACTTCACTTCTACTCCCTGACCGTTCTGCGGAGTTGCGGGAGGTGAAGAAGGAGGCCGACGAGAAGGCCGCGAAGTCCTCTACTTCCAATGCCCTCCTGAGCCAGTCGAAGTCTCTGGAACGCCTCACACAACAGATGGTTTCGGCCTTTAAGAAGCCCCAGTCTGCAGTTCAGCAGTCTCAGCCTCAGCAACAGCCGACTCGTGGCCGTGGTAGAGCGAGAGGCAGGGCCTCAGGGTTGCCCTTTCGCGGGGCCTCTGCCGGCAGCACCCGAGGAGACCGTGGTCGTGGCCGAGGCCGAGGACGCGGAGAGGCTCCCAAGCCCGCAGGGGAAAAGAAACCGGGTACGTATAGCTTCGGATTCCGGGCCGGATCCTTCGCTCGAGTGTCGAGAAGAGCTGCATGGTCAGCTCGTTTCGGTCGATATTCCTTCCTCAGACGAGCCCGTAGGAGCTCGTTTAATTCTGTTTTGGAAAGAGTGGGAGCGGCTCGGGGCTTGCCCCTGGGTCGTCTCGACGCTCCGTCGAGGATTCGGCCTGAAATTCGAGAAATTGCCACCGTTATCGCCCGTCCCAAGGGGTTTCACTCTTCCAAACGATCCAGAACGCCGCCGTGTTCTCCACGAGGAGATAACGGCGATGATCGAGAAACAAGCGATAGAACCTGCTCCCGGGGACACTCCCGGGTTCTACAGCGTGTTGTTTGTGGTTCCCAAAGCGTCGGGGGGTTGGAGACCAGTGATAGATCTTTCTCCGTTGAACAAGTTCTTAATAGTGCCGACGTTTTCCATGGAAACGCCGGAGCAAGTTCGTTCAGTCATGCCTCGCGATTCGTGGGTGGTAACGATCGATCTCAAAGATGCCTATTTCCATATTCCAATGAAACCTGCAGTTCGCAAATACCTGAGATTTCTCTATCTCGGCCGCGTATGGCAGTTTCGGGCGCTCCCGTTCGGATTATCGACAGCGCCGTGGATTTTCACCATGGTGGCTCGGGAAGTCCAGATTCTCGCCCACAAGCGGGGGATTTTTATCCACCAATATCTCGACGATTGGCTAATCCGGCACCATTGTCGCGAAACGCTGATCGTCCAAGCACAGTTTGTGGTAAATCTATGCTCACGGATGGGGTTCAAAATCAACCAAAAAAAGTCCGACTTGTCACCGCGTCGAGACTTCGTCTTCTTGGGGTATCGTTATCAGACTACCTCAGAGACTGTGTTGCCGACGCTGGATCGTCAGTCAAAATTATCCGTGCTGTCAGAAGGCTTCCTTCGTCGCATTCCACAGACGGCCAGACGCTGGCAGTCCCTTCTCGGGATGCTGGCGTCCACGGAAAAGTTAGTTCCGTTGGGCCGCCTGCACATGCGGCCTATTCAGCGGCATCTACACTCTCAATGGTCCCAGGTCACGGGAGACAGATCCCAGCTCGTGCAGGTCTCTCCGGAAGTCGTTTCCCATCTGCAATGGTGGCTGGATCCCGTCAATCTGCTCCGAGGGTCGTCATTCCGCCGGCCGCTTCCATCCAGGCACGTATTTACGGATGCCAGTATGGACGGCTGGGGCGCTCACTGGGACGACAGCGAGGTCTCGGGCACCTGGTCTTCGTCTCAGCAGGAATGGCACATAAACCTGTTGGAACTGGAGGCCGTGTTCTTGGCTCTCAGGCATTGGGAAACACATTTCCTCAATCAGGCTGTGTTGGTGGCCACCGACAACTCCACCGTTGTCGCTTACATCAACAAGCAGGGCGGTACGAAGTCCCAGTCGCTGTGCCAGGCCGCTATCGACCTCCTGCTCTGGTGTCACGACCGGGGTATTTCGCTTTTCGCGAGGCATATCCCTGGTCATATGAATGTTTGGGCGGACCGCCTCTCCCGGAGGGGCCAGGTCCAGGCCATGGAGTGGAGTCTTGCCCCCAGGGTATTCCAATCTCTCTGCGGCCTATGGGGCACGCCGATGGTCGATTTGTTTGCGACCCGGTGGAACCACAAACTTCCTTCGTTTGTGTCTCCCATTCCCGATCCCACGGCCATGTCAGTGGATGCGATGTCGACGTCCTGGGAGGGCATGTACGCGTATGCTTACCCCCCAGCGGTGTTGTTGGACAAGGTGATCGCCAAGTTTCGGACTCACCAGTGTCGCCTCCTGCTGATTGCTCCGTGTCTACCGCAGAGGTCGTGGTTCCCGGACCTTCTGGAGTTGATAGTAGACTTCCCTCGTCAGCTTCCGGATCGGTGGGACCTCCTCAAACAACCTCGCTCCAGCATGTTTCATCAGGCTCCCGCAAGTCTGAAGCTTCATGCCTGGATATTGTCGAGCGATGTTTCCGAAAGAAGGGATTTTCAAGGGAGGTGTCCGCTAGGATCGCCCGATCAAATCGAAAATCTTCTTTGGCAGTCTACCAATCGAAGTGGACTTCCTTCTGTGCTTGGTGTCGTCGCCGGAAGGTTAGTCCTTTCAGAGTCGATGCTCCCCTAATTTCCGAATTTCTTCTCGAAAAGTTCAATGAAGGGCGAGCTCCATCCACGATCGCGGGTTACCGTACGGCTATCGCGAAGACTCTAAAACCCAAACTTGGGATCGATTTTGGTCATGATCAAGGTTTGACTGCGTTGATTAATAGTTTCGAGATCGAAAGACCGAAAGCTAGGAACCCGGTTCCTGAGTGGGATCTATCGCTTGTTCTCAACGTCTTAAGAAAAGATCCGTTCGAACCCCTTGAGCGGGCCTCACTAAAGTTGCTGACGTTTAAGACGGTCTTCCTTTTGGCTCTGGCTTCCGGGAAGCGACGGAGTGAGCTTCACGCTCTGTCCTTTTCCAAAGTTAAGTGGAAGTCGGATGGCTCCTCGGTTCTCCTCGGAGTCATTCCCTCCTTTCTGGCCAAAACTCAATTAGCAGGTACGCCATTATTGAGCTTTTCCATTCCCGCCCTGACTCCTTCTCTGGGGCCGGGCCTGGAGGAAGACGCGAAGCTTTGTCCCGTGCGAGCCCTCCGCATCTACGTTAATCGTACGCGTGAGCTGCATCTCGGCAAGCGTTTGCTTTTCGTGTCCTATCTTAAGGATTTTCCAAATGATATCCGTCCTGCTACGATCTCATCTTGGATCAAGAAGTGTGTTAGATTTTGCTATGAAAAGTCACAGGCGAAAAAATCCACAGGTTTCAGAGTCAAAGCGCATGATGTGAGGGCTCTCGCGGCTTCACTTGCCTTTACAAATAAAGTGTCTCTGAATGATGTCATGTCTGCCTGTACCTGGAAATCTCATAACACATTCACTTCTTTCTATCTCAGGGAGTTAGCTTGGGAGGATGACTCCGGCCTCCAGCTTGGACGACTGGTGGCGGCGGAGCGTGTAGTCCAGCTGTAGATACCTGTAAATAGATCAGCACGCCTCTGTACAGATGCACCTGAGGTCGACTCCCAGGGGAGTTGCTCCTCTTCTTTGGCGAGGGAAATTTTTGTTCTTCTGCAAGAGGAAAGTCACCTCTGCAGAGCCCCTGCTCGTCTCCATGCATCTGAAGGTAATTCAGGCGTGTATTATGGTATAGTTGTAAATATCCTGTAAATATGTATTTTCGACTTAAAATTATAATTTAAAAGTAAAACACAATATTTACTACTTTCAATGGATATTTCCTACTCTCACACATCGGTGATGAAATTCCCGGGAGAGGGTTAAACCCACCTCCTTTGGTTATTCTGATATAACCCAAAGAGTTTATTATAGAGGTAGTGGTATGGCAATAAATAGGAAGTTTTAACTTGTTTAAAACCAGTATTTATTACATACCTACCTCTATAATAAACACGATTATTCTCCCTCCCGCCTCCCCTGCCTTAACCAGGTGGGCAAATTAATGGCGGTTAAGGTCAATCATATGACCGGTGTGACGTCACATCTACACCGCGGGGAATCTGAGATGTGTGAGAGTAATTTCCTTCAATTTCGAGTTCGAGATGGATGTCAGGAATTTTGAGAAAATTCTTGTGACATTCATTTCTCTCTCCTCTTCTTTGAATGCCAAGGTAAGATTACCCAAAGAGTTTATTATAGAGGTAGGTATGTAATAAATACTGGTTTTAAACAAGTTAAAACTTCCTATTTGTAGTGTCTAGATGTTGCAAAGAACTAAATGCACGTGTGAATAAACATTTGCCATGTTGCAGGTGATTCTGATGTCTGCCACAATCGACTGCGAAGACTTCGCTGACTACTTCAAGGTTCCGGTGCGAGAGTCGCTAGAACCGGCTCCTGTACTGGAGGTGGAAGGCCGGACATACTCAGTGCAGGAGTACTACCTCGAGGACCTCAGAAAACTTGGAGAAGTAATGCACAACTGTCTTTCTGATCAGAAAACAAATGATACAAATGCTAAATGCAAGTTTTGTGTTGGATGTCACTATGAAGGTATGGATTCAGTCTTGATGTATAAAGCAATACTCTTCAGATTCCCAAACTTGATCCCAGTGAACCGAAGCTTGAACCTCTGCTGTTGGATACCATCAAGAAATTAATCATACAATTTGATACTATGGAGATACAGCAGTATGGGTACGAATAATGCTAAACATGAAATTTTATATCAAAATGTCTAGAAGATCACTCAAAGATACAGTTTCCTTGACTTTTGTGTAATGTTCTACAGGAAAGAAGTTGAAGGACTGTCAGCCAACCGAGGCTCAGTGTTGTGTTTTCTTCCAGGTATGTAAATATGGAATCGCGACTTACAAAAATATTGCATGACTGAAATTTGATTTTTATGTAGTTTCTGTACTGCTTAGTATTCTTCTAATATCATCTGTTGATGTTTTTTACAGGACTGTTTGAAATCAATGAGGTGTTTGACAAGCTGTATTCGATTCGAGATTCTCATAAGTAAGTACATGTATGCTGACAGACAAGATTTAGTTTTCCCATTATCCATTATTGCACTGATTTTCAAAAGGAAACATCATTATGAATTCAACAGTTTCACATACATTGGTCTGCTATGTTTTCCAGAACAGGCTATTGAAATGTAAACATTTTTTCAGTGATTATCGGATATGAACATTGAATATTGCAGGTTGAAGCTGCTACCTCTACATTCAACAGTGACAGGAGACGAGCAGCGTCAAGTCTTTAGGCCTCCTGAGAAGAAGTGGCGCATGGTAAAGCAAAATATGACATGGGCATGAATTTGGGTCTTCCTTTGTATTTGAGAAATGAAAAATTAGGATACTTCAAATTACTTTTTTGTATTCACAGGTTATCTTGTCAACGAATATTGCCGAGAGTTCAATCACAGTCCCTGGCATAAAATATGGTATGTTAGAAATACAAATTACGAAGTGAAAAATCACAAATGCTGTCAGGATTTGATAGGGTGTCGGGTTCCTAGTCATATTGTTGTGGTATAAAATAACATTCTGAACGACTTTCAAATGTATCGATTTTAAACATATTCATTCTTGTTTGACAGTCATCGACTTTTGCCTGACGAAGAACCTGGTGGCCGATGTAGAAACAAACTACACAAGTCTGCAGCTTCAGTGGGCCTCTCGCTCCAACTGTACACAACGGAAAGGTACAAAGCAAACTTCATTACTGTTCTAAACATGTGTGATGAAAATTTCACTGGTTTGTTCACTAGTGACTAAAATGAAAAAAAAGTGTTTGACATGAAGAATTGTGTGTTGGACAGGTCGCGCTGGTCGTGTGTCTGATGGTCGTGTATATCGTCTTGTCACGCGTGATTTCTACCAGGAATTCATTCCGGAGTACATCACACCGGAAATGCAGGTAGAGTGGACCTTGTCTAAACCAACAGTCATGGGGAACCACTGTCTGAAAATGTGAAATGTTGAATTCATAGGATGGTATGTGGCCCCTAGGTTCAGCAACACCATCAGCAACAAGTCTAATAATGCGAAAGAGTACAAACCCTGACTACGGTACATATTTTTCCGTATTTCCTGAAAGACAAATTTCTCTTTTTCCTTAGCGATGTCCCCTGGATATGGTGGTTCTGAAAGTCAAGCAGTTTGACCTTGGGGAGCCGAAGGCTATCTTGGGCCTGGCGATGTCTCCTCCACGTCTGGATGACCTCCAGTGTACCATCCTCATGCTCAAAGAGGTCACCTATCAATACACACCATCTGTTTCCTCCTTACAAGTCCTTCAGAGAATTTGAATCAGCTTTCTGGCATGTACTTTGCACCTGCCATGTGCATGTACCTATATACTTGATATTGACAATTGATAGGTGGGAGCACTAGCCTCACTGGACTCTGGTGCGTGTAACCCACTCGACGGCCAGCTGACGTTCCTCGGACGAGTTCTTGCTGATCTGCCACTGGACATCCGCCTCGGAAAGCTGATCCTTCTCGGCCACGTCTTTGGTCTGTTGGAGGAGTGCATCATCATCAGTGAGTTCACTACCAGATATCGAGTTTTGTTATTGGAAAACAAGTGCAATAATGCAAGACATCAATAACCCATGAGCAAATGAGCGAAGTTATTATAAGCACATGTTTTTGCTTGCAATTGTTGTAAATAATGGAAGTTTTTAATTCAAATAATGACATGCCCAAAAAAATATGTTAACACTGGCTATATAATATTTATGTGGTAACCTGAGTTTGCACATGCAGTATGCGCTTCCAAGACATGGATGAACATTGTTCCTTCCTCTAGGTGCCAGTTTGTCCATCAAGAGTTTCTTCAGTCAACCATACAAGTCATTCTTGGAGTCCTACAGGTTTTATATTTGAAATCAGTGAATGTGCTTGTAACAGACACTTGTAAGATCCATCACATTAATATTGACGTAGACTCAGCACTGCACTCACATTCATGTGTTAATTGAGCATTTGTCCATTGCAGCAAGAAGTTTGAATGGGCCAATGAGTCATTTAGTGACTGCCTCGCATACCTGAATGCTTACAAGGTGTGGCATACAGACAATCGCTTCTAAAATGTTGTTACACCATTAGAGCGAATTCACCAATGTGCTTTGATAATAAGTTTTGACGCGTAATGTTGCCTCAAAGAATCAATGACTGTCCATCTCTCTATAGACCTGGGTTCAGCACCGAGCAGCTGGCAGGTTCCCAAGTCAGGCTGAGAAGTACAGCTGGGGACGTGATTGCTACATCCAGATCCGTAGAATCCAAGATGTGAGTTAAAACTAACTTGCGACAATTTGAAGTTCACAAAGTCATCTGTGTGATTGGGTGAATTGAATGTTATCAATTGTGTGATTGTCTGTCAGGTGGAGCTGCTGGTCGTTGAGCTCACTAAGAGGCTGCAGAAGTTCAACATCCAGATCCCAAGAGGACCAAACATACGGCCCACAAACATCCACACTCCTGAGAATCAGCTCATTCTCAAGGTGACTAAAGGCTGTACTCTACGTGTCATATACCTTACCAAAAAATGTAATTGTGGAGACCAGTCCTATGTTGAAGTTATGGTAAAGTTATTGCATTTGGTAGCACTCTTTACAATTTAAGTATATTATTAAGGCATTTCGGCAGAAATGCCTTTATGGTTTTAGCAGAATTTTTTTTTTTTTGTTTTCTTTTTTTTCTTCTTCCGCCACTTTTGGTTTCCGGACGATAACTTTAGATTGCCTTGACGGATCCTCGTCAAATTTTCACCACAAGTCAGAAATGATATGTGGAAGAACCCTATTCTTTTTGAGCCGGATCCGAGGTCCGTGAGGTCCGTGAGGATGAAATCAAGGCTAATTTTGAGACTTGGTTTCCGGACGATAACTGGACTCTGCATGGAGGTTCATATGCCACCAGGGAAGAACCCTATTGATTTTGGGATCGATTCGTCAAACGACCTTTGACCTAGAGGTCGAAATAACTTTTTGCTGATTCATCCTTGAGGCTTCCTGCATATCTCAGAAACCGTGCATCGTAGAGCGAAACGGACGTTATTTTCGGACTCGTCGCCCTAGACAAACATCTCTAGGGTGTATTATTTTTTTTGATCCGGCTCCGAGGTCCATGAGGTCCTTGAGGATGAAATCGAGGCTGATCTTGAAACTTGGTTTTCGGACGATAACTCGAAAAATATTCAGGCAATAGTTGCAGAATTTTGCACGGAGGTTTATATATCAACAGGGAAGAACCCTATTGATTTTGGGATCGATACGTCAAACGACCTTTGACCTAGAGGTCGAAATAATTTTTTGCTGAGTCATCCTTGAGGCATCCTGCATATCTCGGAAACGGTGCGTCGTAGAGCGAAACGGACGTTATTTTCGGACTCGTCGCCGTCGAACTTTGACCTTGACCCCAAATTTTTTTGCCGAGTTGGCATTTTTCGTATTCGTCGATATCTCGGGAACGGTGTGTCGTAGAGCAAAACGGACGTTATTTTCGGACTCGTCGCCCTAGACAAACATGTCTAAGGAGTATTATTGATGAACTTTGACCTTGACCCGAAATTTTTTTGCCGAGTCGGCATTGTTCGTTTTCGTCGATATCTCGGGAACGGTGTGTCGTAGAGCGAAACGGACGTTATTTTCGGACTCGTCGCCCTAGACAAACATGTCTAAGGGGTATTATGGATGAACTTTGACCTTGACCCAAAATTTTTTTGCCGAGTCGGCATTTTTCGTTTTGGTCGATATCTCGGAAACGGTGCTTCGTAGAGCGAAACGGACGTTATTTTCGGACTCGTCGCCCTAGACAAGCATGTCTTAAGGGTATTATGTATGAACTTTCACCTTGACACGAAATTTTTTTGCCGAGTCGGCATTTTTCGTTTTCGTCGATATCTCAGAAACGGTGCTCCGTAGAGCGAAACGGACGTTATTTTCGGACTCGTCGCCCTAGACAAACATGTCTAATGGGTATTATGGATGAACTTTGACCTTGACCCCAAATTTTTTTGCCGAGTCGGCATTTTTCGTTTTCGTCGATATCTCGGGAACGGTGTGTCGTAGAGCGAAACGGGCGTTATTTTCGGACTCGTCGCCCTAGACAAACATGTCTAAGGGGTATTACGGATGAACTTTGAGACCCGAAATTTTTTTGCCGAGTCAGCATTTTTCGTTTTCGTCGATATCTCGGAAACGGTGCGTCGTAGAGCGAAACGGACGTTATTTTCGGACTCGTCGCCCTAGACAAACATGTCTTAAGGGTATTATGGATGAACTTTCACCTTGACACGAAATTTTTTAGCCGAGTCTGCATTTTTCGTTTTCGTCGATATCTCGGAAACGGTGTGTCGTAGAGCGAAACGGACATTATTTTCGGACTCGTCGCCCTAGACAAACATGTCTAAGGGGTATTATGGATGAACTTTGACCTTGACCCGAAATTTTTTTGCCGAGTCGGCATTTTTCGTTTTCATCGATATCTCGGGAACGGTGTGTCGTAGAACGAAACGGACGGTCCTATGGTCCGATAACCTATTGGCATGGTGTTGCGTCCGTCGTCCGTCGTCGTCCGTCGTCGTCCACATTTTTATCTTTTTTGTTCACGGGCGAATTTTTCTGAAATTTTGCACAAAAATACTTAAAAATAATTCAAGAAGGAGGTATTTTTTAGTTTTTTGATTTTCGCATTTTTTTCAAAATGGCGACCCTTTTCGACGAAAAATGCCTGATTTTGGACTTTGGCGGCCATTTTCTCAAAATCTGTTCAGTAACTTTTTTTCTTTTTGATACAAAAGACTCCTAGTATGTACTCCTATGATGTCTATAAATTTCGTTGTGCTTGAATCGCTCGAAGTGGGCCATTTTGGCCCAAACTCGGCCCAAATGGGACTTTCCCATGTTAAATTCTCCTATGCTTTATAATGGGACACATTATGCCTAATATCTCACTTGATATTGAGATTAGAGACTAGGAATCAATTGTGGACATATAGGAAATGATATATGCTGAATATTCTCGTGACCTTGAATTTGACCCCTGACCTCAGTTTCAAGGTCAGAGCACAAAATGGCTTATATCTCGCTTATTATCGACTCTACAGCTTAGGAATCAATTGTGGACATATAGGAAATAATATATGCTGAATATTCTCGTGACCTTGACTTTGACCTTTGACCTCATTTTCAAGGTCACATGACAAAATGGCTAATATCTCGCTTATTATCGACTTTACAGTTTAGGAATCAATTGTGAACATATAGGAAATGATATATGCTGAATATTTTCGTGACCTTGAATTTGACCTTTGACCTCATTTCCAAGGTCACAGGACAAAATTGCTAATATCTCGCTTATTATCGACTTTACAGCTTAGGAATCAATTGTGAACATATAGGAAATGATATATGCTGAATATTCTCGTGACCTTGAATTTGACTTTTGACCTCATTTTCAAGGTCACAGGACAAAATGGCCAATATCTTGCTTATTAGCGACTTTACAGCTTAGGAATCAATTGTGAACATATAGGAAATGATATATGCTGAAAATTCTCATGACCCTGAATTTGACCTTTGACCTAATTTTCAAGGTCACATGACAAAATAGCTAATATCTTGCTTATTATCGACTTTACAGCTTAGGAATCAATTGTGAACATATAGGAAATGATATATGCTGAATATTCTCATGACCTTGAATTTGACCTTTGACCTCATTTCCAAAGTCACAGGACAAAATTGCTAATATCTCGCTTATTATCGACTTTACAGCTTAGGAATCAATTGTGAACATATAGGAAATGATATATGCTGAATATTCTCGTGACCTTGAATTTGACCTTTGATCTCATTTTCAAGGTCACAGGACAAAATGGCGAATATCTTGCTTGTTAGCGACTGTACAGCTTAGGAATCAATTGTGAACATATTGGAAATGATATATGCTGAATATTCTAGTGACCTTGAAATTGACTTTTGACCTCATTTTCAAGGTCAACAGGACAAAATGGCTAATATCTTGCTTATTATCGACTTTACAGCTTAGGAATCAATTGTGAACATATAGGAAATGATATATGCTGAATATTCTAGTGACCTTGAATTTGACTTTTGACCTCATTTTCAAGGTCAACAGGACAAAATGGCTAATATCTTGCTTATTATTGACTTTACAGTTTAGGAATCAATTGTGAACATATAGGAAATGATATATTCTGAATATTTTAATGATATTGAATTTGACCTTTCACCTAAATTTCAAGGTCAGTCATTTTATTTCAAAGTCAGATTTCAAAATGGCTTATATCTCGCTTATTATCAAATTTACAGCTTAGGGGTCCATAGTGAACATATAGGAAATGGTGTATGCTGAGTAGTTTGGTGATCTAGAATTTAACCTTTGATCCCATTTTCACGTAGAGATATGGCGATTTCAGTGGTCACCTTGAATTTAACCTTCAACTTTCTCGGCTTAACTCTGTATATTTCTCCGGTAACCTTTTTAGCCCATTGGGCTAATTTTTTTCGGACTCGTCGCCCTAGACAAACATGTCTAAGGGGTATTATGGATGAACTTTGACCTTGACCCGAAATTTTTTTGCTGAGTCGGCATTTCTCGTTTTCGTCGATATCTCGGGAACGGTGTGTCGTAGAGCGAAACGGATGTTATTTTCGGACTTGTCGCTCTAGACAACATTTATCTTATATGTATTATGGATGAACTTTGACCTTGACTAAAAAATTTTTTGCCGAGTTGGCATTTTTCGTTTTCGTCGATATCTCGAAAACACTGAGTCGTAGAGCGAAACAGACTTTTTTTTCGGACTCGTCGCCCTAGACAAATATGTCTAAGGGGCATTATTTTAACGGTAAACTTTTTTGCGGAGTCGACATTTTTCATTTTCGTCGATATCTAGTATATATTATAAATTAATCATCACACCGAAATGCCTCCAAGGCATCTTTAGGCCTTGACGTCTAGTTTTCAAAGGAGGTTCATACTTTAAACCAAAACCAAGAGAGCAGTCCAACTCGAGATTCGAACCCATGATCTTCGGATTGCGAGTCCGATATCCTTATCTACCCACTCCACTATGCACAGTGATATGTGCAAATAGATTTACCATAAAAACAAGTGTCAACATGCCCAAAAAGCAAAAGGAGTTTCTTCACATCAATGATTGTTGTCTGTGTTGTAGGTGGTCCTGTGTGGGGCATTCTATCCAAACTACTTCCTGATGGGTCATGTCAATGAAGAGGAGGCTGCCAAGGTCATCGCAGGATATAATCCACGAGCATCAGTCATGGTCAGTAACAGGAAACTAGACAAAGTATCGAATACATTGTCATAGCTTTACCCCCAATGAAGAGGGTGTAATGTATATTGGTTTCGAACAAGTCAAACTTTTCTTTCAAATCCAAGCAGATCTGCGAGTTTCCTATCATTGGTGCTGAAATGATCACAACTATTGCTCTGTATAAGTTTCACTTTTATTGTTGTATTATACATCTTTTATCTCTGATACATGGTGTTCAAGGTTCGGGGCCTGCCTCCAAACCAGGGCCACTTGTACAAGAAGAAGGTTGCCGAGTTGTTTGTCCGCTGCGACAGCAGGGGAAAGCCACCTAAAGTCAACACAGAGGAAACGAAGTATGTTATATTCACAGCATCGATTATTCACAGCATCGATACTCGACTGACTATTCTGTGTTTGTTGATCATCATCAAATCTTATGACAAAGGAGATGTGATACGGGGTTTGATGTAGAGGGTAGAACATCGTCACCAGTAGTTAGAGAATGTCTAGTTCGTATCTAACTGAGTGACTGATATACCCTATCGCTCGTCTATCTAGGGCGTACATTGAATTCCAAGAAGACCCTACTGACAACTCGGGGCTCAAGATCCTCCCAGCAGTCTACATGGCCATCAAAATGAGGTACTATACAAAAAAATATTATGGTATGTCTGAGTTGAAAAAGAAGAAGAAAAGTACTACATGTGTATTCAAAAAAATAATATGATATGTCTGAGTTAAAGGAAACAAAACAAAAAAACCTCAAGTATGCACTGACACTATGGTATTAGAAGTTAAGTTGAGCACCTTGTTTGCACAGACACCTGAGGATCCCCCTGGAGTTCCCTATGCTGGATCCGGAATCAGCCCGGCAGAAAATGGAGCACTTGACAATTATGCAGGACACAGCTTCCATCAGAACAAAGGCTCTCCGCTCAAACCGGTAATATATGCGATTTACATGATGCAAATCTTGCCTTCATTCATTTAAAAGAAAACAAATCCACATCATCGACTTGATGAGTTCGCTGAAGTATTCACTGGATGACAAGTTGCCATTTGCTTGGATAATTTACATATTTGAGGAGTTGCGTGTGTTTTAGAATTTTGACTTATCATACTGATCAGTATTTATGGACGCCATGACGTTCTCGCAGGCTGCTGACAGAAAGTGCCAGGGCCGAGGATGAGGAAGGTGTGAGAGATCCCGAGCAGGTGCCCCTCCCTGACCCCACCATCTCCACCATCATGCTTGAGCCCACCCAGGTTAGTACGCTTTCCGTCGGAAATACCCACACCCCTCTCTCCTCCCTCTTACTCTGCATCAGAGTTGGGCTCAACTTCTAGTCAGCAAGTAGATCCTGTAGAAAGAATTGCTTTGTGCAGGTGTCTGATTGTGGCAGTTTCTGGGCGCATTATGGTGATGATGACACAATCATGAAGATGGAAAAGCTACAGACTGCCATCAACAACTACAAAGGGAAAAATCTACATGTGAGTTTGTTTGATGCAGCAAAAAAAAGCTGTAGGTTGCTGACAGATCAAGAAGTTTGAAATGTAGAATATATTAGTATATTGTGTTACCAATTACCTTCATAATCAATACAGCGCACTTTGTTATATCCTGACTTCTGTGTTACCACCTCACAGCCATTGCCGCCCCACGCTCGTCACGTTGGCTCGCTGTGTCTGGCGCTGTTCACCGACCCTTCTGGAGTCACAGATTATTATCGTGCCAGGATCGAAAAACTAACAGCAGTGAAACAGCTAGCACATGTGAGAAAAATGTTACCAGGCTTGCTGTGCATGATTTGTATCCCTGAAATCCATGATATTTTGTGTTTGCTTTTATGTGAATGTACATGGCAGATGCTATTATACTTTGTAGGTGTTCTTTGTGGATTTTGGCAATGTAGAGCAGGTTCCGTATCATACGCTACGAGAGCTGGAGAGCCACTTGAGACAGTTCCCACTACAGGTCAGTTAGTTTAGTCCTTGTTCATTCAAAGTTATCACGCTTGCCCTCATTTGTCGAGTTATTCCCACTGAATCTTGTCATAGTTATCCCATACTCAAGCTGGATACTGGACAGTTGTGTTAATATTCAGTTTATTAGCTATATGTATGAAACTGTATATTGTTTGTTTGTACCCATGTAGGCAGTGCATGTGCAACTGAGTGAAATCCAACCTTCACCTGTAAAGTGTCCCAACAACAAGTGGACCAAAGAGTCCATGGAGAGGTTCAAAGCACTTCTCGACAGGCCAAATCACAAGTGCTATGCAAAGGTATGAGCAGCTGCAACTGTCATTGGAGATTTTTAAGATGATCATGTACATAATCCTGTATTACATAAGAAACTGGGCTATGCCTATGTATTTTTAGGGTAAATGCTGAAGGTCTATCCCTAGGTATACTCGATCGTCCATGGCATTCTGCGTGCAGAGGTGATCATGGTCAGTGGGAATCCAAACGAACCTCCTCTCAACGTCAACCAGAAACTCATAGACTTGTGCTATGCTGACAAAGCCGAGGAGAGCTATGCCTCGAAGGTAAACGACTGGAGTTGGTCCACATGCAGCACAGAATGTTCACATCCATGAAACTGACCTTTCCTTCGATGTCAAGTGCCATTTACTGAATACTGTCATGTTGATAGTTTATGAGATGTTTTGGTTGCTATGGCAGCAAAATCACCGTCAGCGAGAGGAGGAGGCGCTAGGTTCTCCGTCAGCCAGACCACTTGGCAGCAACAACCTCACCACCGAACAGCCTTATTCCATTCTCGGTGCCAGTAACCATAGCAACGGCAACACTACACCAACCACCACAAGGTTCATTCCCAAGCGAGCTGGCAAGGTGATATGTCATAGTATGCTGTTGGATCCTGTCTTCTATGCAGTTACTATGTAAAGTGAAATATGTTTCATTTTATGTACAAATGTACATCACTTTATGAAAAAAAGTTAAATTTTTGTCCGAACAATTTGCAGTGTTCACTGATTGGGCCTTCAAGTCCCTACGAGATGCACTTCTACAGCATGACTAATGTGGGAAGGTTGAGGTTTGACCATTTCCAATTACCAGAATTTGTAGGAAACTTGTAGTCTGTGCTGGTGATGCCTGATTCGATAACACTCTGGTCAAAAATTTTCCAAACCGCACAGATCGTGTCGGATTGAGAGGGACAGTGTGAACTGTGTTGCCCTGGACGATGAACCCCATACAAAACACCAGCGACTGATGGTGGCAGCCCAGGTCAATCTGAACCCCTCAGGCAGTACCATGCAGTGTCGGGACACCACCTTCATGCCAAACATCCCTGGACTCCCTGCAATCATAGCCATGCTCTTCACACCCTCAATGGAACTCAGGTCTGCTCAACTCATCCAAAATTGTACATATTTAGCATTCAGCATTCGCAGGAAAGTGCTTTCAATTTGTAACGGAATTCCACAGTACATGTTTACATGTATTCCAACTTCACTGATGATGTTGTTTCACACTGCCTGTATTGTTCCCTGTATCTGACAGAGTGAACCGAGCACGGAGCCAGTACATCGGTGTACTGTGTGGCCTGGGCTGGGATCCTCAGACCGGGGGTCCCGCTCTAGGTGACCATGATATGGAGATCAGCTTCGATACAGAGATCGATGTCGACGACATCACAGATGTGAGTGCCTAAGTTTATTGCCTGAGGTCATATATATCTTCATGTCACTGTTTGAAAGTAAAAAGACATTCCATTCAGCGGTATATTCTGCTGAAATATTAGTGTGAGTTTCCAGCATTTGATATCGTTCAGCTTTGCATGCAAATGAGTTTTGATCTGTAGATCAACACCATACGACTAGCGATAAATACCGCGATAGGCACAAAAGAGAGAACAGCTGAGTGGGGACAGGACATGGTTCTGACAATCCAACAACGTATCCGACCAACACTACTCAAGTCAGTCAACATCTGCTGTACAAGACCTGTTGATGCTGTGCATTTACAATAAGTCTCAGGTATAATTTAGGGACTTTCAATTCTTGAAAATTTTCTTTTGTTCATAGGCTATTCAGAAGGAAAAGGGAACCGATCTCACCAGAAATGTGCCAAAGACCATATCAATGGAATCTTGTAAGTCACATTCTATTCATTCATGCATTTCAAAAAAACTCTTGTACATGAGCTCTTCCTCCTTTTTACATCATAAATAGCAGTAGTAATCGATTTGATCGTTGAACGTTTTTTCCTCTGACTGCAGGTTGACCCAAGTGTTGTGGTACCGCCAAACGTGCACAATTTGCTGCAGGAGGGTGCCAAACTTTTCCCACTGCACAGCGTCATTCAGCTGTTGTTCAGCGATGACAGCAGCGATGAGGAGGAAGAAGAGGAGGAACCCCCTGCGGCATCCCTGTTACCACGGCGACCGTCCCCACAGCTACAGACAAACACCTCCAGGGAGAGGAGGGCACACGTCCAGTGGCTCCACAGCCAGGCCTCCGGGTCAGTTGTCATGTTGCAGTGTGTGTGCCCTCTCAAGTCCAGGGGTGGGATGTTCGAAATAGTCGCAGAATAGTTTAGTTGCGAACAATTCTCGATGGCGCAAACCAAAATTTGCGATGTACTTGCGTGGTATGTTCGATGTCAGGGCAAGTGTTGCGCAGAAAGGCACGTTTGCGATGAGCATGTGCTGCTTTTCGCAAAATCTTTCAAATAATCAAGATGACGGATGAACATGAGTTAGCATTACGTTGAGGCGTCGAGGGCGAGATATACGACATGACTCAGCAAAAAGCTATTCTGTTTTGTAAGGAATTATTAGTTGTCATCAATAAAAAAAGATCTCATGTCATGAATTATTGGAAATGCAGACAAGTTACTGAAATGTCTCTGCAGTACAAATCAAAACACTGAAAAAAAATCCATAAAGAAATTTAAATCTAAGACTAAAGCTCAAAAAACATTGTGCCTCCTAAATCAGAAAAACATAATCACTGATAATCAGAACCTTGAAAATCTTACACATTGGTCCCAAAAATAGTCGGGTGATCTTTAAACGTGTTCAACAAGGTAAAGCTTCTGACTTGTAGAGATTTCATGGCTGTAACGGAATAAGTAACATTAGTTTTATTGATTAAGTCTTATTGGCCACAATAAAAATAATTATTACAAGGTTCTGGGGCCCAGACGAGTCGACAGGTACCCAAATTCGGGGCGGGTCATACAATTACCTGGATCGGAATTTTGTTACTCGTATTTGAATATATATAGTTTTGAATATATGTGATAAACACTAGTAAAATCACAAGAATGACAAGGAAATCATCAGGGAAAAAAACGATAGTTTTATGAGGTCATGACATTGTGATCTTTCTCAAACTTGAAAATACCGGTAATTACTGACGAAACAAATAATATGTGTCAAAGATCAATGTCTGGCGTTTACGTGTTACAAATTGCTTCAGTGAGTATCATTCAAATTTTGCTATATATTTGGACGGGTCGGGTCAGACGACACAGGTACCCGGTTCGGAAATTTCCGACTCACTCGGGCCCTAAAAAGTTCTATCCAGTCATGACTAACCGAATAGGTTATCATTAGTTTTACTAGTTGAGTCTATTATTGACCACAATAAAAATAGTTACATGACAAGAAAATAGTTACATGACAAATTTATTGGCCAAACAAGGTATAGATTCTGCCCAGTAGAGTTACAATATGGCCACAACATATATGTACCAAATCAAATACAATATTCAAGGGTTTTTAAATAGTTCTGTGCAAACATTTTCGAAGCTCTTCCTTTGAGGCCAGTGGCCCTTGTTCTGTGATGCCTACGACCTTCCATTATCCATATCCGGGAATGTAAGTTTCGTTTATATAAGTAAGAATAGGGGTTGTCCCACATTTTAATAAATCAAAGCAGTACCGCGTGTCACTGGTCGAAGTCCCGTCCTGCCTATTATAGGAATATTGTATAATTCTGTGATAGTTATGGTGATAAGGCCTATAACTGAATATACTAGTAGCTCCCGCAGTTCTGTCGCAAATTATACAATGCAAGAAAAGAGCAAAACTGCATGTAAACCGCATGTAGATCTAGAACCGCAGAGTTCGATGAATAGATCTAGATGATGTTGACCTAATTAGGTCTAACGGTTTTGATATACTATGATAAAAAATATGTATATTGTGGCAACTTATTAAATTAAACCTTAAATGATATCTAAATATAATTATCTAAATTATAATTAATGATATCTAAATTATTACAAGCCACTTAACCTAACTCACGACGATAGAAATGCCCAGAATACGGCTGACTGACTTCACTGAATAAACAAGTCACAAGTGTTTGCGACTGCTGAATCCACGTCGCAATTTTGAGCTATTTGCGATGTGGTTAACGATGTCGCAAAATCTGCGCTGTCTTTGAACATAGACCTCAAATTCTTGCGACGTGGTTGCGCTGTATTGCTGACCTTGCGATCATTTCGAACATGCCACCCCAGATGTTGTGTGTTTGACTGGGTGGTCTGATAAAATATTATCTAGAGATTCTGACTTTAACAATATGCATGTGTGACAAGATAATGTCCATGTGTATAGTATGTTAGCATGTCATTGTTTCCAAATTGAGTCGAAATAAGGGTGAAAGTTTTTTAACGCTGTTATCTTATTTTTGTAGTGGACCAGGACATCTAATACCTGCGTAAATATTTGTTTATGTTTCTATTTCCAGATCTGTTCAGCCTCGAACAATGACATGTGATTTGTGCGATGAGGTTACCGACACCCCACGGAATCTGATGCTGCATTTGAACAGCAAAAAGCATTTGACAAATGAAGCTCGCCTTTGTTTGCAAGGGGAGTAATAAATACACTATGGGATAACATTGTGATGAACATTGCATTTTCATGAACAGTTGCATCATTTGTGTTTTCACTATTCATCATGGTCTTGACTTCTGTACATTTCTGTAGACTGTAAAACAGGTTCTGTTTATTTTTGTATGTTAGAAATTTACTACCAGCCATGGAGGTTGAAGTGTTAGCCTTGGAGTTGTTAGGAAACACAGTCGTTATGAATAATAACTATTATGGATCAAGGAAATTGGAATAATCTACAATTGCAGTAATAGTTTTGAACATTTTATTTGAAGCTTTGTGCAAAAAACTGTGCAATGTGTATTTTATTTCAGCATTTACGGTAGTGATATTATGATTGTGTTGTAATGAGTAATTGTTCTGAGTAACCATTCTTACAACAACCCAAAATTGTAAAGTTATATACAAATTGTACTCTTAGTTTAGCTGTTTCATCAAGTGTGAATGGATTATTCATGAAAACTTGTTAACATACATTTACATCATCCACATAATTGTTGTATCTTCCATTATACAATGTATGTATGTGTATCATTTCCATAATAAACAAGTGCCAGGTGCACTTTGCCCATTGCCATTTTCGTTTTTACCCAGCTACATGTATATTGTTTTGGTTTTTTGCAATTGATTGGGGTTTTCAATATATTTATTTACTAATATTACAATGGATTGGGTCTTTGGTCAGCTGATATATTAATATCACAATAGTGGTGGGGTAAATTGGAGAGACGTTAATACTCGATCTTATGCAAGTTGTGTTTGCTATGATTTACGTTTCCAACATCTTTACATGCACCAGGTATACAAATACAGTGGTCCCTGTAAGATGAGATCTCACGTTTTGCAGAAAAAAGGTGTTATCTTTCAGGAAATCCTATTTAACAGGCTCGTTTACATGTTAAATTGATCTTTAGGGGATAGGAAAAAGTGTTTTCAGACAGGGAATTCTTATTTTGACGGTGTCTTATCTTACAGGGACCAGTATTACCATGGTATTACAGTTGTGGCCGAGATATGATCATCACGTCAGCGGTGGGGGTAAATTCAAATATCAGTTTTCGCTTTCGAGCTTGCATGTTGCATGTATGGCATGCAGTACTTGATTCGGATCCCGAACTAGACGCAAGGCCTAAAGATGCCTTTCAGGCATTTCGTTCTATGCAGCACACCTAAATGTGATATTGTAGATCACAAAGATGACCTTGGTTGGTAAATCTCGAGGTCGTATGTCGCCTTCAATGATCAAAACCAAAATTGTCCGGTAACGTATCTTAGCCATTGGGCTTGTATTATCTTTAAAGTTTACAGTTGAATCTTTCTGAAATTTTGCACAAAAATACCTAAAAATATTTCGACGAAGTTTTTTTTAGTTTTCTGATTTTCGCTTCTTTTTCAAAAGGGCCGCCATTTTCGATGAAAAATGCCTGTCTTTGGACTTTGGCGGCCATTTTCTCAAAATCTATTCAGTAATTTTATCTCTTAGATGTATAGCACTCCTCATGTGTACCCCTGTGATGTGTATAAATTTCACTGCCTTTGAATTGCTTAAAGTGGGCCATTTTGGCCCTAACTTGGCCCAAATGGGACTTTACCATGTTAATTTTTATTATGCTTTATGATGGGAAACATTATTTCTAATATCTCACTTAATATTGAGATTAGAGATTAGGAATCAATTGTGGACATGTAGGAAATGATATATGCTGAATATTCTCGTGACCTTGAATTTTACCTTTGAACTCAATTTCAAGGTCAGAGCACAAAATGGCGAATATCTCGCTTATTATCGAGTTTACACCTTGGGAATAAATTGTGGACATATAGGAAATGATGTATGCCTAATTTGAGTTTGACCTTTGACCTCATTTTCGGAGTCATAGCACAAAATGGCTAATATTTCGCTTCTTATCGACTTGACAGCTTACGAATCAAATGAGCACATGATAGGAAATGATATTTGCTGAATATTGTCATGACCTTGAAGTTGACCTTCTACCTCATTTTCAAGGTCAGAGCACAAAATGGCTAATATCTCATCAGCGACTTTACAGCTTAGGAATCAAATTGTGGACATATAGGAAAGGATATACGCCGAATATTCTGATGACCTTGAATTTGCCCTCATTTTCAAGATCACAGGACAAAATGGTTAATATCTTGCTTCTTATCGACTTTATCGCTTGGGAATCAATTGTGGACGTATATGAAATGATATACACAGAACATTCAGATGACCTTGTATTTGACCTTTGTCTTCATCATCAAGGCCAGACCACAAACTACTAAGCTTAGGAATCAATTGTTGACATATAGGAAATGTCATATTTTTAATATTCCCATGACCTTGAACTTGACCTTTGATCATACTTTCCAGGCCAGAGCACGAAATGGCTAATATCTTGCTTATTTTCGACTTTACAGCTTGGGAATCATTTGTAGATATATAGAAAATGATATATGGTGAATATTCTCATGACCTTGAGTTCGGTCGTTATGCTGTATATTGTCATGATCTTGGATTTGACCTTTGACCTCGTTTTCAAGATCACAGGAAAAAATGAAATATTTCGTTTATTACCGATTTTAAAACTTGAGGATCAATTGTAGGCATACAGGAAATGATATGTGCCGAATATTCGGATGACGTTTAATTTGACCTTTGAATTCATTTCCAAGGTCACAGGACAAAATTGCTAATGTCTCTATTATTAATAAATTCACAGCTTAGCAATCAATTGTGGACATATAGAAAATGATATATGCGGAATATTATCATGACTTTGAATTGAACCAGTGACCTTAATTTCAAGGTCATAGGACAAAAAGGCTAATATCTAAAATATAAACATATATTGTCAGGTAACGTTTCATTCCCCTTTGGGGTAATTTTCTAAAAAAAATTGTGTGAATGTTCCCTATGAAAATATCTCAAAGTGGTATTCTTGTTTTTCAATTGAATGGCTTGTTTAAAAATGGCGACCGTTCTCGAGAAAAAAAACCCGCCCAATTTGGGACTTTGATGGTCATTTTCTCAAAAACTTGCCTGTGAAGATCTTGTAGATAGAGCTTAGTAATATATATGAGCATACAAAGTAATGTATGATAAATATGTTGGTGACCTTGAACTTGACTTCAATTCTCAAGGACACGTCTGGGATGTTATAAATTGGCCTCTGCGAACAAACACTTGTAGTTCGTGGTTAGGTTTGTATTGTGAGTATATATATAGGGAGTTATGTATGCTGGATCTTTTAATGGCCTTGAGGTTGACCTGAGAAGACCTTGAGTGGTAAATCTCAAGGTCACGTTCGACCTGAAAATATGACTTGGCCTCTGCAGACCGAACATATGTAGATAACGCTTAGGTTTGTATTGAGAGCATATATGTCATATATGTTGGATCTTTTGGTGACCTTGAACTTCACTTCAGATGACCTTGAGTGGTGAATCTTCAGTCAAATTGAACTTTGCAGACTAAGTGATGACAGATAGACCTTATGGTTGTATTAGAGTCATATAGGGAATCATATGGTGGATCTTTTGATGGCCTTGAACTTGACCTTAGACTTCTTTCAGTAATAATATAGCTCAATAGAATGTTTGCAGGTAAGCTATAGCATTCTTGGTGCTATCTTTCAATTTGGCGAAAATTTTGGACTTTGATGGCCATTTTCTCAAAATTGTCTGATCAGTTTTGAGTTTTTGTTCCAAAATATACGAGTCGGGGTCCTTGAAATTGTGTATAAAGATGGAATGCCTTGAATCGTTCAAAAGGCCCGTCTAGGCTCAAAAGGCCCCAAAATGGCCCCCAAATCAGTTTTTGGTTGCTTTCTTGAAAACTATCTGACCAGTTTTGACTTTTTGTTTCAAAACATGCTAATTGGGAGCATTGACATCGTGTATAAAAATGGAGAGCCTTAAATTGTTCAAAAGGCCCAAAATCTAGGCTCAAATGTCCTAAAAAGGCCCAAAATGCAGTTTTCGGCTGTTCCTCGAAACCCATCTGATCAGTTTGGAGATTTTTTTTTCAAAACATGCTAATTGAGGACCTTGACTTTGTGTATAAAAATGGAGTGCCTTGAATTTCTGAAAAGGCCCAATACGTGGGCCTGAAAGGCCCAAATAGACCAATATGCACAAATTGCCATATGAGGCGGAAACGCTGGTACATAGGACTTACGTTTGTATTATAAACATATAGGAATTCATATATATAGGACATATTTTGGTGACCTTGAGGTTGACCTCAGACGATCCCGAAGGCTAAATATCAAGGTCACGGTGACCTGACATGTGTAAATTAACCTCTACATACAAAATGCTTGTAGATAGAGCTCATCTTCCTATTATTAACAAATATGAAGACATATATGGCACAACTAATGGTGACCTTGAATTTGATATCAAAAGACGTTGAGTGCTGAATCTCAATGGCACGTCTGCCACAAACTGTGTAAATTGGCCTCTGGTGCTAAAACGTTTGCACTTACAGCACAGGGTTGCATTGCAAACATATAGGAAGTCATATTGGCTTACCTAATGGTGACCTTGGACTTGACCTCAGATGCAGTAAGTGCTAAATGTCTGACGTGAAATGTGTAAACTGGCTTCCGGGGCTTGAAAGTTTGCGCCTAGAGCTTTGGATTGTGTTATCAGCTTATAAAGTCATCAATATGGCGCACCTTTTGCAGACCTTGGATTTCACCTCAAACAAGCTTTATTGCTAAACTCATATGTCACCTGCAATGCCTAAAAGCAAAGCTGTCCGGTAACCTACATGTATCTTACCCGTTGGGCTATTTTTTTTTCTAATTTCGCAGGTGCATAGCATTTAGTATTATTTAGCTTGTGTAAGAAGAAATAGGGCCTTGAATTGTTAAAAATGTTTTGAATGTAGGCCCAAAAGGGCTAATATTTCAAATTTCGGTACTTTGTTTGAAACCTATTCAATAATTTTCTCTCTCATTAAGCATTTCAGGAGAAATGCCTTTATGGTCTTCGCAATTTTTTTGTCACTTTTCGGTTTCCGCATGATATCTTCAGTTTGTCTCGATGTATTCTTGCCAAATTTTCACCCCTGGTCAGAAAAGTACGGAGCCTCTGAGAGGACATGGAAGAAATATTTTTAGCACATTGTTTTTTGCGTTCCCTCGCAATATTATCGCGTTCCCTCGCAATGTTATCGTGTTCCCTCGCATTCCAGATCGCGTTCCCTCGCGATCTTATTGCATTCCCTTGCAATCCGGATGGTGTTTCCTCGTGATCTTAGTGCGTTCCCTCATAATCCGGATCGCGTTCCCTCACGATATTATTGCGTTCCCTCGCGATATATTTGCGTTTCCTCGCATTCCAGATTGTACGGAGCCTCTGAGAGGACATGGAAGAAATATTTTTAGCACATTGTTATTGCGTTCCTTCGCAATATTATTGTGTTCCCTCGCAATATTATCGCATTCCCTCGCAATCCGGATCCCGTTCCCTCGCGATCTTATTGCGTTCCCTCGCATTCTGGATCGCGTTCCCTCGCGATATTATCGCGTTCCCTCATGATCTTATTGCGTTCCCTCGCAATCCGGATCGCGTTCCCTCGCGATCTTGTAGAATAACCTTCCCAGAAGTCATTGGCGTCAGCACAATGCGAGGGAACGCAATAACATTGCGAGGGAACGTAATAACCATATGTCAAAAAATATATCTTCCATGTCCTTTCAGCGGCTCCGTAAGATTGCGTTCCCTCGCGATCTTATAGAACAACCTTCTCAGAAGTCATTGACGTCAGCACAATGCGAGGGAACGCGATCCAGAATGCGAGGGAGTGCAATAAGATCGCGAGGGAACGCGATCCGGATTGCGAGGGAACGCAATAAGATCGCAAGGGAACGCGATCCGGAATGCGAGGGAACGGAATAAGATCGCAAGGGAACATGATCCGGATTGCGAGGGATCGCAATAACATTGCGAGGGAACGTAATAACCATATGTCAAAAAATATTTCTTCCATGTCCTTTCAGCGGCTCCGTAAGATTGCGTTCCCTCGCGATCTTATAGAACAACTTTCTCAGAAGTCATTGACGTCAGCACAATGCGAGGGACGCGATCCAGAATGCGAGGGAACGCAATAAGATCGCGAGGGAACGTGATAACATCGCGAGGGAACGCGATCCGGATTGCGAGAGAACGCGATCCGGATTGCGAGAGAACGCAATAAGATCGCGAGGGAACGCGATCCGGAATGCGAGGGAACGCGATTAATATTGCGAGGGAACGCAATAATATTGCGAGGGAACGCAATAACCATATATCAAACAATATTTCTTCCATGTCCTTTCAGCGGCTCCGTACAGAGGCTCCGTAGAAAGGGCTCCAAGACCTTTAGGCCTTGATGTTTAGTTTAACATATTCATGACATTATGTTCTGTTCACGTTGTGTATCAAGATAGAATGCCTCAAATCGCTCAAAAAGCCCAACATATAGGTCCAAAACGACCTGAAATGCGAAAATTGGCCCCTGTAGACAATACGCTTGTAGATACAGTTTGGGCAAGTTTTATGGACATATAGGACGTCACATATGCGGAATTTTTATTGACCTTGAATTTGACCTCACATGAACGTGAAGGATAAATCTAAAAATCACGTCCAAACTGAAATGTATAGTTTGACCTCTACATACTAGACGGCTGAAGACAGGGCTAAGGTTTGTATTATGAAAGTTTAGGAAGTAAATATTGAGGATCTTTTGGTGGTCTTAACTTTATGCCAGATGACCTTGAGTGATAAATCCGAAGGTCACATCTTATTTAAAATGTGTAAATTGCACTCTGCATACAAAACGGCTGTAGAGAGAGATCGGGTTCGCATTATGAACTTATAGGACATCACATATTGTGGATCTTTTGGTAGTTTTGAAGCTGACCTCAGATGACCTTGAGTGGCAAATCCTAGGGCGACATCTGACCTAAAACGTGTAAATTGAACTCAGCATACAATCGGGGGTAGATAGAGCTCAAGTTTGTATTATGAACATATAGGAAGTCATACATGGCTAATCTTCTGGCGATCTTGACGTTGACCTCATATGACCTTGAATGGTAACTCCGAAGGTCATTTCTGACCTGAATTGTGTAAATTTGACTCTCCATACAGAACGGTTGTAGTTATATATAGATTTCAATTGTGAACATGTAGAAAATCATATACTTGTACAGTGGATCTCTTGATGAGCTCGAAGTTGGTCTCAGATGTATGACCTTGAATGGTCATCATCTGGTCACCATAGTGGACCTTGATTGATGGATCTCAAGGTGGTACTTAAAACCAAATTTGTCCAGTTACCTATCCAAACCCTTTGGCTATTTTTTTCTGGTTTCCCGATAATTTCAGTTGGCCTTGATGTGTCTTTGCCAATTTTTCACCTCTGGTCAAAACTGTTATGTTGAAGAAGCCTATAGTTTTTTGAGCTGGCTCCTGGGTATTTTTGATTTCTGGAAAATAACTACACCCATCAGGGAAGAAGCCTTGGACTCTGGAGACAACCTTCGACCGAGAGCTCATTCCGCCATTTTGGTTTCCGACCGATAAATTTAGTTTGCCTCGATGTATCTTCGCCAAATTTTCGGCAATCTTCAGACATATTATGTGGAAGAACCCTATTGTTTTTCGGCCGGATCCAAGGTCCTTGCGGTCCGTGAGGATGAAATGCATGTCAATTTTTGGACAGAACTTTGCATGGAGGTTCATATACCAACAGGGAAGTAACCCCATTGATTTTGGAATTAATCCGTCAAACGACCTTCAACCTAGAGGCCGGAAGAGTTTTTGCCAAGTCATCCTTGAGGTTTCCTGCATATCTCGGAAACGGTGCATCGTAGAGCGAAACAGGCCTTATTTTCGGACTCGTCGCCCTAGACAAACATGTCTAAGGGGTATTATGGATGACCCTTTGCCTGATTTTTTTGCTGAGTTGGTTTCTGCTTTCATTTTCGTCCATATCACGGTAATGGTGCTTCCTAGAGTGAAACAGACGATGTTTTCGGACTTGTTGCCCCAGACAGATAAGTGTTAGGGGTATTAATTAGGCATGCCGATTGAAAATCGGGAGACCTTATGTTTTTGTCTTTTTTTCTGCCGTTTCGTTTCCGGATCATAACACTTGAACGCCTTAATCGATCGTTCACAATCCATCAGAGATACTTTGCTTTTGCCCCTATTGTTTTCCGTCGACATCTGAAATCCAAGATCACTGCCAGCGGCCATGTTGGAAAAAAATTCCGCCGATTCCTGAATACAGTTGACCTTACTGGAAAGATCTATCTATAGGCATGTCCTGTTGATCAATCCAAATAATATTTTTTTTACATAAAACATAGGTCCAAGGGACCTGTAGCTTACCGGCTAGCCAATTGGTGATCGGACCGATCGTCCAGTAACTACAACGTCACAAGTATATTCAGCATAATCATGTCCACAATCGATTCTTAAGCTGTAAAGTTGACAGCAAGTGAGATATGTGTCATTTTGTGCTCTGACCTTGAAAATGAGATCAAAGGTCATATTCAATATGTTCAAGATCACGAGAATATTCAGTACATATCATTTCTTTTATGTCCACAATTGATTCCCAAGCTGTAAAGTAAATTATAAGATATTAGCCATTTTGTGCTCTGACCTTGAAAACGAGGTCAAATGTCAAATTCAAGGTCATCAGAATATTCAGCATATATCATTTCCTATATGTCCACAATTGATTCCTAAGCTGTAAAGTCGATAATAAGCGAGATATTAGCCATTTTGTGCTTTGACCTTAAAAATAAGGTCAAAGGTCATATTCAAGGTCACAAGAATATTTAACATATATCAACATATAATATGTCCACAATTGATTCTCAAACTGTGAAGTAAATAATAAGCGAGATATTAGCCATTTTGTGCTCTGACCTTGAAAATGAGATGAAAGGTCATATTCAAGGTCATCAGAATATTCAGCATATATGATTTGCTATATGTCCACAATTGATTTCTAAGCTGTAAAGTTGATAATAAGCGAGATATTAGCCATTTTGTGCTTTGACCTTGAAAATTAGGTCAAAGGTCAAACTCAAGGTCATCAGAATATTCGGCATATATCATTTCCTATATGTCCACAATTGATTCCTAAGCTGTAAAGTCGATAATAAGCGAGATATTAGCCATTTTGTGCTTGACCTTGAAAATGTGTTCAAAGGTCAAATTCAAGGTCATCAGAATATTCGGCATATATCATTTCTTATATGTCCACAATTGATTTTCTAAGCTGTAAAGTCGATAATAAGCGAGATATTAGCCATTTTGTACTTTGACCTTGAAAATGAGGTCAAAGGTCAAATTCAAGGTCATCAGAATATTCGGCATATATCATTTCCTAAATGTCCACAATTGATTTCTAAGCTGTAAAGTCGATAATAAGCGAGATATTGACCCAACACATATTCACACAAATTTATGGGCAAATTCATCAGCCTGAAAAAAAGATAAAAAAATGTTAACAGATGATGCGGCGGACGACGACGACGACGACGGACGACGGACGAAAAACCACGACAATAGCTTATCGGCCCATATGAGCCGGTGAGCTAAAAATGAATACAGTTTTGACATGCAATGATGACACCCAAAACATGGTTAATGCATTATTATAACAACACAAAGTGGAAGAATAAATTTACTACGGAACTAAAGAACACACTACAATGTTGTAGTGTGTAAAAGAAGAAACACACTAACACACTACAATGAAGAAACACAAAAGAACACACTACAATGTTTATTGTTCAATAAAACCGAGCATGACAATAAAGATTTTTAAAAAGTGAAAGAAGTTTGAGATGTTGTAGATGGATGGGTGAATAAATGACGACAGGGTACAGGGCGGGTGTGAAAGGCGGTTGCGTGTGCAGTGACCAGCGAGAGAATGAAAGAAGGGTGTGAAGGAAGTGTGCAGTGTAGAGTACTAGGTAGAGAGGAGAGTACTGAGTAAAGAGCAGAGTACTTGGTAGGTACGGAGGAACAGAGGAGTCAAAATGTGTGGAGGAAGGTAGGTTGGAGACATGTAGGTGTGATGAGTGTTTGACAAATAATGACGAAAAATGTACAAATTTTACAAGCATTATTATAACAACACAAGGGGGTGAAGAATAAATTTACTACGGAACTAAAGAACACACTACAATGTTGTAGTGTGTAAAAGAAGAAACACACTAACACACTACAATGAAGAAACACAAAAGAACACACTACAATGTTTATTGTTCAATAAAACCGAGCATGACAATAAAGATTTTTAAAAAGTGAAAGAAGTTTGAGATGTTGTAGATGGATGGGTGAATAAATGACGACAGGGTACAGGGCGGGTGTGAAAGGCGGTTGCGTGTGCAGTGACCAGCGAGAGAATGAAAGGGTGTGAAGGAAGTGTGCAGTGTAGAGTACTAGGTAGAGAGGAGAGTACTGAGTAAAGAGCAGAGTACTTGGTAGGTACGGAGGAACAGAGGAGTCAAAATGTGTGGAGGAAGGTAGGTTGGAGACATGTAGGTGTGATGAGTGTTTGACAAATAATGACGAAAAATTTACAAATTTTACAAGCATTATTATAACAACACAAGGGGGTGAATAAATCTACTACGGAACTAAAGGACACACAACAATAAAACCGATCATGACAATAACGATTTTTAAAAAGTGAAAGAAGTTTGAGATGTTGTAGATGGATGAGGCAAAATAAGAGGTGTATGAGGATGTAGGAAGGGGTGAGAGTGGGAGTTGTGTATGTAGAGGTGCATCTATTTTATATTTATATGAAAATACAAATTAACAAATAGGCCTAGCCTACATGTATACGGCAATGAAAATTGTTCAGGTAAGTACTAGTATACATGTACATGTAGCATATTTTCGCAGATGCCTATTTACAGGAAATGAATTGCATTCTTTTCAAATATTTTACTGTTCGTATTTAACACATTGATATAACTTGTTGATGAGGCCATACATTATAACACACCGGAACCTCTGGATCTACCACGTTCGCATGTGGAAAGATTTTAGATTTCTACGTTCACGTATGATAAGATTTCAAACTTGGGGTACATATGTAGCGATTGTAGCCTCACATATTTCCATGTGTGAACTAGGTGACTTTGAGAATTTCTATGTGTGAACGTAGAAACCTAACATTTGTCCACAACCGAACGTGGAAGTCTTGAAGTTTCTACGTGTGTGACCAGTTTATGTGTCCCACTCGCGAACGTGGCAGTTTTTAACCTTCTACGTGCGAACGTGATAGGTTTGTTTTCGAAGACGATGCGTGTCAACTGTGCACTTGTTTCCGTAAACATCCACTAAATGCAGGATCACCTGTAAACCTATGGGTTATCATGGGCTAGATACAGGGACAACACAAGTCTCTATATTTGGGAAATTCCAAACGGAAGGAATGACATTTAAAAATTCAATGGAAGTTGAGGGAACCTGATCCATTAAACAGTATACAGATATTTCCGTAATTAAGTTCGAACTTTCGAATATAAGGGATTACTCAAATACATATATAGCCTATACATATATATAGATATACAAAAGTCAGTCCCCAAATACAAATAGGTGATAACACGAACATCACTGAAATAATTTTGTCTGGATATTAGATCTGACTCACATGCTTGAGTAACTCATTTCTGGTGTAGGAATATTTTGGTGAAAATGATGCAGGAATTGAAGCGGTAGAATAATGTGATGGGGATGAGCAGGTGCGTGATCAGGTGCCAGCGACCGTGTCCGTAGTAAAACAGCTGTACCGGCTCCAGATAGCTGTTCTTCATCTCCACAAAACTGTCGAGGATCCACATCACGAAGTTACTCATTATCATGTATATGAGCGCGTTGCGGAAGGTCCTTCGTGCTCGTTTCTCGCAATCCGTCCGTGCGACTCCCGGCGTCACATTGGCGGCGTGCGCCATGAAGCTAGTCTGGAGAATCATCTCTGTTAAATTGAGTAGCTGATCGGGTAACATAACCCAGGGGAGAATCCCGTCTTTCTTGTGGGCCTCTCCTGGTGGGATAAGCTCAGATCCCGCTACATATCCAACAATACTGCCAATGGTCAATACGGACTGAACCATGTAACCGAAGGCCGACACGATAACCATCATCTCAAAACCATAGTAACCGCCACTAAACTTGGACTCAAACCGCTCGCTCGATTCAAATGCCACGAGACATAGCACGATCCCAGGCAACCAGTAGAATATTTTCATGATGCGAAATATGATTAACCAACTATCTTTGTTACTTTCGTCGAAAGTGAGGATTCCAAGTGCGACAAGAACGATGTTGATCACGAGAAAGGCGAAGGAGCAAGTCGGTGCCTCTCTCGACACGAGGTCTGAATCACCCGAACTGTCCTGTAGCAGTGGCTCCCGATCTTGTTCGAGCCCCCTCTCTCTCCTGGTGAAACAGTCGCATCCACAACTCAGACATATCAGGCACCTTCTGGAGCATGACACTTCATTGTCGGTTTGGATTTGTATATTGCGCGTGGTGTCGCTTAATACATCTCGACGGTCGGCATTTATGAGGTCCGGAGGTTCTGAACCCACTGAAGAGTAGAATTCTTCTTCCTCGTCTTCACTTTCTGCTACTCTCTCTTCCCCAGTGCAGCTGCCACATGTACAACACATGCATATTAGGCAATTTCTGAGGCGTGACACCTGTTTGTTGGTTTGAGATTGTACATTGCACGTGACGGGACCAGGCGGTTCGGAATCTATTGAATAATAAATGTCTTCATCTTCTTCTTGCTCTCCTCCTGTTCCAGATGATAGTGGAGGCCAATCGATGATAGTTTGAGTGTCGACAGATCTAAACGGGGGTGAGCGATTTTTCAGATTTATCAGTTCGTCCGACGTCTTGGTGGTGAGGAAGATGTGCAGGACCGTTTCGATAGCAAGCAGCAGGAACTCTATGTTGAGCGGGTAGAGGAATGGGAACGCGGCGTTCGTGCTGTTGTACAGCCGAGTCATCTGAGTGATGCATGGGAAAAAATCATCAGACACAATGCGAGAGATGTTCTTCGAATGCAGAACCTGACATTCTCTCATGTTTACGAGATGATCAGTGTCCTTAATTGAGTCGTACAACGTGGCGTCAAACCAAAGAACGACCGATGGTACCACGATTGCCATGAGGCCATATCGAACATACGCGCAGCGCAGCATAGCACGGGTGTGGAACACGTAACAGAAAACCATCAGCAGGCCCATGAAGATAAGTCTGATGACATGGAAGGCGATACTCATTATGTAGCTCCATAGCACGAAAGCTCCACACAAGAAGAACTGACTAAGACACCGGGCGTGTGACACGACCTTGAAGACGTCCAGGAGCGAGCCAAATATATAGAAGATGATGATTCCTAGGACGGGCAGCAAGTGCTCCAGACGTTGCTGCAGCGTACGTGCGCGGGTGCCCCCAGGGTGCTTGCTGATGTCGGCGTGCAGCTTAGCGAGGTCGCGTCTACACCAGAATGCCAGCATGAATGCAATGCCAATCAACATGTAGATGTTCATGACGACCTCCACTGCAATCTTTGTTACTTGCACGGTCTGATTCTGCACCGTGACGGAGTGAGCGTACGAGACGCCGACCCCCACAGCCACCGCGAACAGAAAGTACTGTATTGCCGAGATGTAGCCGTCCTGGTCTTTGATTCTGGAGCCTTTGGCCGTGTCCAGATGGTAGCCGACCTTGAACGGGTGTGACATCATTTTCACGTCTTATTGCGATAGCTCTCAAAAACACAACCCTGGGACAAGTCTCTGTTGATATGACTGGTTTCCAGCAACCGATCAGCAGGTTTCGGTTATATCCGTTACTGTGAGTATCACTGTATTATTGTATGCACGGGCTAATCAAAATTAGTATCACAAAAGTCACATGCTCGTATGAAATGTCGGTAGCCCATGAATATGCAATTCCCGTTCTGCTATCATTTTTGCCGTACCCCTACATTTAAAGACTTGCGCAGTCAGAAGCGAAAGTACCACTTTATATTCTTTTCAGAAAAAAACAGACGGGGTTTCCGCAAAATTAGTTGGTGCTACAAATTAACATTCTACAACGAACAAGTTCGCAGAACTAAAATAGTCCAATGTCCACAAAAAAAAAGTAGATATTTGTTGACAGAGCCGTTAATGCTGCTCTAAAACACGACCCACAACAAACATCGAAGTACTTTTTGATCCATATGTAGTTATAACCACACACAATTCTCGAACAACCAATTTTGTCTATCGCGCTATGTTACAGTTGAACTATATGCACCAACAAGACTAATGTAAGTACGTGGCTTTACATTATTCCGGACGTTTATTTCACTTTGTATGTCAGACTTATCACTATTCTTTTACACATTCATTCATAACATCAATAACAACAACAACAACTACTACTACAACAACAACAAGAAGAATTATAACTTATTAATAATAATAATAATAATAATAATAATAATAATAATAATAATAACAATATCGATCGGGGTATGTCCGACTTTGGTCGTACTTACCCCATGGGGTAAGTGCGACTCGCATTTACTTGTTAAACCATAGTTTAATAAGGAAAAGCCAGTATTCCATTTCAGCTTCAGTTTAATAAGGAAAAGCCAGTATTCCATTTCAGCTTCACGCCGTCCCAAACCCCGACCAGCAGCCCTACTAGGACACCCAGGCCCATAGGAATGAATCCAGATATATTTGTGGTGTTACTAAGATGGCATGACATACCCCATTTATGGGGTATGTCTCCCCATCGATATTGTAATAATAATAATAATAATAATAATAATAATAATAATAATAATAACTAGACGTCAAGGCCTAAAGATGCCTTGGAGGCATTTCGGTGTTAAGACTAATTTATAATATTTATAACATGTTTACCATAGGCTCTACGACACACTGTTTCAAAGATATTGACGAAAATAAAAAAAGCAGACTCGGCAGAAAAATTAAAAGTCAAGGTCAAAGTTCATCCTTAATACCCATCAGACATGTTTGACTAGGGCAAAGAGTCCGAAAATAACGTAGCTTTATATTCTTTTATACTTTATATTCTTTTCAGAAAAAAACAGACGGGGTTTCCGCAAAATTAGTTGGTGCTACAAATTAACATTCTACAACGAACAAGTTCGCAGAACTAAAATAGTCCAATGTCCACAAAAAAAAAGTAGATATTTGTTGACAGAGCCGTTGATGCTGCTCTAAAACACGACCCACAACAAACATCGAAGTACTTTTTGATCCATATGTAGTTATAACCACACACAATTCTCGAACAACCAATTTTGTCTATCGCGCTATGTTACAGTTGAACTATATGCACCAACAAGACTAATATAAGTACGTGGCTTTACATTATTCCGGACGTTTATTTCACTTTGTATGTCAGACTTATCACTATTCTTTTACACATTCATTCATAACATCAATAACAACAACAACAACTACTACTACAACAACAACAAGAAGAATTATAACTTATTAATAATAAATAATAATAATAATAATAATAATAACAATATCGATCGGGGTATGTCCGACTTTGGTCGTACTTACCCCATGGGGTAAGTGCGACTCGCATTTACTTGTTAAACCATAGTTTAATAAGGAAAAGCCAGTATTCCATTTCAGCTTCAGTTTAATAAGGAAAAGCCAGTATTCCATTTCAGCTTCACGCCGTCCCAAACCCCGACCAGCAGCCCTACTAGGACACCCAGGCCCATAGGAATGAATCCAGATATATTTGTGGTGTTACTAAGATGGCATGACATACCCCATTTATGGGGTATGTCTCCCCATCGATATTGTAATAATAATAATAATAATAATAATAATAATAACTAGACGTCAAGGCCTAAAGATGCCTTGGAGGCATTTCGGTGTTAAGACTAATTTATAATATTTATAACATGTTTACCATAGGCTCTACGACACACTGTTTCAAAGATATCGACGAAAATAAAAAAAGCAGACTCGGCAGAAAAATTAAAAGTCAAGGTCAAAGTTCATCCTTAATACCCATCAGACATGTTTGACTAGGGCAAAGAGTCCGAAAATAACGTCCGTTTCCGTAACGCACCGTTTCCGAGATATCGACGAAAACGAAAAATGCCGACTCGGCAGAAAAATTTCAGGTCAAGGTCAAAGTTCATCCATAATACCCCTCTGACATGTTTGTCTAAGGCAACGAGTCCGAAAATAACGTTAGTGTCGCTCTACGACGCACTGTTTCTGAGATATCGACGAAAGCGAAAAATGCCGACTCGGCAGAAAAATTCAAGGTCAAGGTCAAAGGTCATCCTTAACACCCTTTAGAATGTTTGTCTAGAACGACGAGTCCGAAATTAACGTCCTTTTTGCTCTACGACGCACTGTTTCAGACATATCAACGAAAACGAAAAATGCCGACTGCGAAAAAATTTTAGGTCAAGGTCAAAGTTCATCCATAATACCCCTTAGACATGTTTGTCTAGTGCCACGAGTCCGAAAAATAACCTCCGTTTCGCTCTACGACGCACAATTTCCGAGATATCGATGAAAACGAAAATGCCGACTCGGCGAAAAAAATTTCAGGTCAATTTCAAAGTTCATCCATAATACCCCTTAGACATGTTTGTCTAGTGCCACGAGTCCGAAAATAACGTCCGTTTCGCTCTACGACACACCGTTTCCGAGATATCGACGAAAACGAAAAATGCCGACTCGGCAGAAAAATTCAATGTCAAGGTCAAAGTTCATCCATAATACCCCTTAGACATGTTTGTCTAGTGCCACGAGTCCGAAAATAACGTTCGTTTCGCTGTACGACACACCGTTTCGGAGATATCGACGAAAACGAAAAATGCCGACTCGGCAGGAAAATTCAAGGTCAAAGTCAAAGGTCATCCTTAATACCCCTTAGACATGTTTGTCTAGGGCGACGAGTTCGAAAATAACGTCCGTTTCGCTCTACGACGCACCGTTTCCGAGATATCGACGAAAACGAAAAATGCCGACTCGGCGAAAACTTTTAGGTCAAGGTCAAAGTTCATCCATAATACCCCTTAGACATGTTTGTCTGGTGTCACGAGTCCCAAAAATAACGTCCGTTTCGCTCTACGACGCACCGTTTCCGAGATATGCAGGAAACCTCAAGGATGTCTGGGCGAAAACTCTTCCGACCTCTAGGTCAAAGGTCGTTTGACGGATTGATCCCAAAATCAACAGGGTTATTCCCTGTTGATATATGGACCTCCATGCAAAGTTCGGCAGCCATTGCTTACATACTTTTTGAGTTATCGTGCAGGGAGTCCAAAAAACGACATTGATCTCATTCTCACGGACCTCACGGACCTCGGATCAGGCTGAAAAACAATAGGGTTCTTCCACATGATACGTCTGACCAATGCTGAGAATTTGGCGAAGATACATCGAGGCAAACTAAAGTTATCGGTCGGAAACCAAAACGGCGGGGGGAGGGGGGGGGGGGGGGGGGTGGGGGAAGAAGAAGAAAAAAAATTCTGCTAAAACCATAAAGGCATTTTTTCCGAAATGCCTTAATAATCAGTTTTGCATAAATTAGGACCTAGTGAACATTCTCCCACAGTCCATGGGACCCTGGTCACTGATGCTTTTATTATCTGAATGTTTCCTTGCTGATGTCTACACGCGAGTCCGTCCATTTACACTCATATTCCAGTTGATTTAGCACAGAACCCCAGTGCGAGTGTTCCTTCTCGGATTCCGAGTAAAATTTACACTGCAGAGTGGTCACGAACTCTGCTCCTCCATGGAACTGCGAACGGAAGCAAAACAGCATTGGATTTTTTTTTATTTGTTCGTATACTTTGTTGTATGTTTTATTGTATGCTGTTAGGAAATAAATTGATTTGATTTGATTCGATTTAATTTTAGGGAACTATCTACAGACCGTGCCTGTTGTAAACAATAACAACATTTATTGTTATGCACACGACACTTGTACGCCGTCGAGTCTGACCTGGATAACGATGGGCAGCTTGCCTCGGATGCCCTTCTTGCTCTTGTCTATCCCGGTGGTCAACCACTCGCCCTTGTACACAACAGCCTCGGCGTCACGCTGCTTCTCGGCCAGGGTCACTTCACCGCCGTGTAACGTACACTTGCTGCAGAGACAGCCACGTGCCACGTGAAATCTATGTCTCACAATATTATACCTAGCCTACACAACTTATGATTTAATTATAATTATATGATTTGATAGAAGTTGATTGAAATTGTATAATATATGGGCAAATTATGCAATGAAATCAATTATCGGTGTCGGAATGGTATATCGTATTATTGCATCATGACGGAATGTTATTTGATTGAATGAAATGGAGCATCATAGCATTACAGTCTGGTCACTGTGATATTGTTTGTGGGTCTATATGGTGTGATAATGAATGTTATCATGTAGGTGATAACATGGATCAGCGTGTTGCGACTTCAGGTCCATGTGATAGTTTCAATTCAGGCCTACACATATAAGCATTATCTATAGGGCTACGTCCGAAATGTTATAGTTTTTGAAAAATTACGGAACGAAATTTTTCTCCTGGATAAGGGCCAAAAAAAATATCCAATCTGGTTCATTCTCTGACCGTGTGGACTCTTTCTGGAAAACCATATCGCGTTACTCGTAAATTGTTACTGTAGCAATTATAGTGGCGGTGCAACTAGTTCATATTGTGCTTTGATATATATCTGGCTGTACATTCTTGCAACACTATCCTATTATGTACATGTATATCAATAATATCACTGGACTATATTTATAGGGGGATGTGTATGTACACACACAACATATACGCTATCATCATTATCTGACCTGAGGCATGTGGGTAGTTCTTCACACAGAGAATGCTTGTACATGTCAGGAGGTTACATTGAATACTGGAACTGGGTGTATTGATTTTGTCCCGGGAGGAGAGCCCGCTGATATTGTCGTATTGCCACTTACACGATGTCCCTGGGCGGTCTGACTGTCACGTCTACGGAGTACTTGGTGTTCACGTTCAATTTCACGGTTCTCTCCACATCAAACCGACCCCCGTCTACCTTGAAGTGGATTAGCTGGTCGAACGGCCGCTTCCTGAAGCTCAGCTGAATCCTGCCACTCATTCTGTCTGTCGCGGACAAAAACACTCCTACTCTTAGCTAGAGCTTCCCCAGGCCAAGATGTTCATCAATGTTGCACTTTAAACTGTATTGTCTGTGCTCTCGCTGTCTGTCTGTCTGTCTCTCTCTTTTCTTTTCTCGAGAATTTTCTCTCGAATGTCTCTAAGCCAAAGCAAGGTGTAGATTTATATCTAAGTTATCACGCGCTTGGAATAGATGGTGACATAAAAACTGCTGACATGTAGCCACGAATCCCGTGTACGATAATAGATGTAGATATATTCGACACAAATTGCTTCAGCAATCTACAAACATGAATAGTTCCATATATTTAGACGAAAGAGTCAAATCCCTCGTCATATCCAGTGAATAATGTGTTAAATCAGACTGAGCTACCGTCCGTCACAAGCTCCAGCTTTGCTGTGATAAAACATGTAAGGAACACGACACAATTTACATGTGGTATCCTCGCACCTAATTTCTAAAGCTGCTTCAAAGCCCGGGGTACAGCCGTGGGTAGGTCTAAATTCTTGGGTCATGTGCGAGGTGGAACGCGACAGAATGTCCTTCATATTGTTCTGTTCCGGCGATCCATTGACGATACACCCACAGTTTACCACGAATCCCGCTAAAGTAAATGTCACTCAAAAGATCATTGTCGTGAGGGCAAATGAACGGGAACAGTATCTCTCAATAAAGAGCATTTCCCGTCGACTAGACTATCCTGTCTCAGGTTATTGCCCATGAGTTATTGCAAATGAGTCGCCTTGTCACAGATCACGATTTATCACGCCTCAACACTGGCACATATAAAGAGCAGTATTCAGTGTTTGGCACACTGTCGATGATTGCGGCAGTCTCTTGATGTATTTATCACACAAAAACTCCATCAATTATTGATATCATCCAATGACACAATCGCATGGCACGGCTAATACCATGTAACTGTTACGTTGGGGAAGAGAGATGTAGCACTCACTATATATGTTCTGCCTCTGGGCAACTGATTTAGTAAATTCCTCAGCGAGCCAACGCCAGCCAAAATCAATTGTAACTTGGAGGCACAGTTCTGTGTCCTTGTCCTCACAATGTTCTACTCTGAAGTGCAAGGCTCCAATGGGGTCGCCACGATGTGCAACATGTTAACTGGTGACTGCCCTCTATATGTACATGGGGAAAATCCGCCGGTAGTTAACAGGCGAAGAGGGGGCTTTCCGTTCCGGGGATATGGGAATGAATGTTCTATGTTCCTATGTGGACCCATAACTCCCGCGCCGTTGTCACCAATCATATCGGTTGTCTGCACGGGGGCGGCTGGGCGATGTGATGTGGTGTGCATTACGTCTCTACTCCCGGAGGGGCCAATCGGAGGCAGACCCCGATCGAGACTGGGTTGGCGGCGCACATGTCGGCTTCCTTGACAAGTGCCACTCGCTCGTCAATTACCGTGCCCGGGTCCGCGTGTCCAACAATCAATGATCAGGGATTTGGGTGGGGATAATGTGACACTCCTAAGAAGTGTATCGAAGGGTGTATCAAGCATAGCTGAGCATCATCTGTGCACAGAGATGAATGAATGTATGGATCTGACCCCAGAACTTGTGATTCAAGGTCATGCCGGAGGGGCGATCATGGCAGAGAGAGAGAGAGAGGGAGAGAGAGCAGGGAAAAGCGTACGTGCCTATTACAATTACATGCAATTCAACAAATCGTTTGTAATACATTCAATGCCTCAGTGTAGACAAGAGCAGAGACTGCTATATTATTTGTTCATGCAGTTTGCCATGAACACTATGTCCATCATAACGATAAACCACAATTAACCACACGAACAGTATGTAAGAAATCGAAATTCGATCAATGAAAGTAGTACTGGGAATAAATTGTGTTCTCCAGCTGCATATCGTTAACTGACCCGGAGTGTATGACACTTAACACCAGCGTATGTGTTATTCTATAGTTTGTGCTATTCAACGTAACGACAATGAGTAGCAATTTTCATTTGTTTTTAACATTTATCACATTGGTTTACGTCACTGCTGAATATGTGAGTACAAAAAACAGCAACTAAATGCATAGAACACAGTATGGGCCTACAGTTAGGGTAAACGTTTATTTTAGAGTGCAGTGGCACGCATATATGTAGTTTACATACATGTATAATCTTACACATATACATGCAGCGGTATGGACGAGCGGACCAGAGACAGACTCCCTTAGACGAGTACGTGGCCAGGCCGGACCCAGCCTACTCCTGGTATGTCCTCGACAACACAACATACAACGAGAGGAGCACAATCCACTACCTGAACCTCACCTCGCAACAGTGGAAAAACGGTCAGAAGCCCTCACACAATGTGCCTTCGAAAGTTAGTACCACATGAACGTCAGTTTAGCTTCTCTTTTCTCTGAAATGTATAGACAAACAGATATATACATTAGATCCCATGATATCATAATATAGGCCTAACTGATGATCTAGGTTTAGCTGACTGATTTGATTTCGAGACATGTATTCGCAATGAAATCAAATTGAATCAAATTACCATTAACTATCGATATGAATAAACCAGGACTTGTTACAGCCTTTATGCTGTAAAATAAGCATACACCTGCGTAAATACTACCAAGTATTCTATCTACAGACATGATGTAGATTAATAAATTTTCACCGTAAAGAGATATTAATTCTATCTATACAGGTCCCAATATACATTGCTCATATCACTGATCATACTCAATAATATTTCAAGAGCTCGCAGTGGAATCATACCAATTATATAGCTATTATCCTCAATCTAATCCCCTATTATCACGCTGTCCTTGTGTTACAGCCAGCTGGTCGGATACATCACTATGGTGGCACTATGTTGCCGTGGTGATACCTGACGTCATCACCCACCCGGACACCGCCCTGCTCTTTCTGCACGGCGGAGACAACGTACCGGATGAGTACGATACTTGTATCCACTTCATTATGTCTATATGTCAATATAAGTACCAGTGTATAGATCTAATACATGGGCAAGTTTCAAGTGATTAACCGTTACTCTGTTTTGATCAACATGGGTTGGAATGAACACAGATGCAGTCGTTATTGATACAGGCATGCCACATGCTATTTTCATGGGAGGATATTAAAATAATAAATACTGGTATATTGTTTTCCACTGATTAAATTATCAAAATCGTACTTCACAAAAGTTTCGGTATAATTTTTTCTTACATGTAGCCTGCCAACCCCCGAGAATGTCCGGCTGACGGGACTCCTTGCGTCCCTGGCCGAGAGCACCGGAGCTGTGTGTGCCATCATCAGGAACATTCCCAACCAGCCCATCACATTTGTTGTACGAAGATTTCTTCCATCTATGATACGCATCTGCAACAAACAGCAAAATTCATGAATTATTTAGATGTGAATAAGTCACACTTGACTTTCAACTCAGAGTTATGTTATTTGCGTGTATGTGGTACAACTGTACTTTGGCAACTTATTCTACCAAAAAGGGAAATATATCGATGTTAAATTCGAGCAAAAGAGTCAAAGTAGTGAAACATGTAACACGGTACCCCCAGGACGATCCTGCTCAGCGGGCCAGGCGTGAGGACGACATGATCGCCTTCACTTGGAGGACTTTTGTGGACGATCCATCAGACCCCGATATCCTGGCCAGGCTACCCATGACGAAGGTAAACCATGCCAGGCTACGTATAACAAACCAGGCCAGACTGCCCAAGACATCGATGAACCAGACCAGGCGGCACATGACAATTGTAAATCATGCCAAGTTACCCATGAAATATGTGGACAAGGTGTTTTAATTTGTTCGTGAGCATTCGAGCATGTCCATGGTCAGATTTAACGAAATAGACCACAAATGACAAAGGTAAACCAAGTGACACTGTCTATGAGAAAGGTAAAATCAGGCTACACACGACAACGGTAAACCAGGCCAGACTGCCCACGACAGTTGTAAAACGGGACATACTTCCCTGTCTGCCCATGACAATTGTGAACCAGGACCTCCTGCCCATCACATTTGTAAAGTAAGACATACTGTCCACGACAATTTAAATTTAAGCAGGACCTACTGCCCATGACATTTGTAAACTAGGCCAGACTGCCCATGACAATTGTAAACTAGGCCAGACTGCCCATGACAATTGTAAAATTGGCCAGACTGCGCACGACAAAGATAAACCAGGCCAGACTGCCCATGACAATTGTAAAATTGGCCAGACTGCGCACGACAAAGATAAACCAGGCCAGACTGCCCATGACAATTGTAAAATTGGCCAGACTGCGCACGACAAAGATAAACCAGGCCAGACTGCCCATGACAATTGTAAAATTGGCCAGACTGCGCACGACAAAGATAAACCAGGCCAGACTGCCCATGACAATTGTAAACCAGGCCAGACTGCCCATGACAATTCTTCGAAGAATTATTCAGGTTTTAGTGGCCAAGTTAAGGTCTGAAATAAGTGCTTGGCTCGTTCATGTGCGTTCCTGCAGGCGGCAGTGCGGGGGATGGACACCGTCACGGACTTCAGCTCCCAGGAGGCCCCGGCAACTAACATCACAAAATACATCATCGCTGGAATATCCAAGGTACCACAAGACTACAAAATTCCCTAATATGATCGTGTGTGACTTTTAATATCTCGAAAAACTAGTCAGCGAATTATGGACGGAGTAGGCCTAACCAAAGTGAGTCAACGCTCCGTAATTTTGATGTTCATTCAATCTGTTGGTATTGCTCAACCCCAGAATATCATCAAAAATGTCATAATGGTACATTCAAACCCCTTGTCTCCCTTAGCGTGGCTGGACGACGTGGACCACTGCGGCTGTGGACAGTCGGGTTATCGCGCAAGTCCCCATGGTTCTCACCTCTTTACCCTTCATAGAGGTATATCTTACCAGCGATACAATGTATGTGTCATGTGCCCTCTGATCATATGATGTGATGTGTATTTAAAAATTTAGTATAGAGGTCTCGCTGATGCGTGTGGTTGGTATGGAGACGTAGTATTAATCCAAGTCCCGGCCTGCTTTCAGAGCACGTACAAGCATTATCAGTCAATGGGTGGCTGGTCCTTCGCTTTATTTGATTACTACCGAGAGAACTTGACCCTCGAACTGGAGAATCCCAACACTAAGCTTGCCATGGACATTGTCGATCCATACAGTACGCAATTATCTAAATCCCTATATACCTTACATATTTATACAATAATATTACAGGATGGTACGGAATATAGGCATGGCCTGGCCCATTTGTAACAAAGAAGTTACGGATTAGTATTGGAGAAACTAAACTTGAAAGTACTTAGTAAATTATTAGTTTGGTTTGAAATATTTTATCACAATCAGATATCTACACGTATTTATACGTGTAAGCTTTACATATAGGTTACATTGACCGATATACAATGCCCACGATGATATTTTCTGCCACCGAGGACGAATTTTTCCTACCCGACGACAGTTGGCTATTTTTTGACGACATTCCGGCCACCCAGAAATTCATGATGTAACTACAGTTGATGTAACTTGAACTTGAAATCCAGCAACAAAACTGATGACCCCACCCTCACTTGATTAAATTTCGTAAATTATGCATGTCTGACAGGGCGATGGACAACACAGAGCACTCGATGTTTCCCTACAATCATGTCTGGGACTACTTCAGTGGCTTCGTCACCGCGGTCATCAATGTAAACCACAGTAATTGAACTGATCGTTTATCTTAGTCCTATAAGTATAACAGATGCCCATCAACATTAATATACGCGTAACATTTACTTGCATTTACAGAATCACCAGTTTCCACAAACCAGCTGGAATATTACCAAGGTAGGCAGATTATACAGATACGATATTTAAACACGTTAGCTGAAGTTCCTATTGATAACATCATTTATTTGTCAATATTTGCCCTAACCCACCAAATGAATATTCTTTGTTGTCAGACAAACACCACGGGTAGCATTCAGTTCAGCAGTGATATCACACCCCTTGATATTACATGTTACTGGGCGGATAACAACACACCTGACAGGTACAGTGCTTCCAGGCAGGGCCAGGGCATATAATCGCAATAATATATTATTCACAGTTAGTTCATCCAGTTACTGGTCGATATATTTCTGTAATAACTTCGCTCGAACAGACGGGACTTTCGAGCGCTGCAGGGAGCCAGCCCAGTTCCCAGCAACATCTCCTGGTTTGAGGAACCAGTACAGGACCTGGTCTGACAATTTCACTTTCTTGTACTTTACAACTTGGGTACATAAAGGATCGAGAACTGGGGTTTAAGAGTATGTGTCTCGAACGACATGTAATAACATTACCAATTTGGGGTGGGAGGGTCATTCTTACGCCGAATGAGGGTAGGTAGGCCTACATGTATGTGCCAAATTTTGAGAAGCAACTTTCGGAAAAATTATCAAAAATAATGATCAGCTATAAATATATGATTATCTATAAATAATGATCGATGTACCAAAGATCTTGGGGTGTACTGTAGAGTGTACGTACCTGTGGATATAGGCCTACATGGAATTAAACATCGGCAATACCAGTATAATCTTCATTATAATGAACACTGTTGCAGGGCGATAACAATTACCAAGTAGAACTTGAGAGTCCACTTTCTGGTTGGAAAGCATTTTTCATCGAGGTAAAGATTGATATAAACCTATGTAATTATTCAGAAATATTTATCATTACTGGTTAATGTTTTCCTGATTATATATATATTGAGAACAATGACAGGCGGTGTTCGTTGGGGCGCTTGATACGAACATCACTATGACGTCAGAAGTGAACATTATCCCGGATTTCTACCCTTTCCCCAAGTGTCAAGGGGACGAATGCTATGGAGTTCTACTCTGAATGCCTCGAGCTGACAACTGTTGTATCATGGATAATAAAGTATATATAAATACACAACGAGTCCATTGTGTCTATAATATCTGTTTGGTTCTGTCCAGGATCACGTTGATCTGGATCCTGAGGGAGCGGATCCTGTGCCGGGCCTGTCGGACCTCAAATGTTGAATGGAACACGGATGGAACAGTTTATGATCATCCGCTTAGGTCTCTAAATATCTGAAGTTATATCCACAAGCATAAAGATGGCTTGGCTTGGACCGTTCAAACGGCATGTGATGAAGGCCCGGAAGGTCTCAAATGGCCCTATATGCATGGATTGGCATATGGTACCAAGCCCTTGCAGATACATTTGTAATATGATCATATAGGAAGCCATGTGGTGGACCATGTGGTTTTTATATTGGAATTATATTTTTATTAAGAGCATATTGAATGTCGTTGATTACGGATATTTCAGTGACCTTGCTCTCGACTTCAAAATCTCTTGAGTGGCAAACATCAAGGTCACGTCTAGGAAGTCATATTATGGTAGATCTTTTGGATACCTTAATTTCGACCTCAGACGACATTGAGTCCCTGAACGCGATGCCACGTCCGAACCTGGAATGTGTAAATTGCCCACTATAGACAATATTTATCTCGTAGACAGAGCTTACGTGTATTATTATGTACATATAAATAAACTTTTATGGTAGAACATTTAGTGACCTTCGAAACTGATATCAGACGAACTTGAATGGTTAACCTCAAGGTCACGTCTGACCTCGGTGAAACTGGCGTCTGCAGACATGACGCTCGTAGATTGAGCTTAGGAATGTACGAGTATTATGAATATATAAGAAATCACATATAATGGAGCTTTCGGACAACTTGAACTTGATGAATTTATTTAAAAGTTACTTCAGACCTGGAATGTGTTACTTCACCTGAAATGTGTTAGTTAACCTGAAATGTGTGAATAGACAATTATGCACTCTGACCATTTGGACGCCATATATGATGGTTCTTGCGACGACCTTGAACTTCATCTCAAAGACCTTGAGTGGTAAAGCCCTTAAGATAAGAGCTTATATTATGAGCATATTTATAGGAAATCATTGACAGTGGTGGATCTCTTGATGGTCTTGAATTTGACCTCGTACGACTTTGATTGGTAAACTCCAAGAACTTGCATCTACAGACATGACGACTGTGGATAGAGTTTGAGAATGTATTGAGCATATAGGAAATCACATGGTTGCAATAACAATTCTTACGGAAGCGTATTTAGGCCATTTGTCTATTCAAATCTTATATGCTTGCATCAATTGACACATTCAGATACACCAACCATAATGCCCCCTTTATGCATGAGAATTTAAACTCTTATCAAAATTACAGTTTTGTTTCGAGAACAGTATCAAAATGCATATGTCTATTCACATGCAATATGGCGTTACCTTATATTCGAATGCCTTACATAGTTACTGTGAGCTTTCAGTGACGATTTCAGTATAGCGGGGAAAGGTCGCAATCAAAAATGAAAGCCACTACTCTAGGATTAATAATTGTGACATTTATTCCCGCTTTTATAGTCGGCGAAGGTTATGTAAGTTAAAACGTATCTTGTTAAGACTATAATGAACATCAAATACAAATACAGTGTAATTATAAATACAATTATGAAAATTATAAAAATTACAATAATATTTGATGAAGTATCTAGGCAAATCATATTCAGAGAAAACTCTCTTTGTTCATGAGTTTATAATAAATAAAGAACATCGGACTTATCTTGAAAAAAAAAATTAACATGGGACATAATCCAAGCCCATATATAATGTGAATTTTAGGTCGAATTTGTTCGTTGTGCAGTATGGTAATCCACAGTTACATGCATGTGCAGAAGTACGCCCGCCCGGGCCGAAGGACCACGCCTTTGGATGAGTACGTAGCCCGTCCTGAGCCACTCTATGGCTGGTATGTGTTCGACAACAAAACCTACTTCGACAACAGCACAGTACACTACCTGAACGTTACCACCCAGGAATGGATGTCAGGTTGTACTCATTCGTACAAGGCACGCTATAGTCCAACGAAACCAAAACGAGTCCACCATATACCATGTATACATGTATATTTTAGTTTCCTTTGGCAAACTGTCATTAATTTTAGGTAATGGTGTGTTATTAGGATCATGCTAATTACTTATTGTCTACTAGGTCCCCTATTAATATCACAGTTGCGGGTTTCAAAGTTTTTGTTTGATAATACAAGTGTTATGTTCGGCGTCATAATGCTACACATGTATTTAGCATACTAGTATACAAAGCATACTAGTATACATGTAAATCCACCATTATAACAAAACAACTTCTGGAGAACACATGCTCACACATGTTTCGCTTCGGAGCAGTGTATGTAGTTAGTAGGCCTAAAGACCGATATTACTTGAAGACCTAGAGAGTGACCTGTGTGATAGCATGGCAACTATTGAACTATTGATAACACGACCGGTTGATTTGCCCGTCCCTGGGTGGACAGAGAACTACTCGGACTCCTCGGTCTGGTGGCACTACGTGGCTACAGCAATCCCTGAGGAGATTCGCTTTCCGGACACCGGTATGATCTTCATCGGCGGCGGCAACAACTATCAAGACAAGTGAGTATACTTGGTATAGTATACAATAGGAGCCCAGTGTCGTAAGACGGATATAAACCTGACAGCCCTGACCCCATCCGAGCAGCATCCCGTTTCCCGAGCGGGACTTCCTGACGGCCGCCGTGGCCCGTTTGGCCGAAGAAACCGGAACTGTGTGCACCTACTTCAAGCAGATCCCCAACCAACCCGTCGTCTTCGCCGTGAGTTGATATAACCAGACAGCTACCGAAATCTATGTAGAACTTCGTATGGGGCGATTCTGACATATTTACATGATTAAGAAGGCATCATATTGATAATAACACGTGACAATAGGGCTTTTGTACAAGCCGAAAGGTTCATCAGTAAACTATTAACTGAACGACAGGATGACTCAGAACAAGAGGAGCGGTTTGAGGACAACTTTATTGCCTACACCTGGCGAGATTTCATCGACGACCCATCCAACCCAGAAGTTCTCGCCAGATTACCCATGACCAAGGTACTGAGGTCGTTGTTAGGTTACTCGTGACCAAGGTACTGAGGTCGTTGTTAGGTTACCCATGACCAAGGTACTGAGGTCGTTGTTAGGTTACCCGTGACCAAGGTACTGAGGTCGTTGTTAGGTTACTCATGACCAAGGTACTGAGGTCGTTGTTAGGTTACTCATGATCACGGTACTGAGGTCGTTGTTAGGTTAATCATCTGTTCTTTTGTCATCAGTAAAATGGGTACCTGGCTATAGACAGAGATGGCAATGTGTATGAATACTGTATGTGCACCAGAGATGGTTGCCTAAGTTACAGCTGTATGCCTCCCGGGAGGTTGAAAATGTGTCGGAATGAACAGGTCTGCCAGGGGTAATAATTATAAAGCGCTTTGAGCATGTTGTACATGGAAAAGCGCTATATAAAAGCTTGCAATTATTATTATTATTAATCATGATGAAGGTGATGGTGTCGTTGTTAGGTTACTCGAGACCAAGGTAATGAGGTCGTTGTTAGGTTACTCGAGACCAAGGTAATGAGGTCGTTGTTAGGTTACTCGAGACCAAGGTACTGAGGTCGTTGTTAGGTTACTCGAGACCAAGGTACTGAGGTCTTTGTTGGATTACTCATGATCAATGTCCTGTGGTCGTTGCTAGGTTACCCGTGACCAAGTTACTTAGGTCCTTGTTCGGTTAACCATGACCAAAGTAGGGAGATGACCAAAGTGACCAAAGTACTGAGGTCGTTGTTGGGTTACTGATGATCAAGGTACTGAGGTCGTTGTTAGGTTACTCATGACCAAGATACTGACGTCGTTGTTTGGTTACTCGTGACCAAGGTCCTGAGGTCGTTGTTAGGTTACCCGTGACCAAGATACTGAGGTCGTTGTTAGGTAACTCATGATCAAGGTACTGATGTCATTGTTAGGTTACCCGTGACCAAGGTACTAAGGTCGTTGTTGGGTTACTGATGATCAAGGTACTGAGGTCGTTGTTAGGTTGCCCGTGACCAAGGTACTGAGGTCGTTGTTGGGTTACTCATGATCAATGTCCTGTGGTCGTTGTTAGGTTACCCGTGACCAAGTTACTTAGGTCTTTGTTTGGTTAAACATGACCAAGGTACTGCGGTCGTTACTAGGTTTCTCATGACCAAGCTGCAGAGGTCGTTATTAGGTAACGCGTGACCAAGGTTTTTAGGTTACTCATGATCAAGATACTGACGTCGTTGTTAGGTTACCCGTGATCAAGGTACTAAGGTCGTTGTTGGGTTACTGATGATCTAGGTACTGAGGTCGTTGTTGGGTTACCCGTGACCAAGGTACTGAGGTCGTTGTTAGGTTACTCATGACCAAGGTACTGCGGTGGTTACTAGGTTTCTCATGACCAAGCTGCAGAGGTCGTTATTAGGTAACGCGTGACCAAGGTATGGGGGTCGTTGCTAGGTTACTCATGACCAAGGTACGGAAGTCGTTGTTAGGTTACCCATGATCAAGGTGCTAGGATCGTTGCTAGGTTATACACGTTACACATAGGTTACACAGAAAATAGGGGGTCACCGTGCTGGTTTCTCCGACATATTCGATCAAAATCTCAAACCTTTACCTAAAATGACATAAAATATGGCATTTTTGCGCATTTTTCTGTCCATATTCACATCTTGCACCGTGTTTTCCATGCGAACGGATACGGTGACCCGCTATTTTCCTTTCAGTTTTAGAATGCTAATCAGTTACTCTATAACATATGTCATTTTGAAGCTCTATATTATGTTGATACAGTTATTTATTTTAAAAAAACCTTTCTGACCCCCTCCCCCCACTGTTTGGAGCGGACTACCAAAGTCACTCACAAACCAAGGTGCTGAAATTGTTACAAGGTTACTCATGACAATGGTACTTCATTAGTTCGTTGTTAAGTACCCATGACCAAATTATCACATGTATAGGTCATACCTTTATAAACCATGAAAAAAAAGTTTATCCATTATTTTACATCACTGAAACTTGCCCATCTATTATTCATCAGCAAATGAGAAAGATAAGCATGAATTTACTCCGTTTTCATAGGCCATTGTGAAAGGCATGGACGCCATAACTGAATTCGTGATGTCCGAACTCCCGGCTGTAAACATTTCCAAATTTGTCATTTCTGGACCTTCAAAGGTAAACCAAACATGTTTTAACGAAACAGACAGATCGAAACAGTGATACCAACAATAAATGTGAAATAGCAGTGAGCAGTGTGTTATTATATACTGGTTGATGACTACAGCGCGGATGGACCACTTGGACCACAGCTGCAGTAGACTCTCGAGTTATTGCCCAGGCGCCCATGGTTCTGACCTGTCTCGACTTTGTGCCGGTAAATACGACAATCATCATAAGCTTAAATACGAAATTAATCACAAGTTTCTATTTATCAGTCGAAACTTCACAAGTTTCGGGGCCCTTTAGGCTAATACACATGAAATATTAGCTGATCACGATCTCAAGGGTCGGACTCTTGTTGAATCCATTATCAACGTCTTTGTTCAACTAAAGGTATATTCTGTTTTCAGCTTAAGTCATTATACTGTTTTTCACTGCATATCCCATAGAACTTGCACCACCACTATCAAGCATACGGGGGCTGGTCCTTCGCCTTGGAGGATTACTATGAACAAAACCTGACGAAGGATTTGGACCACCCCAACACACAGCTCATGATGGATATTGTGGACCCCTACAGTAGGCCTACTCGTCTGATAGTTTCCATGGCTATTTCCACCACATAAATTTCCATTTATCCTGACTTGACCTCCATGTCCCGTTGCCCAGGTTACATGGACCGATACACTATGCCCACCATGGTGTTCTCGGCGGCTGAGGACCAGTTCTTCATGCCTGATGACAGCCACTTTTTCTTCGACGAATTACCTGGAACGAGAATCATGATGTAAATTGCACGTGTATTCTACATGCACATTTTTATTACTACATATGTTTGATTGCGAAAAATATAGATTTATGTATTTTACCGTGACAGGTTGCTGGATAACACGGAACACTCGTTGTTCCCCTATGTACATATCTATGACTACTTCAGATCTTTCTACCTCGGGGTTCTTACGGTATATCACAGCCTACTGTTTAGTGGTACCGAAGTGTTTGGTCATGCTTCTATCTTCATTGTTAGTTTTGCTTTAGGAATTGATGAACTTAGTCCAAGAAGTTCCAAAATGTTACTCACATTAATTTCCTTGCAGGGCTATCAATTTCCTGTCGCTGACTGGATAATAAGCCAGGTGTGTCAATCATGCAATTTTATGTGCATTGCGTCTTCTCGGAACATCTCCCTGTATACAAACTATTATGCTAGTAAAGTATTTCTATATTTGCCTACCAGAGCGACACTGGAGGCCGGACCACATTCACCAGTGACGTCACACCTACTAATATTTATGCCTGGTGGGCGAATTCTTCAGACGGGGAGAGGTATATCTAAGATTTATTCATCAGGGGAGTGATACCCATTTTGTCATTGAATATGTGATACATGTAATAAGAATGGCGGTCATTGACATATATTTGAAGCAAAGACCCTCCACAATGTAGAGGGTCTTTGTTTGAAGCTACAGATCTATATCCTTCTAAAATTTTCTCTATTGATTCATATCAACAGGACTCAGTATGTCATTTAAATTCGGTAATTAACATTTTGGATTGAATCCTTCATATGCAACTGTTTTATGGCGGTGACAACCCAAGATGATTCCCCATCAGCACATGCTAAAACCTTGTAATTGCACAAAATGTGGCACCGTTCTATAACGACTTAAATCATTTCTGATTTAAAGGATCACTTGCAAACTCCAAAATATAGGGTTATTCCTAGCACATGAACACCATATTATTATTCCTGCAAGCATAAATGTTTCACGTTTCTTGACTCTCCTGTTCAAACAATCGTGAAGACGCGACTTTCGCGCCAACCAAGGCGAGGACGCGGATTTCGTCAGGATCATCTGGCATCAAGTGGAAGTGGAGGATCTCGTACGTAACCACAGCATATTTACCGAAACATACTTCTTATTGGTTCTTATTGGTATACATGATACACGAAACGGTGAATAATATTTTATTGGGTGGGGTAGTTACTGGCAGTTGCATTCACATGAGGTTGACTCCAATTCCAGGGCAGCAACCAATATTCCGTAGAGTTGGACAACCCCACAGAGGAAGGTTACTTCAAAGCATTCTTCATTGAAGTAAGTTCCAGCTATGAGGCAGACATTGAGAGCCACTTAGATATATATGTGCCATTGCTGGGAGACCTCTGCTTTGACATGCTATAATATACACTAATTTACTAGAATATGACATCAACATCAGTAACATTCACGATTCTTTCTTGATTAACATTCGCAAATCAATTTGCAGGCCGAGTATGAGGGCCCTGATGGATTCAACATGACCTTGACCTCAGAGGTCAACATCATCCCGAACACATTCCCGTTCCCAGACTGCTCTGGCGAGGATTGTTATGGTTATCTGCTCTAGAACCTTGAACATACTTGTGACTTCTGAGTGACATAAACTTGCACAGAATCACGTGTGGTGTAATTTTTGCAGACAATACTCGAGTAACCTGAAGCTTAAGCAAAAGCATCTTTATCAACTAGATGATTTTACATCTTCCAGAATATCAGCCACTTGCAGCTAAAGTCCGATTAGGAGGATGATGGTGAAGGTGGTTTTTGGTACCAGGATTTTACACAATATGCCACCTCTCTGAGAGGTGCCTGCAGGGGTGTGTGGTGTGTCTATAAGCAAAGGGATGCTTAAGCAAAGGGATCTGTGCAATCCCTTTACGTAAAACACATAAAAACATACGGTTTGAAGTATTAGTTGGGTGAAAGACACTCAGCAAATGAAAGCACTTCGAAGTATCACAACTTTTATTTGATATTATTGGCAAATTTGCCAACAGCTATCTGATAACATTCATTAAATACAACTCCACAGATCTAAACAGGGCTAAAAGTACATAAATTCAAAGGATTGTTTTCCACTCTGTTTGGAGTTGGACCCAATCAGAAGTGTTTGAGATCCTTGCTCCAAAGATCCAGAAGGACCGCATCAAGGGAAGGATCCGGGAACCTGTCAACTACGGACTGGATCAGGGAGGCAGCATCGCTCTCGTACTGCTTCAGCTGTACCCCATCTCCTGGGGAAGGTGAAACGGGGTGGGGGTGAAGATAGCTCAATGTGGGTTGACAGTTACAAATATTCAACTTAAAAACTTACAATACAAAGCAATGCATCTATAATGAGTAATTTTCTTCTCAAGTGTGTACAATGTTACAATCTGTTTGTATATATTGAATGTGGAGGGTGTACACTGACCTACGACAGCCGTGTTGCACTGGACAAACATCCTGCGAGGCTGCTTTCTGTCCAGCACAATCTCCCGAAGACTCAGAAAGTGTGGCTCCTCATTGTCCGTGACTGCAGAGTAACCCTCGAACATTGCTCGGCCCGTCTTTTCATCAGCGGTCGACTTGTACACCTGTGAATTTATTATATGAAGGAAGAGATTATGAAATCACACCACCAGAATCATGGTGTATTCATATTATTTACGCATTATTGTTATTTTGATTATGAGCCCAAATCTCACCTGAAGTTTCCTCAGGAAGTCTCCAATGGCCACCTTGCCGATGGAGTTTATTTTGCTGCGGTCCAGTCTTATGATGAGGTCAGGTTTTCCGTCTGCAGCCATCGTTTTTTCGATAGTGACAAAGTTGTCTCCGGCTTCCAGCAACACTCGCAAGATCACATATCTCGCTTGCATGTGTGCCTGCCACAAACACTCTTTTGTGTAATCACATTTATTTATATCACTATATTATATTCAGTACAAGCAGGTATTCCTTACCTGTCCCCAGGCCTGTGACTTGGGACTGTAATACTCTAGAGCCAACAGTCCGGCTCTGACCATGTTCAGCCAGTTAATGTAAATGATATCATCTGCGTCTTCACCCTCATGGCCAAAGATCCTGAAACAAATTGACACAAACATAAACATAACCAAAATGTTATTACGCATTTCAACTAAGTAACAATGGCTGAGACATTAAAAGGTTCACCATCATATATTGTGGACTAGAGTTGGTAGGATGGCTAGTTCCGTAATCAACAGAGTCAGGTCCACATCTTCTATCTATCAGTCAAGCTATCTGTTTAACAGAGTTACATTCGTATCATCTACCTATCTATCTAACTGTACATGTATTTGACTTACTGGAGAACTTCAGAAGAGAGACACAGGTAGAGACCAACACACTCGGCCCGACACTCCTCGTATGGCTGAGACAGAGCCTGGAACTTTGAGGTCCACGTCTCTCCATGTTCGTACCAGGTAGCGATCTGCAAGCATACATCGTCCGAGAGTGTAGCATATTCACCAGGCAGCTTATATTCAGACATTTAGAGGAGGCAGGAGGGGGGGGGGGGGTAAGAGAAATTCATTGTAGGGGATAAAAGGTAGAGAGAGGAATTCAAACAATACTCACACTTTCTCCAGTTTCTGTGTGTTTCACATGCTCTGTGTCAAAATTCAATTTGCCATCTTCACCCTGAGTGAAACATATTTATGCCGAGGAGTTTCAGCTGACAATTTGCATGGTAATAATCGATACCTATTCAAAAGAAAGTACATACTCACTGAAATATTAGAGAGACAAGTTCTGCTTCAATACAATTAGGTACACACTTTTGAGAAGAGCTTGCCACTGCCATGTCCCAGCAGCTCATGCAGTCCAACCTGAACCTCAAACGATGGAGCTTTCAAACGCGTGTACAGCTCCTATAGCAAACACATCAAACACATCATGTCTACTTATTATTATGTATTCTATGGAAGAAGATCCATGTATCTTCAGGAATCATTGTTCACTTCCAATGGCATAAAAGTGTATTCATTGCGAGCATGAAGAAAAATGTATACCTTATCAGTGTCTGTGAGGAACGTCACTTTGGTGTCTTTGTAACCAGAAGACAGAACATTGCCGAGAGACACATTCTTGAAGCCTTCCGTCTGCCGAATGTCATCATCTGTCAAAAGATACAGTAAAACTGGTCAGAATATCTCTCAGAGAGATTAAATTCAGTCTCTGTGTTTTCTCAACTTCTTTGGATCTTTGCTTTTATCTATTCGATTTGCTATATATTCATGAGTGAAGCCACGTTGAGAGAGCATACAGTTTGGAATGTTGATGCCTGCTGGGATTCCACTGGAGCCGAATGCCAGAATATCCAGCGAGGTGAAGTCAGGCCGCAGGAAGGTGTCCTTCTCATAGGCAGAGGGCCACGGCAGCAGGGGCAGGAAATGTTCCGCACGCTCAACCAATAAACCGAACTTGGCGCTCATCTCCTTGTTGACCATGGCAACAAATCCTGTAAACAAGGTTTAATGTTCCTTGTCATTTACATTTCAAATTTCAAAATTTGAATGGTCAACTTTTTAACTGTTCCTCAAGCAGTACCACTGACTCACCTTCAAATTCACCACGAACTCCATAAGGGTCTCGGTAGCTCTCAATGAAGCCAATGTACCTGTCAAAATGGGAAGTGTGAATCAGCACAAATATGATAATGCAAATATGGTATACTGAGAGATTGGTACGGTATACTGAGAGATTGATACCGTATACTGAGTGATTGGTACAATATACTGAGAGATTGGGCTCTATCATGAACATTTACACTGAGTAGTAGTAAATTTCCAGGTCTATGCTCTTTCTCATATAATGGATGGCAATTTGCTAACGTTTCAACAATGGGTCCTTTGTTTTTGATCCAGTGCCGCGAGCCGTCTTTGTGAGCTGGAATGGAGCCTTCTCTGAAGCTGCGGATGTACTCAGTCAGCATGTTCACCTCAAACTCATTAGCCGCATACTCCTGAAATATATCGAATTTCATTGATTCTCCGACAATACAACAGAGACTCTTGACACCTTGTGACACACCCTGTAGATGGACGGCACTGGCAAACATACAACAGCAACACACCTTCGCTTTGGCAAGGTTGTCAGCAAGCAGAGCCATAAGAGGAGCATAATCCCCTCGAGACACCTTGAATCTGTACTCCTTCCCTGTCCCCTCCGCACGGAATGTATGCCTTCCAAGGATTTCCATATCTCCTGATCCCTGGTCTAATAAAAGTCTACATTGACTTTATAATATCTGGTAAACTTCAGAAGTGCATACAA